>SJYT01039984.1:29818-99274 GCA_006410635.1 Cephalophus harveyi
GGCTTGGGTGGCTCCTCAGGGTCACCGCCCCTGGCCTCGGGCCTGAGGTGGCTCCTCCCAGCTGCCGCCCCTGGCCTCGGGCTTGTGGTGGCTCCCCAGGGTCACCGCCCCCGGCCTCAAGCTCGAGGGGGCCTCTCCTGACTGCCCCCGACCTCAGACGCGGGGTGTCTCCTCCCGGGCCGCCACTGACCTCGGGTGCGGGGTGTCACCTCCTGGCCGCCACCGGCCCCGGATGCGGGGTAGTTCCACCCAGCTGCCGCCCCGACCTTGGACGCCGGGTGTCCTCTCCTGGCCGCCCAGGTCAGTAGGTGCCCAATATGCTACTGGAGATCAGTGGAGAACTAATTCCAGAAAGAATGAAGAGATGGAGCTAAAGCAAAAACAACACCCATTTCTGGATGTGACTGGTGATGGAAGTAAAGTCCAATGCTATAAAGAGCAATATTGCATAGGAACCTGGAATGTTAGGTCTGTGAATCAAGGCAAATTGGAAGTGGTCAAACAGGAGATGGCAAGGGTGAAATCGACATTCTAGGAATCAGCGAACTAAAGTGGACTGGAAAGGGTGAATTTAACTCAGATGACCATTATATCTACTACTGTGGGCAAGAATCCTTTAGAAGAAATGGAGTAGTCCTCAGAGTCAACAGAAAAGTTTGAAATGCAGTACTTGGATGCAATCTCAAAAATGACAGAATGATCTCTGTTCGTTTCCAAGACAAACCAATCAATATCACAGTGATCCAAGTCTATGCCCCAACCAGTAACGCTGAAGAAGCTGAACAGTTCTATGAAGACCTACAAGATCATCTAGAACTAACACCCAAAAAAGATGTCCTTTTCATTATAGGGGACTGGAATGCAAAAGTAGGAAGTCAAGAAACACCTGGAGTAACAGGGAAATTAGGCCTTGGAGTACAGAATGAAGCAGGGTAAAGGCTAATAGAGTTCTGCCAAGAGAACGCACTCATCATAGCTAACACCCTCTTCCAGCAACACAAGAGAAGACTCTACACATGGACGTCACCAGATGGTCAATACTGAAATCAGATTGATTATATTCTTTGCAGCCAATGATGGAGAAGCTCTATATAGTCAGCAAAAATAAGACCGGGAGCTGACTGAAGCTCAGATCATGAACTCCTTACTGCCAAATTCAGACTTAAATTGAAGAAACTGGGAAAATCACTAGACCATTCAGGTATGACCTAAGTCAAATCCCTTATGATTATACAGTGGAAGTGAGAAATAGATTTAAGGGACTAGATTTGATAGATAGAGTGCCTGATGAACTATGGACTGAGGTTCGTGACATTGTACAGGAGACAGGGATCAAGACCATCCCCAAGAAAAAGAAATGCAAAAAGGCAAAATGGTTGTCTGAGGAGGCCTTACATACAGCTATGAAAAGAAGAGAAGCTAAAGGCAAAGGAGAAAAGGAAAGATATACCCATTTGAATGCAGAGTTCCAAAGAATAGCAAGGAGGGATAAGAAAGCCTTCCTCAGTGATCAGTGCAAAGAAATAGAGGGAAGAGATGGGGATACCAGACAATCTGACCTGCTTCCTGAGAAATCTATATGCAGGTCAAGAAGCAACAGGTAGAATTGGACATGGTACAACAGACTGGTTCCAAATCGAGAAAGGAGTAATCAAGGCTGTATATTGTCACCCTGGTTATTTAACTTATATATGCAGAATATTGGAGAAGGCAATGGCAACCCACTCCAGTACTCTTGCCTGGAAAATCCCATGGGCGGAGGAGCCTGGTGGGCTGCAGTCCATAGGGTCGCTAAGCGTTGGACACGACTGAGCGACTTTACTTTTCATTTTCATGCACTGGAGAAGGAAATGGCAACTCACTCCAGTGTTCTTGCCTGGAGAATCCCAGGGACTCAGGAGCCTGATAGGCTGCCATCTCTGGGGTCGCACAGAGTTGGACACGACTGAAGCAACTTAGCAGTAGCAGCAGCAGCATGCAGAATGTATCATGAGAAATGCTGGACTGGATGAAGCACAAGCTGGAATCAAGATTGCTGGGAGAAATATCAATAACCTTAGGTATGCAGATGACCACCCTTATGGCAGAAAGTGAAGAAGAGCTAAAGAGACTTGATGAAAGTGAAGAAGTTGGTTAAAACTCAACATTCAGAAAACTAAGACTATGGCGTCTGGTCCCATCACTTCATGGCAGATAGATGGGGAAACAGTGGAAACAGTGACAGAATTTACTTTGGGGGCTCCAAAATCACTGCAGATGGTGACTGCAGCCATGAAATTAAAAGATGCTTGCTCGTTGGAAGAAAAGTTGTGACCAACCTAGACAGCTTATTAAAAAGCAGAGATATTACTTTGCCAACAAAGATCCATTTGGTCAAAACTATGGTTTTTCCAGTAGTCATGTATGGATGTGAGAGTTAGACTATAAAGAAAGCTGAGCGCCGAAGAATTGATGCTTTTGAAATGTGGTGTTGGAGAAGACTCTTGAGAGTCCCGTGGACTGCAAGGAGATCCATCCAGTCCATCCTAAAGGAAATCAGTCCTGAATATTCATTGGAAGGACTGATGTTGAAGCTGAAACTCTAATACTTTGGCCACCTGATGCGAAGAACTGACTCCTTTGAAAAGACCCTGATGCTGGGAATGATTGAAGGCAGAAGGAGAAGGAGATGCGGCAGGATGAGACGGTTGGGAGGCATCACCGATTCAATGGACATGAGTTTGAGTAAACTCCAGAGTTGGTGATGGACAAGGAGGCCTGGCATGCTGAAGTCCATGGGGTTGCAGAGTCAGACACGACTGAGCGACTGACCTGAGTGGCTATTAGGCTCTGCTTTAGCCCATTTTGCGTTTTTCGGCTTTTGTTATCTACAAGGATAAACTTCTTATCTCCATGATTTCTTCCTCTTCCACTAATATCAGCAATCATCCTTTTTTTTTTTAATAGAAGAATCTGATTTCTTCTGAAGTCTATATACGCCTGTTTAGTCTAATTACTTATAGAAATTGTTAGACTAGTAATATACTGCTTCTTCTATGTCCTTACCCATGGTTAATAGAAGTAATCACCACCACTCTCTCTTCTTAATAATCCCATTCTTTCTATTTGTCTCTCTAATACTTAACATCCACCACCATCCGACAGTTCTTCTCCTACAAGTACTGAACAGAATACTGAGTGAAAAAAAATTGGAGGACAGTCACATAACACCCACTGTGATTTCTTTGATTCTGAAGCTACATTTTTATTGCATTCTTTAAAAGGAATTGCATTGGTTTAAAATGTCAGAAGTTACAGAAACACAAACACACATGCACATACTTATATACCACGTGTATATGTATTCACACACATGTGTACATTATTTTTCAGCTGATTATCAGGAGTCCATGGCCAGAAATCAAGAACTATCTGAGAGAGGGAAAACAGTGGCACTGCTTCTAGATGTATCTCCTTTCTGTCCTCTGCACCAACCTTTTATGGCTTTATAAAGCAATTGAAATCTCACCTAAAATTTTTTGTCTTAGGTTTTGTGATAGTTGATGGGTTAGAATTTAGTCTTTTTTTGTTTGTATTTGACTCTTCTTGATTTCTCATTCTTGGCTTTTTTTTTAATGGCATTTTTTTATTTGTATTTCTGCAACTAGATTTCCATTTTAATGAAGTACTTACTCTGTTTATAGGAACGGGTGAAGTCTGTATTCCATGCCAAAGAGTTTGGGAAAATAGTTAACTTCAGAACTCCAGAGGATGCAAGGGTAAATATAGTCAATCTTTTACTTAAACACATAGCAGCTTCTCATTTCAAAGCCGTGTAAGTTGTATTGATATTAGTCTTTAAGGCAGATAAGTTGTGTTAGTTTTTCAATTTTATGTTGTGTCTTGATGATTTTAATATATGTAACTATGTAATATTTCCCCCAAATTATTTTTTTCCTTAGATTGAATTCACAAACCTACTTGTTTTTGAAATCAAATTGCTCTCTTATTTTAAATCTTAACTGTAATACTTTGCCAAAAAAAAAAAAGAAGCCAGCAAACAGAAGAAATTAATTCACTCTAATGCTCATCTACCAGTCCAGCAGTGAAAGTATAGCGCCACACTGTTTATTTCTCTACTGTGTAGCTGTAATGATTTTTTAAAATTTAATTACTGTAGCCTTGCACAAGGAAGAAGAGCCATGCCTGTAGTCAGAAAATCTGATTTTTAAATACTGCTTCTGTTCCTTCTTGACTGTAGGACCTTGGGGAAGACAGTTAACCTCAGTTTTCTCAAAATGTGAATTAGGTGAATTGAAAAGCACTCTACATACTTTAGGGATTATGGCAATTAAAAGTATATGCACTGTCAAGAAAAGGAAGACAAATTGATTATCTACCTCATTGGTCACAACTTAGATGCTATTCCTGACACTGAATTGTACTCACTGTATTGTGAAACTTACAAATAAGAACACATGGCTTCTTTGCTGAATCCCTGGGCCCCAGGCCTCTCTGTGTTGGTCCTGGCTGGTTATGACTATTTACCAGTTCACTTCTCACACCTGGAGGTCAAAGCAGGAACCTCTTTCACCCATACATGTGTGCCTTGTATCATTTAGCAAGTGCTGTGCCATTTTCTATGCAGACATTGTGATATAAGGTAACAATGACATACTAACATAGAAAACTGAAAAGGGGACAAGTTAGAAAGAATGATAAAGTGACTAGAGCCTCAGTATGCATGTTTCCTGGAACAGGGAGACAGTGTAAAGCATGATGATAATATGACTTGCAGGCCATCTTCATGTTGCTGAAGGGGACATTACCTTCAGTTTCTCTGTAATAAGTTTTCTATTTAATCTCTGTCACCATATTATTTTATCTCAGAAAGTTCTTTTTAATCTCCCTGCTCAGCCAGAAACATCCAGAAAAAGCTGCTGAGCCTAGTTCTCTACTTATCTTAGAGCTGTTCCCACTAGGTTCTTCTTAAATAAAAAAGCACAAATATATCTGCTTAAGATTTTCATAATGGGATAACCCCAGTTATCACTGACTCCATGGCTTTTATTTGTCATATAGGCCAAATGATAATAGACTTTATCAGCAGAAAGTTTCCCATTTCATTTCATTTGCATTTTGAAATTTCAGATCCTTTGAAAATAGAAAATACGTCATGAAAGCACCTGTTAATATGCTCAAGAATGTTGCTATGCTACTACTTACTGTAGAATTATATGTATTATTCCTACTCAGTCAGAACCCAATATATAGAATGATGAAGGTTTGTGATACAGAATTGGCATAAGTTGGAAGGAATTCTGCATGGATGATTTTTACACGATGCCAGAGTTATTCAATCCAGCTGTCAAACTACCCTTCTCTCTTGGGATGGTTCATTTTACTTTTCTTATTCTGAAGATGAACATCTAAGTCCAAAGACCTTAGAATGGTATTATTACTAATACCATTTGTTAAATCAAAGCCAGTACCATTGTTCCTGAGTCACCTGGACTATTTAAGTGAATGAATGATCTCTCCTACATAGTGAATTTAGTTCTTGGCTATATCAGTATACTCCTGACTAAACTGAAGATAACTTCTAAATTTTCACTCATTACATTTTGTCATTGCAAGTTCACTGAAGTTAAGTAAATGTTGCTTCATTTCCCCACAACAGTGGATCCTCAGAAAGCTAGAAGAAGCAAGAGAACCTTCCCCGAACCTCTGACAGAGACCACTGCCTGAAGATGTACAGCAATAAATCAATACAGTTTCTACCTTGTACCTTCCAAAACCTGTTTGGGAAGTGTAGTACAGAAGTAATTTCAAGTACTTTTTTAAAAAATTCAGAATCAAGTAAAACAGCTACATGAGTCAACTATTTCAACTCTTTGGGGATCCATTTAGTTTTCTAATTTGAATCATGCGTCCGGTTAAATTCTGATTACTTTATAAAAGAAGTATTTCTTTTATGAATCTTAAGTATTTGCTCCAGGTGATTCTCTGTAATGGTGGATAAATTGCACATATTTAGCCTGAATTTAATGGAGCTAAATTGAATATTCCTAGTTTACATCTTAAAGTTCTATCATGTTTACGTCAAACTCCCTGAATGAATGATAAGTAAATGATGAAATCAGACATTGCCTTAGTGCTATCAAGATAACTTTGGTGGTAGTTTCTTTAGAAACATGAAGTTCATTTTACAGATAAATATTTTAGTATGATTTTCCTTATTTTTTTAAATAAAGGGTAGATTTAAATTACTATTTGAAGTACATAGCATGACTATGAAAAATAATCTTTTTTATTTTATATGATACAAATTGACAAATACCCCTTCAAGCCTCATCTTAAGAAAGGCTTGAAGAAATGAGTGTCATACCTGAACAGGGAAAGTCCCTCTCAAAACTTTAAAGCCTTAGAAATACTTCCTCAAGCCAGCATCTTGAGATCTACTTGGTTTCCCAAGGTTATATTTTTAATAGATTGCTGACCTTAAAGGAAAATTCCTGAGGCCTTAACAATACCAGCTTCCTATTCACTGGTAGTATGAAATAAAATTTTACTGTCTTAATACAAGTTATGCTTCAGAACAGATAGCCCCTTTCTGTACAAATGTAGGATAAATATGTATACCCTAAAATCTGACCTAGTAACTTATTCTGTTGGCAATAAATTGAGAATTTCTGGTTTGCTTTGTCCTATTCAAATGAGAATCATCACTCTTTCTAAGTGTATAGCTCACCCAAACAAAAACCATGGGCAGCAAATTAGTAAAAATGTCATGGGGGTTTTTTCCTTTGGTTTTTACCCAAGATCCTTGTACCTTTATATTAATGAGAGTTTTCAAGTGAAAGAGGATAAATACATGATTGTAAACCATGAAGAGAACAATGCAGTATCTCATTTATTGAATAACAGAGTATTTAATGCATGTTGTACATGCCACCAAATTACTATAAACTGTTTATAGAATTGGAGACTGTATAAGAAGTTAATGGTTGTGAAATTCTTATATTCCTTGAAACCTTGATTTGTTGTAAAAGCTAAAATAAACAGCATGCCAGAATGTAATTGTACTTCTTCCTGACCAAATCTTGCTACTAAATACTACTGATTTTCCTCTGATTATAAAAACACATTGTTTATTAATAATAGTTCCTTCAGGATTTTTTTTTTCTTTGCTGAACATAAATTTAATCACAAGATGACAAGTTTCGAATCTCTTGATAGTGCATGTTCCCTTGATGGCCTTTGTTCAAAGTAGCATATACTTTTTGTCTTTTGCTGAGCTCCGCCAATTTTGCATACACTAGAATTAAACCTAAGAATAGCGGTAGTCAGAAATCTTTTATCAGATTGTCCTCATCTGAAGTGTTGCTTTACTGGAGTTCTAGTCGGTGTCATTAGCCAAGTGCCTCATTACCTACTCCAGTTTCATGGTTTTATTCTCAGAAAGAATAGAGACCCATCACTCTTTGGATATCCCATTGGTAAAAGGGAAAAGTCTTAATAGTGTAAGGAGAGAAATCCTTCTGGTATCCTCTGGAGGCCAACCAGAGTGGGTCTTGTCACTAGTACACATGCAGAGCCAGTGTGCCCGTTTATCTTGTTCCCATGTCAATGAGAACCTAGAAATATCTTTTCTTATTCTTTCTCCCCCATCAGTCATCTGTCCATCAGCACCTCCAATCCGTTCCTGTCTCTGGAATAGGAAGACCCACAGTTTCAAAAGCAATAGTTTTATCAGTTGTCTTAGAAGCTTTTTTTCATCTAAAACAAAGAACATAAGTAAATCACTAGATAATAAGTCAGTCTTTTTATCGTAACATTTTACAATTTACAGTTATATGTTTGATTTCTGTAGTCTTTTTCTTGAATATTACAGAGTTCATAATCTTAGTATTTAAAAAGTAACCTACCTTAAATTATATTTAACTATGTTTAGTGGTTCTCAGCTTGAGAACTTTAAGCTTGTCTTCGTTGTTTGGTAGTTGCTGTGGAAAGGGGTCCTGAGTATTCTGTCCTTCATCTCTTTCTATTATGTGTTAGCTGTTGCCCTATACCCTTCATGTATCTTGATCTGTGATTATGTATGAAGCTGAAGGCAGGGTGTCTGTTCCTAGCCAACTCACCTCCAGAAAACTATAATCACTAAACATAGCAACTTTGATTTCGGATACAAAAAGAAGCTTGTAATTGCTTCATATTTACAAAATACCCTGTGAACCAAAGAGCATGTGCGCTTCTGCAGTGCCTTCCCAACCGCAGTGTGTATATTGGCTGCTCCTTCCCTGGTGTTAGCAAGGCCTTGGAATTTTCCCCAGGCTCACTTCAGTACAACTGCATTATTTCCTGGTTCCTAAATAATTATGATTAGCTGTGGCAGTCCTTCCCTGTCCCTCTCTCAATCCCCAAACTATCCTGTGGCCTCCAAAGAAGATTTTCTGAAACTTATTTGTCAATTTTATCATAATTATCTCCGTCATTTCTTCCAACAGTAGTAGTAGTAATACGGTCCCAGTGAGTATACACATACCTAACTCATCTCTTAGAAATATCCTGTGAAGTAGTATCCTGTTACTGCCTGGTAAAAAGTAAAGATGCTACTTAGTGCTGAATTTTATGAACCTTATTTATCAGTCACCAATGACCAGTTTTTGTTGGTACTTTTCAGGCCCCAGTATTAAAAAGATTGCCACAAGGTACTGGGTTAGTTTGCCGGTAGGAACTGAAAGTGTTTGCCGAATACACTGAAGGTAGAAGTAGCTGTTTGGAAATGGACGTATTCAAGCCCCAGCCACCATAGGTCAGAGAAAGCTGTTTGGATTCCAGGGTCATTGCTTTTACGTTCTCTCAAGGTCAGCTAAAATCCTCAAGGATGGTGTTTTTCAAACTGTAGGTCTTAACCCATTAGTGAGCCATGCAATCAGTTCAAGACCAGCATATTTTCTTAATGGAATAGAAAAGAGCTTTGCAGGTAACAAGGTTAAATATTGTTTTAGTTAAATAATTAGTTAAATAATCTATATAATATGTATACTGGGTCACAAAATGTAATTTCTTACTGTGAATTGCAATCTGGAGAGGAGGAACCTGAAAGCCACTGCTGCAGGAGGCATGTAGCATTCAGTGATTGTTGAAACAATCCGGATCATGCCAAGCCTTACTTTACCTTGGGTAAGGCGCAACAGACCCACAACTCAGGGAGTCTTTAGGTTGTGAGCACTGTCTTTTTCTATTGAGGGAGAAGATAGGATAGCTCTTATTTTGGAAATGTTTTCCTTTTCTGGTATATATCAGATACCTGTGTAATATGTCCCACCAAGTATCAGTGGTCTAGAAAAAGCATAGAAAATTTAGATCCACAAACAGCTCCCAAAAAAGATCACAGAATAGCCTTTAATTTAGTGTATTTCCTCCTTTCTCCCACTAAGCATTTTACTAGGATTGGGCACAGAAGTTCTCCTTTTAAGGATACTGACTTTGCTCCATCTACCTGCCATCTGAGTCACCAAATGGACAAAGGCAAATGAGCTGATTCATAGGTCACAATCTTTTAGGGCCAAAATACTTATTCTCTGTAGAGTGCCAGAAAATGCCAACACTTTTTAGCTGAAAATAATCGAATTTCCTAATTTATGTAGGATTCAAGTAGAAAATACAGATAACTTGATTCTTCTTGCAAGATTCAATGCAAAATTTGTTGAATCCGGTTTTCTTTGGTGCTACCCAGTATCACTGATCGCTCTTTTGCATACCCTAAATGAGAACCATCCGCCATCCTGCCCAATCCTTTGAAATATGCTTTTGAAATTATACCTTACTGATAGTGCTATAACTTAATGAAGCTAGCACTGATTGGTTAAAATTTTTAGGATTCTTATAACCTTTATCTTTGATCATTGCCCCAAAGAGCTATCAGTGCAGACCTTTTCTCCTGTTTTGTTTCTCTCTACCCCAGCTGGTGTAAAGTAGTATTTGTTCCAGGGCTATCAAAGGCCAGCGCAAGGACTGAGAAGACACTGGATCCTACTCTTTTGCAAACCATCATGTTTCTTTAATTGAAACCGTTCTTTATTTCCCTGTTTTGTAAAATAAATTGTCCCATGTCATTTTTTTAAAAAATGTTTCACTTTAGAATTACAAATTAGTTCTTTTTTAAAAGCATTATTGCATTTTCCAAAAAACTGATAATTTTGGTTACCAGTGAGCCATGTAAGATGTGAAACTTCAGATTTTTTAGGTTGATACTCATATATTTTTAAAGTTTTTATCACTTTACACAAAGTCATTTGTATTATAGTTTAGCAACTGCTGTGATGTCTGTCAACCTGAAAATCCCTGTCACTGAGCACCATTCACATTCATTTACTGTTGCTTTGATACCTTTAATAATGGGTTCCTTCTCTTGAAGTCCTTGTAACAGGAAACCCTGTGAGAGTGTTATAATAAAAAGTCCAATCGTCAGAAGTGTACTTAAAAGAGATCATATCGGAAAAATCCAACATTTCTTCTTATGCAGTCATACCACTAGCATTCCATTGGCTACCCAAAAGTTTCCAACTCGAAAGCTGAAGAATATCACAGACTGTTAGAAATTGTATCTGGGACTTGTTGCAAGGTCAGATTGTTAAGACTTTTTAAAATGGTCCTCTGTATGTGAATATGTATTTTACATATAAAATTCAATTTTTCAGGGAATGTGCACTTTAAAAATATTTCCTTATTAATGTTTGTATTGACCAAATAGCCTTTGCTTCTTTGGAATGTTTATTCTTTAGTGAAAATATGGTTCTTGATGATGATAGTATTTTAAATGTCTATTTCTGATTCAGTGCAATATTTGCTTGTACTTATGTCTGACCCAGTTGCCTGTTATACAGTCCCTGCCTTGATTTTGTGTGTTCTGATGAGATAATTTATAAACACAAAAATTACAGTGAAGTTCTTGAAATTGAACTTAGTCTTTTTCCTCATGAAAATTGGTTCGCCATGCTCACCAATGACTTTTTTCTAAGTAATGATTTCTTGCTATTGGTAGAATTGAATTGCTTGGTCACATGACTGCCTGGTTTAATTCTGTGTACCTCTTTCAAATAAATTGAGTAAAATAAAAATTTCTGATCTTCAGCCTGCCTCTGTTTTTTAGTTACTGGATAGAACTAGAAACATTACCACTAAGTCCTCTCTCACCTATCTAAACTCTGCCCTCTTTGCGTCCTAAATAAATCTGGATAACTAACAGATTGCCCAAGGTCCTGGTTTTGCAGTCGAAACTGACAGCTTTCCAGCCCAGCATGATCACTGCTGAATAAGAGCTTGAGTGGTAATACCTTCCTGATTCGTAAGCACCAAGACTGTGCCGCCCAGCCTCAGAAAACTTCAGATGGCTCATTTCCAAGGTAAGTAATGATTATATTTTGAAAGGAGGGCTAAGAGAGAGAATTTCCTACTTGCAGAATTAATATTGACAGAAATAAGTAATTCGCTTCTAATATGAAGTGTTCAGCCTTTTTATGACTTGGTACTGATACTTAAGTGACTCAAAGGCATTTTCTTATGTGCTTTTTCAGCCAAAGATAAAAATAATAACTGAGTGCTAGAAAGCCCTTTGGAGAAGGCAATAGCAAGCCACTCCAGTACTCTTGCCTAGAAAATCCCATGGATGGAGGAGCCTGGTAGGCTGCAGTCCATGGGGTCGCTAGGAGTCGGTCGCGAGTGAGCGACTTCACTTTCACTTTTCGCTTTCACACAATGGAGAAGGAAATGGCAACCCACTCCAGTGTTCTTGCCTGGAGAATCCCAGGGACGGGGGAGCCTGTTGGGCTGCCGTCTATGGGGTCGCACAGAGTCGGACACGACTGAAGCGACTTAGCAGCAGCAGCAGCAGCAAGCCCTTAAAAACAAAATTCCTCATTATTTAATTGCCCTAGTAACTGATTCTCTTGAGCGCTTTTCACATGTTAATTGGATGATCAGAAGGGGTTCCTGACCTTTAGAGCATGGTGCCCAACTCCCACCTCAGGTTGTTTTGCTTTTTGTTTCATTTCTAGATATCCTTGACAGCGACTTCTCCATCCTTTGGAGGTATGTTTTTTCTTTAGGTATTTTATTGTTTATTAATTTTTATTTTGTATTAAAATATACTTGATTTATATATTATGAGTTTCGTGTACACAACATAGTAATGCAATGTTTTTTCATTTTTATTTATATTGGAGTATAGTTGATTTACAATGCTATGTTAGTTTCAGGTATACAGCTAAAGAATTCAGTTATATAGATGTCCATTCTATTTTTGATTCTTTTCCAGTATAGCTTATTATAGAATATCGAGTAGCGTTCCCTGTGCTATATATTTGGTCTTTGTTGATTATCTATTTTATATATAATAGTGTGTGTATATGTTATTCCTAAACTCCTAATTTATCCCTGCCCTCCACATTTACCCTTTGGTAGCCAGAAGTTTGTTTTTGAAGACTAGGAGTCTATTTCTGTTTTGTAAAGAAGTTCATGTGTATCTTTTTTTTTTTTTAAGATTCCACATGTAAGTGATACCTTAGGATATTTGTCTTTCTCTGTCTGACTTCACTTAGTATTATAATCTTTAGGTCCATCTATGTTCCTGCAAATTGCATTGTTTCATTCTTTTTTTGGCTTAGTAATATTCCATTGTATATAAGTACCATGTCTTCTTTACCCATTCCCTTGTGATGGACATTTAGGTTGCTTAGATGTCTTGGCTATTGTAAACTATGCTGCTGTGAACATTGGGGTGCATGTATCTTTTCAGTTATGGTTTTCCCTGGATATATGCCCAGGAATTACATTGGTGGATCCTGTGGTAGTTCCATTGTTTATATGTACTACATCTTTATTCATTCACCTTTTGATGGACATTTAGTTTGCTTCTATGTCCTGGCTACTGTAAATAGTGGTACAGTGAACATTGGGATGCATGTATCTTTTCAAAGTATGGTTTTCTATGGATATATGCCTAGGAGTGTGATTGCTGGGTCATATGGCAGTCCTATTTTTAGTTTTTTAAGGAAACTCCATAACATTCTCCATAATGATTGTACCAATTCACATTCCCGCCAAAAGTGTAGGAGACTTCCCTTTTCTCCACACCCTCTCTGGCATTTATCATATACATTTTTGATGATGGCCATGCTGACTGGTATGAGGTAGCACCTCACTGTAGCTTTGATTTGCATTTCTCTAGTAATTAGTGATGTTGAGCATCTTTTCATGTGCTTTCTGGCCATCTGTATGTCTTCCTTTGAGAAATCTTCTGCCCATTTTTTGATTGGGTTGTTCATTTTGTTGTTGTTGAACTGCATGAGCTGTTTGTATATTTTGAAGATTAATCCTTTGTCGGTCACTTCATTTACAAATATTTTCTGCCATTCTGTGGATTCTCTCTTCATTTTGTTTATGATTTCCTTTGCTATGCAAAAAGCTTTTCAGTTTAATTAGGTCCCATTTGTTTTTGTTTTTATTTTCATTACTTTAGGAAGTGGATCAAAAAGTATCTTGCTGTGATTTATGTCATAGACACTTTCCCTTTCTCTTCTTCTTCTGGAACCCCTATAATCCTAATGTTGATGTGTTTAATTTTATCCCAGAGGTCTCTGAGCCTGTCCTCATTTCTTCCCATCCCCCTGTCCCTGGGATTCTCCAGACAAGAATACTGGAGTGGGTTGCCATTTCCGCCTCCAGTGCATGAAAGTCTCCTAGCTCTTTGTTAAACGTTTCTTACGTCGTCTTGGTCTGTGCCTCCACTCTTTTTCTGTGATCTTGTGTCATCTGCACTATCATTACTCTGAGTTGTTACCCATTTAGATTGCCCGTCTCCTCGTTTGTTCTTCTGGTTCTTTATCTTGCTCCTTCATCTTGAACATTCTTCTCTGCCATTTCATTGTGTGTCACTTTCTGTGTTTGTGGTTTCCTTTCCTTAGGCAGCAGGATCATAGTTCCTCTTGCTTCAGGTGTCTTCTGGCCCCTGGTGGGTGAGGTTGGTCCAGGGGCTAGTGCACGCTTCCTGGGGGGAGGGACTGGTGCCTGCTCCCTGGTGGGTAGAGCTAGGTCTTGTCCCTTTAGTGGGCAGAACCATGTCAAGGGGTGTGTTTAGAGGTGGCTGTGAGCTCAGTACAACTTTAACAGCCTGTTTGCTGATGATTGGAGCTGTGTTCTCTGCCATCGCTGGTGGTTTGGCTTGAGGCATCCTAGCCCTGGAGCCTACAGGCTGTTGGGTGGGGCCAGGTCTTGGTGCCAAAATGACTACCTCTGGGAGAGCTCACGTTGATCAGTATTCCCTGGGCCTTCACTCCCAGTGTCCTTGCCCCCATAGTGAGCCACAGTTGACCCCCACAACCCCAGGAGACCCTCCAGTACCCACAGGTAAATCTAGCCCAGGCTTCTGTGGAGTCACTGCTTTGTGCTGGGTCCCAGTGCATGTGAAATCTTCTGTGCACCCTCTAAGAGTGGAGTCTCTGTTGCCCCCAGTCCTGTGGAGTTCCTGCACAGTTGGAGAAGACTCTTGAGAGTCCCTTGGACTGCAAGGAGATCCAACCAGTCCATTCTGAAGATCAACCCTTGGATTTCTTTGGAAGGAATGATGCTAAAGCTGAAACTCCAGTGCTTTGGCCACCTCATGCGAAGAGTTGACTCATGGAAAAGACTCTGATGCTGGGAGGGATTAGGGGCAGGAGGAGAAGGGGACAACAGAGGATGAGACGGCTGGATGGCATCACTGACTCGATGGACGTGAGTCTGAGTGAACTCTGGGAGTTGGTGATGGACAGGGAGGCCTGGCGTGCTGCGATTCATGGGGTCGCAGAGAGTCGGACACGACTGAGCAACTGAACTGAACTGAACTGAGGAGGTCCTACTGACCTGCAAAACAAAACTCAGTGCTCTGGGGGCTCCTACTCCTGATGTCAGACCCTCAGGTTGGAGAAGCTGATGTGAGGCTCAGAGCTTCGCTCCTGTGGGAGAAGCTCTGCTGTATAATTATTTTCATTTGTGGGTCACCTTCCCAGTGAATATGGGGTTTGGTGATATGGGGTATGCAGGTGCAGTGGCCTAGGCACGCTCCCAGTAGGGCGGGGGCAGCAGTCGGCCCCTGCTTATGTGTCTCCCACTGGCCCATGCACCCCTGGGACAGCAGGGCAGTGACTGGCACCTGCTCCTGGGTTTCTTAGTGATGGTGGCAGCAGGCACACTGGCAGGACGGCATGGGCAGCACTGGCACCTGCTCTTGTGTCTCCCATTCTTTGTTCTCTTCTGCAAAATGGCCTTGGCTATTCCCAGAATGTTACTGTTCCAGATTACGTTTTGATACCATTGTCAGGCTCCACAAAAACTTGTGTTTGCCTTCATTTCTTGAATGAAGGTGTTAGCTTTTAAAGCTTAATGCCTCAAAAAGGAGGATGAAGGGGAGCAGAATATGCCATCCTCAAATATGCCTCTTTAGCAAAGGGATTATTTTGAGCAGGTTATTTTCAAGAAAAGCTCTAAAAATCTAGTAGAAATTACTCACTTGCAGGAGACATTTACATTTATGAGATAAACTTTTATTTGTAAGGATGTGTCTCCTAATCTGTACCAGAAAGAGAAAGATGACCCTAAATCGCAAGAAACTCTTATCAATGGAGAAGATATCCAGCTCAAATCTGCATAACCACCTTACCCCATTAACTATGTTTTTCCTGGTAACTTCTCATAACTAGCCTTCTCCCAACATTCTTCTGGTGTCTTTAGCTGAAAAAGGTATTTAAGGTGATGGCTTGGGCCATTGAGGGAGTTACTCAGTTTTCCAGGGTGTCTCACGTGTAAATAGGAGGTATATATGTTATTTGTTTTCTATTTGTTTTTCTCCTGTTAATCTGTCTTTTTTATTATAGGGATGGGGTCTCAACTAAGAATCTAGAATGGTAGGGGGGTAATCTTTCTTCCTCACTTGACAGTTTGGTGGCCCATGATGGGACCTGCTGAAATACTGTACTTCCTTCGGAGCCTGAAGATGGGAACCTGGAAAACTGGCAGAAGCCAGCAAAGAGTAAGAATTCTTATGGAAGTAAGCTCTCTCAGATCTTTGTCTATAAGGCTCAGTTGAGAGAGGAAGAGGAACTTGCACCTTATTCTTTCCTTTCCAAATTTAGATTTACAGAAGAAAATATTCGTGTTCCTGGAGTATAAAGCCTCTGGTAGAGATTTTGTTATAAGTACTCTTGTTTTCTGTTGATCCCTTTCCCTTCCAGAGATGGTAACTGACTTACATTGTGTGTCTTTTGTGTCACTTTTCATAAGGAGGAGAACCGCAGTCAAGATAAGGTTTTCTTCCATCTTGTTCTTTGTCTTGAGAGCTTGGCTTTTCAACTGGAAAACTATTTCTAGTCATCATCAGCTGGAAGATGCTAGTATCGACTTGTACCTGGCAGCCACACAGTAGGATGGAGATTTGAAACACACAGTGACAGGTAGAATTCCCACTGTGTAGCTCTCAGGAGAATTTGTCTGAAGGGGTCCCAGTCCATATGGGGCCAACCTTTGTTTGCATGTCAACCTTTGTTGTCTTGTTAGTGATGGAAAGTCCCATTCCACTAGTGTCTGCCTGGTATTACAGATTAGCAGATTTGTGACTACAGGTATTTCATGTTCTCATAGAAAAACCTGAAAGATTGTTTTCAGTACATCATTCTTCCCTGTGACAAAGAGGGTCTTTAATTTCTTAGGGCTAACTCTGGGAGTGAACTTTCAAGATCTTATGATCTCTTGCACCCACAGTTAAGCCATGAAAAGGTTTACTGATTTGTTATTGAGATTAATATAATACCATTGAAGATCCTACTCATCAATGGCCAGATGATGGATCTTTTGAATTGGAAAAACTTTTGTATTTGAAAAAAATTTGAGAGAGCTCTTATTCTAAAGAATTGTCTTATTGATACCTACGGGAAGATCAAGTTGAAAAGAGAACACAAAAGAATACCATGTCTAGCCTTTGGGCTTAGATGCTCAGTTGTGTCCAGTTCTTTGTGACCCCATGGACTGTAGCCTGCCAGTCACCTCTGTCCATAGGGATTCTCTGGGCAAGAACACCGGAGTGGGTTGCCATGCCTTCCTCCAGGGGATCTTCCTGACCCAGGATCAAACCCAGGTTTCTCACACTGCAGACAGATTCTTTACCAGCTGAGCCACCGTTCCGGGGTTTAGTGCAATTTGTCTTCGCAAAGTCTGTATAAAACATTCAATACAGAGGCCTCTGAATGCGCTCCTTGAGTGTACAGTCCAACTTTGAACAACTTTTGCTTCTATCAACCCCTGAACACTGACCTTTAACTCTTTAACAAGATCAAGTTACAAAGCCCCCTTTGCCTATACTTTCAGAAGTTCCTACCAGATTTTGAAAAGATGCTTCAGCTCCAACATCTAGAAATCTGATTGGCGGCCTTCAGGTCAGGCTGAGTTTATAATTTGCCCCAACCACTAACTTTTGTTTTTCTTTTGTTTCCATAGACATGCTTGTTAATAAGTACCTAACTGCTCACACCATGTAAGGCTAACTTCAGGATCCCACCTCAACACTAGCTCCTGAAATGAGACAGCTGTTCAACTGAACTGACCTACTCTCAAGACTAAGAGGTTGGTTCAATGAAATTTAATAGTCTATCAACTTAGCTTCTGGACTATAAAACTTCACTAAACTTTTAAAGACAGGACTGAAGGGGAACAGAATATGTGACCCAAATATATACCTCTTTAGTATAAGAATTACTTAGAGCTGATTTTTTAAATTTATTTATTTTAGGTTCTTTTCCCATATAGGTCATTACAGAGTATTGAGTAGAGTTCCCTGTACTATAAGGTAGGTTCTTATTAGCTATCTATTTTATATATAGTGTATATGTGTCAATCCCAATCTCTCAATTTATCCCCCGCTTCTTGGTAACCATAAGTTTGTTTTCTACAAATACAAAAGTATTTCCCAAAGTCCTGCAAACTGAATGTTAAGAGGATTGCTATAAACCAGAGAAACAGCCCAAATGGCTCATGTTTAGATCACCTTTGTGCCTGGTGGTCTGTGGGCCACTCAGGAAGTTTACCTGAACATCTAATGACACAGAGGCACTCAAACTTGGAAGATGCTTCAGCTCCAACATCTAGAAATCTATGACTCTATTTCTGCTTTGTAAATAAGTTCATTTTTACCGTTTATTTAGATTCTACATATAAGTGATAACATATATTTGTCCTTCTCTGACTTCACTCAGTATGATAATCTCTAGGTCGATCTATGTTGCTGCAAGTGGTGTTAGTTCGTTCATTTCTGTGGCTGAGTGATACTCCATGGTGTGTGTGTATCACATCTTCTTCATCCATTCATCTGCTGATGGACATTTAGGCCGTTTCTGTGTCTTGGCTATTGTGAATGGTGCTGCTGTGAACATTGGGGTGCATATTATCTTCAAATTATGGTTTTCTCTGGATATATGCTCAGGAGTAGGATTGCTGGATCTTACGGTAGTTCCGTTTTTAGTTTTCTGAGGAACCTCTGTACTGTTCTCCATAGTAGCTGCACTAATTTACATTCCCACCAACAGTGTTTGAGAGTTCCCTTTTCTCCACATCCTCTCCAGCATTTATTGTTCGTAGATTTTTCAATGATGGCCCAGTACCTCATTGTAGTTCTGATTTTCATTTCTCTACTAATTAATGATGTTGAGCATCTTTTCATGTGCTTTTGGTGATTGTTTTTAAGAAAAGAGAGACACAGGAAAAGCTCTGAAAATCTAGTAGAAGTTACCCTTTTGTAAGGGATTAAATATACATTTATTTTTAAGGAACTCTCCATTTTAAATGTGTCTCCTTCTCTGTTCCTAAAAGGGTGATTCTAAATGACAAACTATCAGTGTAGAAGATGCCCAACCTTACCCTTTTTTATTGTGCTTTACCTATTAATCTCCCGTAAATGACCTCCCCTTCTCTTCCATCTTTCTTGCATCTTCAGCTGAAGAAAGTATTTAAGGTGATGGCTTGAGTCATTTTAGGAGAGTTAAACTCAGTTTTCCAGGATATCTTCCATGTATACAGGAGGATACATGGTGTTAGACTTATATTATTTTATTACTAGAGGGGTGAGGTCTCAGCCAAGAACCTAGAAGGGTGGAAGGAAAATTATTTTTCCTTCCCTATAGGGACATGTAGGAAGTTTCTGAGTTATTAAAGTCACAGCATTTTTCTTTTTAGGAGCAGAACAACTCTCAATCAACCATGAGCTCAAAGAAACATAATCCAGTACTAATGGCAAAATGGTATATTCACAACATATGTGGTTCAAACAGCAAATCTGTGGTAGCCATCAGAACTCTGGCAGAGGTTACAGTACATTCGTTAAATAATTTGGGCTTTTAGCCGTTTCATAAGAAGTTTATAAAGCCTGGTCATCTACATTGGAATATATATATATATGTGTGTAAGTTTTCACCACACATTTTCCACCAGTACAGCATAATACTATCTAGAGCCCATAGTAATCAAACTGTGGCAAAACTAAATTAGAGGTACTGATACAATCATTAATTTGACTTAGGAAGTTAACATGAAGAAGAACAAACTTAAAAAAAAAAAATCTTTGGTTGCATGTTGAATACTTCAGCATGAAGAGAGAAAAACAATGACAATATTTAATTTTAAAAAAAGGTTACCCATCTAATACTAGAGGTCTCAAAGCAGGATCCATAAATTGACAGGCTCCTCTGTTATGTGATTTTTCTAATGGCTATTAACACACACACTTCAATTAAAAAAAACAAACCGTAAATCACAGTGGCTTTTTAGACTTTTGTAGAATACCAAATTCAAAAATCATACAAAAATCTTACAGTTTAAAGTTAAGAAAAGAAATGTAAAAGCAAGACTTTGAAAAAGTTTTGCTGAATTCAAACATCTTACAAGCTCCTCACCCATCCTTGTCCCAGTGGCTGCATGATGGACTTGGCGCCACCAAGTGGGGTGAGCTGGGTGATGTTAGAGCACTTGCAAATAAAACAAATCTGGTTTTCTGGCCCAGGTGAGGGGTGCACAGCAGCTTTTAAACCAGGTTGAATTCCCTCAGGTTTAGTTGTAGAATTGTGTCTTTCACAGCAGCAAACACAAAGCGGATATTCTCTGTGTCTGTAGCACATGTGAAGTGGGAATAGATGACTTTCTCTTTGTCAGGATTCTGATCTTGATAAAGCTTCAGGATGAAATCTCTGGCAGCTTTGACATCTTGCTTTGGTCCTGTCATGAGGGCAGTCAGAATCAAAAAGAAAGATACCAGCTCACCACCAGGCCCTCTCAAAAGTCATATTCAGTGTACTTTTGTTTTTATAGGGAATCCTTCTTTGAGCCATCTTATTTCTAGAGACTTTTTTACTTGGAGCATTATTTTATTATGAACTTGCAGAAGGGTATTTTAAGTGTCCACTGGTATCTAAAAATCATACTTGAAGGAGATTTGTTGAAAAATAGTAACCTCATTTAATTTTCTGATTTGGACCATTTTTGAAGAGGTAATTACTCTTTAAAAATATACTGATTTATTTGGCTGCACCAGATCTTAGTTGCAGCATGCGGGATCTAGTTCCCTCTCCATTGTGAGCACAGTCTTAGCCAATGGACACCAGGGAAGTCCCTGAAGAGGTAGTTCTTAAGTGAAGTAGCGGAGGGAAGAGAGAGAATATGGGGCCTAACACGGCTCCGAAGTCTGATTCTGAAGCTTGAGAGCTGTATGCTACATTATCAATGTGGTTAATAAAAGCAAAAAGAGCGTTTAAACACCACTTGTCTAAATGTCAGTATCAAACTTAGTAATGTTTCTGCACCAGAATTAGTGACAGGGTCCAAACCCTCTCTCTACCTTGGAGAGGTCATAAAGATAACTTCCGTGTCCACCCCATCTGGTAAAGGGGTTGCCACATTTCGGCACTAAAAGTGCAGAGATGAGTCAGGCAGTCTCTGCCCTCAGGGTCTGCTGGGGCAAGACAGCTGAAGGCGGAGAGAGCAAGGCAAGCCCAGGCCCCCAGGAGAGCCTGAGGAGGTGCACCTACTGTGGAAGGAGGTGGGGTGAGGATCAGAAGGCCTTCCCAAAGGAGGAAGTGCCTGATTTGGGTCTCAGAGAACAAAGCAGAATTAGCAAGGGAGTTGGCAGTACATCCCAAGCAATAGGAGAGGCGTGTGCTGAGGTGCAAACACACTGATTTGACTGGAGCTTCCATTCAGGAGTGAGGGATGGTAAGAAAGTCCATTAGAGGCAGATCAAGGAGGCCCAGATAAGCTATGCTGAGAACTCTGAACTGGTGCCAGGGAGGTCAGGGCCACAGGATGGACACTTACCAGTATATTCTGGAAAATAGCTAATTAGATGAGAGTACATGATTTTCTCTTCCAAAAGATCCTTCTTGTTTAAGAACAGAATCACTGATGAGTTCAGAAACCAGGGGTAAGTGATGATAGTTTTAAATAAGGCTTTACTCTCTTCCATGCGGTTCTAAATGAAAAACAAAAGATTTAGGATAAACTAGGAAGAAAAACAATGCTTTGGGAACAGCATGCCGAATCACTGCTTCCATCCATCTGTCCTCTTACCCAGCTGTCCTCTCCAGGTTGTTGGCCTTGCTCAGGCTGGGGAGGGAGTGGCAGGTGGTCCCTGTTTCTATTTCCCTCATCCTCCCATTAATCACCCTCTTCTGGAATTCCTCTGGTGCAAATTCTTCTTTGGCCCGCAAACACATAAGGATATAAGAAGGGCTGTTGTGTAACTTGGAAAAGGAAGGTTGCAACCCAGAGTTGACACAAGTTTTCTGTGTATAACTACTGGGATTACCAAGTGGGGGGATCCTTCAGAACTACAGACCTGAGATGCCTTTTCACTGGATGTGGGCTTAGGAGTCCAGTGACAATGAGGAGGTAGGAGGGCCACCGCCCTCAGGGACGCTGGTGGAGAGGAGAACTAACTGCTGAGCACCCGCCCTGCACCATGTTTGACAGGCGGGTAACAGCCAACGCTCTCCAAGGGAACGGGTCCCCGTTTTATGGGGAGCATACTGTTCACAAGGATGTAAATGCTTTCCCAGGACTGTACAGTAGCACAATCCAGTGGAAGCTATGTAGACAGACAGTAGTAATTTCTGAACGTTAGACACTGGCAAGAAAATATTAAAGTAGATAGGGCATGTATAAATCTTCCCTGGTGACAATAATCTAGCATTCTGCCCTCTCCCAAGTATTTCTAAGAATAAAGAAACCCTTTCCTTCCTTCCTTCCTTCCTTCCTTTAGACTGAGAAACACAGCCCTCCTGCTACAGAGGGACACTCCCTAAATTTCTGTTCCTATGACTCCCAATGCCTGGGCCCATTCTCCCACTTAGTACATTTTTGGGGATCAGTTCTGGAATCTGTCACCAAAAAGGTAAGGTTTCACTTGTTTTTAAAGCTTCTTTAGCATTAATTATGATCTTATCAATAATGAGCTCCAAGGAACTACAACATATGAAAAAAACAATTCCTATATACCATAGTGAGTGGCTGCAAGACATATCTCCAGCCAGGACAGAGAAGTCTGGAGTGGCAACCACTTCATTTTCCCCCAGATACCTAGGATTTTTCAGAGAGGAGAAAGTAATTTCTAAGCACATCAGGCTAAGGTACTCATCCCTGGCTCACCTGACTAATCTTCCCTGAGAAACGTTCTTAAGTAATTCCTGAGACAAGTTTGGAGCTAATTTTTCATATTGATAACTCAATGCCTTTGCTTTAAAAAAAAAAATCTCTCCACTGGGAGAGTTGGGTGGCAGCCAAGATTTCTATTCTTCTTTCCACAATGACATTAGTAAATGGGCTAATCCACCACTAATTAGCTAATGTAACTGTGCTCCTCAGAGAAAAGTCTGCTTTCAAGAAATACAAGATAGAATTTGTTCATAATTATTGCCTAATTGTGGACAGAATTCTTTATTGATTTCCTTTCATTCCCTACAGGCAAGAGGTATTTCTAAAAGGTCAAGAGGTCTGGTGCAAAAGGTAGGGGAAAAGACGATGATTATCACACAGAAAATAAGCCCTAACCTCACAAAGAAGGGGCCGGGATGGTTCTCTTCACTTTCCTGGCAGACCCGGGTATGGAATTTAACGAGCCAGCGCCATGGCAGCTCTGCAGAGGGCACCGGATACCTGACTGGGGTGGATCAGTGGCAGCGGCCCTGAGCAAGTCCTGAGGAAGTGAAGGTCAGATGCTGCCCCCGGACAGCACCAAGCATCTGGTACCACTCCCCCACCAGCTTAGCTCAGGACCTAATTTGAGAGCACCATGGAGGCTGGGAAACCTGTCCTCAGGTAAGTCGATTAGAAATAATGTTGTTCAACTTTGGTTGTATATGCACATCCCTAGGGGGCTTAGTGAAGGTAACCCCCAACTCTAAACGGGAAATAAGAATCTCAACAATAGGGTCCTAAAGATGTTTATAAAGAAAAAAAAAACAAAACCCTCCCACTATGCAGCCAAGGCCGAGACCCATGTTTTTGAGTGGCTCCACCCTTCACGAAGACTAGATGTCCAAGGTCCGGCCACACATAGTTGTTCTTTAAGGTCCCCTGGGAATTTCAGTGTCCATCCAAGTGTGAGAGTCGGGATTCTAGGTCAGCGATTCTCAGATTACCTGGGATCTTCTTGAGGATCCTGCTTTATTTGGCCTGGAGTGATTCGGAAGGTATGTATTCCTAACAAGCACCCAGGTGATGCTAGGACTGCCAGCCCACAGGCTACACTTCAGGAGTGAGGCAACTTAACCTAAGGGATAGGACCTAATGCCAGAGTGGGCTGGCTTCTTGCAAACTGCAGAAACAGGTTTCTGTTTTCCACAGCTAACCAGACTCCCCACCCAGCATACCTCGTTGTCACACTCAGCCAGCACCTGGTCATATTCACTCAGAGCAACCAAAAAAATAATGGAGGTGACACTCTCAAAGCAGTGAATCCATTTCCGTCTTTCCGATCGCTGGCCACCAACATCCACCATCCTGTTCAACAGAATAAACATAGGACTCTCTGGGGGGAAAGCACATGGAAATCAGCACTCTTTAGGGTCCTCAATAATCGTTAAGAATAAAAAGGGATCCTCAGATTAAAATGCTTGAGCCCCGCTGCTTTAGGCAATGAGGAACCACTGGATGTTTCCTAGCAGAGGAGGCAACAGAATGTAAGTGAAGTTACTGAAGATGCACGCAGAGGTCACTCAGATGGAGCCTGCGTGAGGATACTGGTTAGGGAGCTGCTGCACTAGTCCAGGCGGAAGTTCAGGCATCACTTGTGTGGTGCCCAAACCATCCCAGAGTGCCAGGATACCAGGCAGAAAGGCAGGCAGGCTTCTGGACTACTCGCCACCTCTTGTTTCCTGGCCCCTTCAGTTAGTCCAGAGATTCTTTGTGCATTAGCTGAATGCTACCCGTTCCCTAGAAAGACCTGCAGGTGCCCTCTGTCTGACGTGGAGACCCAAATCCTTAACCTGGGTCTTTGGGACAAGTTCAGGACGTCATAGCCCAAGGATCGGTCACAAGCGCGAATGTTCCAGGGCTCGGGCAGTTTACAGAAATGAGTCCGGGGACCTCTCTCAGGTAGCAAAGGATACACTTCAAGCGTGCTGTGCTGGGCCCGTCTAGAGGGAGTTTTGGAAGGGTTAAGCAGAGATTGATTCTGAAAAGGTTTAGATAAAGTAATGGGCATGTGCTCACAGAGATGCCGAGTATCAGGGGGCTAGACCAGAGGGCTCTTCAGCTTGACAGCACTCCAGCAGCACGAGATGCAGGGTGGACAGGGCAGGACTGTACTCGTGCTGTCTCCAGACAACCATGTGTAACGTGTTAGGAGGGACAAGGGAACGAACAGATATAAAAGTGCTTTGAAATTTGCAATGATAAATCTTGGAGCTGAGAATAGAAGGAAAGAGAAATATTCAACTTCAGGGAAAAGACCCCAGTATTGCCAATCTGTGGGTTACAGAAATATACATCTGTGTGTGTTATACACAAGAAGCACTCCAGACATCAGTAGGGAATCTCTTCTTCTCTAAAGGGAATAGAAAGGTGTGTTTGTATCCACTGTACAACTTGAGACCAACCACAATTCTTATACCCTGTGATGGCGAAGGCCATTATTGCCCTAAGAGATGTAAGCCCTTTTAGCAATAACACACTGAAGAATCCATCTGGGGACTTCCAAGCCTGGAGAGACAGATTCTTAATGGACCATGTCAAGGAGACAGACTTACCGAAAGATAATGTTTTCCAGGTCAAACGGATACTCAATGATGCCAGTGGTGGGCACTCGGACACGAAGCACATCCTGCTGTGTTGGCACGAATGATGGCATGGCGATCCGGTCAATGTCCGTCAGGTAACTAATGTTAGAGAGCAAGATGCTGACAAGGGGGAAATGCCCCACCCAGAAAGTCACCCCAACTCCCAGCCACCCCCACTCATTCATGGATTCATCAGTGACTTTCCTGAGAAGCAACCCTCCAGCCCTCCTAAAACCGTGTGGAGAGAGTTTGGATCAGAGGCTTTGGTGAGCCTGCTGAGACTCAAGCTTGCAGCTCTGGTCTCTCCTGGTTCTCAGCTGCATTGCTCTGCAGGGTAGGGTGCCAGCCAGGCCACAGGGGCAGGAGACGGCACCTGGCTCTCTGACATTTCATCTGTTCTCCTCTCACAGGCCCTCCTCCAAGAACATTGTAGAATGTAGATGCTGGGCTTGGACACTTTACTTTGCTCAATAAATCAGAGTTAAGGAAAAAATAAAAGCATAAATCAGGCCAATGGGAAGTCCTCTCAAAAAGTTCCTTGTTACACTGGGAAACTGAACATCTCCTAAAATAACCCAAAACTTGTCTTGGATTATTTTGGGCCATTTATTACAGCCCAGGCTTAAAACAAGAAGACACTTCTTTTTTAATGTTAAGGCCTTTGAAAAAGGCACTTTTGAGTAAATAACTGAGGCCCTGGCCAGTGGCAGTGCTGATGACTTGGAGCCCCCCGCACACGGAGGTGGCCCCACCTTCTCCCGCACCCCCCACACAGGCAGCGCTCACCTAGGTGTGCCGGGGCCGAACAGGTGAAGCACCAGGGCAGCCTTCTGTGACCACAGCCCCAGAGCTTATTGCCATGGACTTCTGGTGCTTTAATTTATGCCTGTCATGTTTCCTTGGTGGCTCAGATAGTAAATAATCTGCCTGCAATGCAGGAGACCCAGGTTCAATCCCTGGGTCGGGAAGATCCCCTGGTGAAGGAAATGGCAACCTACTCCAGTATTCCTGCCTGGAAAATCCATGACAGAGGAGCCTGCTGGGCCACAGTCTGTGAGGTCGCAGAGTTGGGCATGACTGAGCGAATCTCTGTGTCATCCCACCAGAGCCTGTGCTCCCTAAGGGCAGAAAGCACCAGTTGTACCTATAGCCCTTTCCTCCGTGCCTGGCATGGAGCAGACACCTCAAATACCTCTCCCAAAGAAGCAGAGCAGGTGATTACCACTGACCTGGACCACAGAAGTGTCTGGGGTCTCAACCTGTGCCAGGTCTGAGAGTTCCCTTATCTCTGTACAGCCCTGTCCAACACTCCAGTCACTCTCCACACACTTCTCCGTGCACTTGCCCCAGTTGTCAGGCCTAGTGGGTCTTTCCCAAGCTGATCCATATCAAGAGCCCTAGCCACTCCCAGGGCCTTCCCGGAAGCCAGTGACACAGGCTGGACCAGGGAGGACTCAGGGGTGCCCTGGCTCCCAGCTGTCAAAGGCCGTCTGCCCTCCTTTCTGCCCTGTTGTCAGGTGCTGATCTAACGACTTCCTGGGGTTTCTTTTAGTTCCTTTTCCTGCTTTGCTGCCGTGTTGTACTAACCTGGATTCATGTCATTCAGCACTCAGCCTGGACAAATACCAGAGGAAGGCCGGTGAAATTAAGGAGGTAAGATTCTGGTTTCCTTTGCTGCCCTCTGGCTTGTCAGGATGGGTGAATTACCCACACCACTTTGGAGGGTGATGGCAGCATATAAAGGCCCCTGGAAAGAATTCCAGGGCCCTCAGAGGGTGGAAGTGACCCAGAGCAAGAGGGAAGGAGCTGAGCTGCAGAAGCAGGAATCCTCACCCCTTCAAAGAAGGACCATGATCCAGCTATTTCCCCAGTGATCTGGGCAGAGACATTGTCTTGGGGAATTCTTAAAATCAAATTCTGTGATCTCTGTGGTATCATCTGCATGCAGAACTATCTATTTCTTTTTACCCTAATAGATTATTGATTACTCGTTCACAAGGAGTTAATGAACAAAGTGCTCCTAAACTGAGCTGCCATCCATGACTCATCTTGTCCACTTGAGGGCAGCACCAGGTCAGCCACGGATGGGTGTACTGCACTGCTGGGTCTAAACTCTTGATTTTAGGGCAACTGGACCTGCCGTTTGCCAGTCAGGAAACCAGAAGGCAGAGGGATATGGAGAGGGGAAAGGAGAAACCAGAAGCAGTTGTAGTCCTGGTTTAAATCATATAACTTCAGCACCCCAAATGAGATCAGTCCCACCAAGGAAAGCCCACAATTGACTTAGCCTCTCAGTGAAAAGGACAGAGGCTTAAAACTAGATGAGGAAAGATAGGTATGGGCAAGGAGGGCTATCTAGGGGGCTCCTTGGGGGGACTGAATTTAGGAGGTGGGAAGCGAGGCATCAAAACGCAGAGGAGCAGAGGGAGGCCGTGCTGCCGCTGAGTGCCAGGTAGCTCATTTCTCCCCGGTAAGAAGCTCCGGTGAAGTGTGGCCACAGCCCGGGGCTCTGTACTCACTATTTGGCAGAGTCTGACAGTTGGTACTCCCGCCTGCGATCGTAGCACTCCTGGATTCCAGGATCCTGCCACAGCTGCTTGATGGCCTCCACCTGGTCCCTGGAGAGCGTGGACACCTTGTCTACTTCCACTTCTCTGATTAGCTGGGCATTTTCCTGCTCAGAGGGAAAAGAACCTTTCATTAGGCGAAGGAAAGGAAACCATCATGTTGGTGACGTAGGGTCAAGACTTGCCCTTGTCTGTGGATCAGGGAAGATGTCCCCTAGGTGCTGGGGTGTGGTGGGTGCCCTCCAGAAGAGCTCCTCACAGCAGTCATACAGTTGCAGCCCCACTGGGTGGAGATGATCTGGCTGCTTCGCTCAGTGGAGAGAACCACAAAGAGCCCCAGACCTGTGGCCTTTGGTCCCAGCAGTACCTGGGACCACCAGCATTTAACACCCAACTGTGCATGGAGAAACACTAGAATGGTTGATCATCACTGTACCAACCAACATTACTTCCTCATTAGCATGCAACTCGTTTGAATATTTGCACAGCCCATAGAACAATTTAAAAACAACAGTATTGTTAGCGGCATACCAAGGGTAGGGTAAGCGGGTCCAGTCCAGTGCAGGAAAGAAGGGAGTGCATCGTCATCTTCAGAGAACTGAAAAATCACACCCCAGCCACTAATCATGAGTCTGCTTTCTCTTTCCTTTATTTTTTAAAGATGTTTTAATTGACCTTATTTTTTAGAGTAGTTTTAAGTTCTCAGCAAAACTGAGAGTTCTCATGCTTTTTATTATCATGCATCACTAATAAAACTCTCTCCTACTGGGTGGACCACACCTACTGTACCCCCGACCCCATGCCACTGACTGCTCTAATACTATTACTTTATTATTACAGTAAGTGTTAATATCATTATTGCTGTAATTACTGTTACTACAGCAGTTATCACTTATTACACTCACTGGGTACCCAGGGCTCTGCATATATCATCTCATCTGATCAACAGAAGGCAAGCAAGAGGCCAGAAATTTTTCCAAATCTTAGCAAATTAAAGTGGTAAGATTGACCTGCATCCACAGCACATCCCTGCTTTGGCCTGAGAGACTCAGCATCCCATCCATGGCTGCAAGTTGCAGCAAAAAAGAGTTCTGCTGTGGGAGACAGGAGCCTGCCCTCTTCACTGAATTTCAGGGCAATTCACTGGCAGCTGGGAGTCAATAAAACATCCTTTGGCAGCTGTGGTCTCAAGTATATACTACACCTTACTTCATGGCAGTAGATGGGGAAACGGTGGAAACAGTGTCAGACTTTATTATTGGGGGCTCCAAAATCACTGCAGATGGTGACTGCAGCCATGAAATTAAAAGACGCTCACTCCTTGGAAGAAAAGTTATGACCAACCTAGATAGCATATTCCAAAGCAGAGACATTACTTTGCCGACTAAGGTTCGTCTAGTCAAGGCTATGGTTTTTCCAGTGGTCATGTATGGATGTGAAAGTTGGACTGTAAAGAAAGCTGAGCGCCGAAGAATTGATGCTTTTGAATTGTGGTGTTGGAGAAGACTCTTGAGAGTCCCTTGGACTGCAAGGAGATCCAGCCAGTCCATTCTGAAGGAGATCAACCCTGGGATTTCTTTGGAAGGAATGATGCTAAAGCTGAAACTCCAGTACTTTGGCTACCTCATGAGAAGAGTTGACTCACTGGAAAAGACTCTGATGCTGGGAGGGATTGGGGGCAGGATGAGAAGGGGACGACAGAGGATGAGATGGCTGGATGCCATCACTGACTCTATGGACGTGAATCTGAGTGACCTCTGGGAGTTGGTGATGGACAGGGAGGCCTGGCGTGCTGTGATTCATGAGGTCACAAAGAGTCGGACATGACTGAGCGACTGAACTGAACACCTCTTGAAAAGTCACTCTTTTCTTGCATTTTTTTATCAGGAAGCCCAACAGAAGGCTAGAAGAAAGGAAGAACTTATAGATTCACTTTACTTGGTAAAACCCAGAACCATGATTAAATCAACATGGCTTTGCCCTCCATCCATCAAGAGTGAATATAATCTTCTCCCAGACTGTGGTATCCTCAAGCAAGTAGAGGATCCCCTTTGTAGAGTCTTAAACAAGGTCTATGCAGGATGGGTGAGCAGAAAGAACCTGGGCCGAAAAATCAAGACCCTGACCTCTAAGTAGTTCAGTGGGATTTAAGGAACCCAATAAGTTCCCTGCCTCAACATCATCATTTGTAAGAGTAGCCAGTGATTTTCATGGGTATCTGATTTATAAAGTATCACCCAAATGTAAGCAGAACTAGCCTTATTATTGCAATACATGCCTAATAAATATTTCTTGTCTGCCCAAACAGAACACAGTGACAGCCCCTAACCCAGGAGTTCTAGTTCTGCCTGCTGGCACATTTTGTGTCACATGCCCTATTCTCAACCAGAGAGAGCAATGAATGGAGACCATAGACTGTGCCTGTATGGAGCAGAAGGGCTTCTCCCACTTCTTCCCTCCACTTGCCACTCGCCCACCTCCCACATAGGAGCAGATGGTCTCCACTGGAGAATGCGGATGGTGGAGCTTCCCAGGATACCCCATTTGCCCGCGCCTGTGTTCGGCTCGTCCAGTAGATAAAAAGTGGCTCCCAGTAAATTATCACAGAGGAATGCAGCCTTGTACGTAAGCTCTGGGGCGGGAGGAATTTAGGGAAAAGACATTGACCTGGGATTTCAGGTAACCAAGAGAATTCAGCCTGGTGAGAAAGGCATATTGTTTGTTCAGCCAAGGGATGAGATTTGGGGGGCATCTTGCTTAAAAGAAGAGAATAGAGGCTCCTTAGAAACCCAACAATTGGGACTTTAGAACTAACTAGACTTAGCCACCCAGGACTCCATGTTCAGAGGTTTTCCTGTCCATCTTTGTCACCTCCTTGTTAGCTCTACCTGTCTGGATCATTTTTTTTAACTTCCTACTTAAGACTTGGAAAAAGGTGGGAAAAATGGTAGAACAAATTCTTCTCTGCCTTTCAAGATTGCCCAAACATCCATGCTCTCCTACTTAACCTTATCATTCATCCTCACTCCTTCCACATGTGTTCATACTTATACCCACACATGCACATGTAACTCACACATATGCTTTTTCCTGGAAATATCTGAAAGAAAACTGCAGCCTCAGTGCCCGTTTATCTCTAAAGACTTCAGTACAGTTTCCTAAAACCAAACATACATAATCACATTGTATAATCTTATATAATGATCAACATCAGGAGATTAACAGTGATACAATATTGTAGTCTAATCCTCAGACCTTATCTAAAGTTTGGCAGTTGTCCCATAAATGTCCTTCATTGGCCTGATCTAGACTCATGTATCACATTTAGTCAGCTGTCTCTTTAGTCTCCAGTCACCTGGAAAGACTGTAGTCAAAGGAGTTGTTTATGTCATTCTGATCAAGAATGACCTGACAAGGGGAGAGTTCCCTAGTGGTCTAGTGGTTAGGATTCTGCACTTCCACTGCCAGGGCCCAGGTTTAATCCCTGGTTGGGGGGCAGGGTAGGGGCACTAAGATCCTGCAAGCTGCATGGTGCAGCCAAAAAAGAATGCTCTGACAAGGATGTGTTCTTTAGTCACAAGTCATCATGAAGATGGCTGGTGGAGTGGCACAGCTGAGCTCCAGAGAATGTTCCAGGGGCAAATATTATAAAGGGCAGAGAGGAATGAGAAAAAGGGTGCCCTGGTTTTTAAATAAATTCTATTAAGATATCAGATGAATGACTTTTGCACATTAACAATGTGTGTTTTTAAAAAAGTGAAGTTCTGTTAGCACAAAGACAGAAACATAGATCAATGGAACCAAATAGAAAGCCCAGAGATAAATCCACACACCTGTGGACACTTTATCTTTGACAAAGGAGGCAAGAATATACAATGGAGAAAAGACAATCTCTTTAACAAGTGGTGCTGGGAAAACTGGTTAACCACTTGTAAAAGAATGAAACTAGAACACCTTCTAACACCATACACAAAAATAAACTCAAAATGGATTAAAGATCTAAATGTAAGACCAGAAACTATAAAACTCCTAGAGGAAAACATAGGCAAAACACTGACATAAATCATAGCAGGATTCTCTATGACCCACCTCCCAGAGTAATGGAAATAAAAGAAAAAATAAACAAATCGGACCTAATTAAGCTTAAAAGCTTTTGTACAATGAAGGAAACTATAAGCAAGGTGAAAAGACAGCCTTCAGAATGGGAGAAAATAATAGCAAATGAAGCAACTGACAAAGAATTAAGCTCAAAAATATACAAGCAACTCCTGCAGCTCAATTCCAGAAAAATAAACAACCCAATCAAAAAATGGGCCACAGAACTAAAAAGACATTTCTCCAAAGAAGACATATAGATGGCTAACAAACCATGAAAAAATGCTCAGCATCACTCATTATCAGAGAAATGCAAATCAAAACCACAATGAAGTATTGTCTCATGCCAGTCAGAATGGCTGCTATCAAAAAATCTACAAACAATAAATGCTGGAGAGGGTGTGGAGAAAAAGGAACCCTCTTATACAGTTGGTGGGAATGCCAACTAGTACAGCCACTATGGAGAACAGTGTGGAGACTCCTTAAAAAACTGGAAATAGAACTACCATATGACCCAGCAATCCCACTGCTGGGCATAGACACCGAGGAAACCAGAACTGAAAGAGACACGTGTATCCCAATGTTCATCGCAGCACTGTTTACAATAGCCAGGACATGGAAGCAACCTAGATGTCTATCCACAGACGAATGGATAAGAAAGCTGTGGTACATATATACAATGGAATATTACTCAGCCATTAAAAAGAATGCATTTGAATCAGTTCTAAAGAGGTGGATGAAACTGGAGCCTATTATATAGAGTGAAGTAAGCCAGAAAGAAAAACACCAATACAGTATATTAACGTATATATATGGAATTTAGAAAGATGGTAACGACTCTATATGCAAGACAGCAAAAGAGACACAGATGTAAAGAACAGACTTTTGGACTCTGGGAGAAGGTGAGGGTGGGATGATTTGAGAGAATAACATTGAAACATGTATGATTATCATATGTGAAATAGATCGCCAGTCCAGGTTCAATACATGAGACAGGCGCTCAGGGCTGGTGCACTGGGATGACCCTGAGGGATGGGATGGGGAGGGAGGTGAGTTCAGGATGAGGGACACATGTACACCCAGGGCTGACTCATGTCAATGTATGGCAAAAGCCACTACAATATTGTAAAGTAATTTGCCTCCAATTAATTAATTTAAAAAAATTAAGTGAAGTTTTGGGCAGATTTCCCTCTGACCTGGCTAAATAGTGTTATACACAGAGTGTGAGCATTTTTACGTTCCTGTTCAAGCCACCTCTGCAGTGCACACCAGCTAGATCAGGGAGCCCTTATTTAATGGGGAAGGTTTTGTGTCGTGTAGTTGGACTTCCTGGAAAGAGGGAAGAAATGTTCTCAGAGGGTCAGATTTAGGGAAATGTTAGGATTTGGGTGGGAGACAGGCTGAGTCTGAGGAGGCTGGTATCTAAGTAAAGAAACTAGGAAGCAGATAAATAAAGTAGGTCTGTAGTTCATGCAAAAGCCCTAGGCTAGGGGAACACATTGATTTGAAATTGCCTAACTCATGCATTTCTTTGAAAAGAAAAATCACAAAAGAGTAAATATTATTGGTGCAAATTCAGCAGATACAGAAACATGACCAGTTTCTCAACACTGAGTTCATATCTGGCTTTTCCTCTTTTCCTAACAGCAAAAGAGACACAGATGTAAAGAACAGACTTTTGGACTCTGGGAGAAGGTGAGGGTGGGATGATTTGAGAGAATAACATTGAAACATGTATGATTATCATATGTGAAATAGATCGCCAGTCCAGGTTCAATACATGAGACAGGCGCTCAGGGCTGGTGCACTGGGATGACCCTGAGGGATGGGATGGGGAGGGAGGTGAGTTCAGGATGAGGGACACATGTACACCCAGGGCTGACTCATGTCAATGTATGGCAAAAGCCACTACAATATTGTAAAGTAATTTGCCTCCAATTAATTAATTTAAAAAAATTAAGTGAAGTTTTGGGCAGATTTCCCTCTGACCTGGCTAAATAGTGTTATACACAGAGTGTGAGCATTTTTACGTTCCTGTTCAAGCCACCTCTGCAGTGCACACCAGCTAGATCAGGGAGCCCTTATTTAATGGGGAAGGTTTTGTGTCGTGTAGTTGGACTTCCTGGAAAGAGGGAAGAAATGTTCTCAGAGGGTCAGATTTAGGGAAATGTTAGGATTTGGGTGGGAGACAGGCTGAGTCTGAGGAGGCTGGTATCTAAGTAAAGAAACTAGGAAGCAGATAAATAAAGTAGGTCTGTAGTTCATGCAAAAGCCCTAGGCTAGGGGAACACATTGATTTGAAATTGCCTAACTCATGCATTTCTTTGAAAAGAAAAATCACAAAAGAGTAAATATTATTGGTGCAAATTCAGCAGATACAGAAACATGACCAGTTTCTCAACACTGAGTTCATATCTGGCTTTTCCTCTTTTCCTTTCTCAAACAAAACCACCATTTTCACTGCTCTGAAGAAAGATGAACACTGAAAACAGATGTCCTACATGTGCGTTTCACTCAGAAATTCCCAGGGTGACAGTGGAAGGAGCTGCTTATGAAGTGGTGCCTTGCTGACTTCACACAAGGATGGCTGGCTGCCCAGGTGACAGTCCCTGTCGAGCCCAGCAAGCCCCTCCGGCTGGAATCCAGGGCCCAGCGGGCAGCCCCATTGTCACTAGGTCCTCACAGGGGCAGCCCCAGCACCATTAATCACCCAGCACTGCAGGCCCCCGAGCCTGCTCACTCACTAGGGAAGATTGTCCCCTCCTTCGTCAGGACACCAGAATTCCTGCTCTTTCATCAGATACTTAAGTGTTTTCACTGAAATCTGTATTCATTAACACAAGCCTAGATAATAAAAGCCTAATTGCATGATATTTCAAGAGCCTACTGTCATTTGTAGTGCCTATGAACCTCAAAAGCTTTCTAAAAACAAATGAGATTAAAATAAAGTATACAATTAAAACTGAAAGTTCTCTGTAACATAGTATTTCTGACTGACAAAATCACCCCTCCTTGTTTTAACATCTCACATCAAGATCCAGAACTATACTACATGTTCTATTAAACAAAAATTATGAAATAAAAATTTCAGTGTTCCATAATGATCAGCTTTGAAAGCATTTCAAAAATTGCATACTAAAGAAAATGCTGGTGAATTATGCTAGAGAAAGGAATATTTTTATTCTATAAAAAACAACTTCTGCTCTGATAAACAAAGACTGGGAAATATGGATCAACTCTTCCACTAAGGACAGCTAGAAATGGAGGACAAAATATTTTCAAAAGAATGCCTGAAAATACCAGAGAACTAATGAATAAGTAACTGCTGGGCCAGAATGTAGGGAAGAATGGCATCCAAGGAGTTGAAACAGCATTTAGGAAACCTTCCTCCCTGAGGCTCAGCTTGCCCTTGAAGGAGCATTTGTGGGGTTGAGCAGCTCCCTTTTCAACATCACAGGACTAGGGTGGATGGGATCGAAGGGTTTAGCAAGAGCAAAAGGGCCTTAGAAGCCCTCTGGCTCTGGGTTGGAATCCAAGGGGTAGCTCTTAGGGAGTTTCAACTCAGCTTGGAATCACCATGATCTCAGAAACTTGAGTGTCTCCAGACACCTGACAGAAGAAAAGATTTCTTTTTGAAGAGAACATCTTCCTCACCCTCAGATTATTTTTTCATGAGTGTCCAGCACACTCACAAAAATAATCAAGCATAAGAAGACAACTTCAAAAAGAGGCAACAAATAAAAAGATGCAAAGATACATTCCTCCAACCCACAGGAAGGCGGAATTTATTGTCATAAAAATGGACTTTAAGGTCTACTTGTCAATTATACCTCAATAAAGCTGAGGGTGGGGGAAGACTTTTAAAGTATAACTGGAGATAGAGATATTTCAAATGACGAAAAGATTCAGAAAGATATAATGGTACTAAAGTTCTATGCCACTAATGATATAGGCTTAAAATATATAGGAACAAAATCTATTAGATCTAAATGGTGAAACAGACAAATTTTCATCTTATAGGAAATTGAAACACACATCTCTCAGTAACCGATAGAATAAACAAAAATTCAGTAAAGATATATACAGTTCAAATGTCATGATCAGCAATTTGACTTTATGGACACATGTTGCTTAGTCACTAAGTTGTGTCCGACTCTCTGCAGCCCCATGGACTGTAGCCTGCCAGGCTCCTCTGTCCATGTAATTCTCCAGGCAAGAATACTGGAGTGATTTGCTATGCCCTCCTCCAGGGGGTCTTTGCCACCCAAGGATCAAACCTGCATTTCCTGCATCTCCAGCATTGGCAGATGGGTTCTTTACCATTGGGCCACCTGGGAAGCTCCATGGACGTATGTAGAGCTCTGTATTTAAAATAACTATAGAAGATAGACGTTTCACAAGCACACGTAGAATATTTACCAAAATGGTCATTTATTTGAGATTACACATTTAAAAAATTGGTTTTCTAGCTTCTTTTGATCAATTTCCAATTCCAATTTCTTTAGCAACTCAGCTTCAACAGGAATGCACTTTTGCATTAGCCATTGCTGCCCACCCCCACTCAAGGTGCAGGCATCTGAATATGTAACCACAGGGCTAAAGCTGCCTAGATTCTCCTGTAGAAAGGCAGTCTTCCACCACACTCAGAATGGGAAGTAAGTTTTTTTAACCCAATTCAAGATTATGACACCACCCCTATGGCAGAAAGTGAAGAGGAGCTAAAAAGCCTCTTGATGAAAGTGAAAGAGGAGAGCGAAAAAGTTGGCTTAAAGCTCAACATTCAGAAAACGAAGATCATGGCATCTGGTCCCATCACTTCATGGGAAATAGATGGGGAAACAGTGGAAACAGTGTCAGACTTTATTTTTTTGGGCTCCAAAATCACTGTAGATGGTGACTGCAGCCATGAAATTAAAAGACGCTTACTCCTTGGAAGAAAAGTTATGTCCAACCTAGATAGCATTTTCAAAAGCAGAGACATTACTTTGCCAACTAAGGTCCGTCTAGTCAAGGCTATGGTTTTTCCCGTGGTCATGTATGGATGTGAGAGTTGGATTGTGAAGAAGGCTGAGTGCCGAAGAATTGATGCTTTTGAACTGTGGTGTTGGAGAAGACGAGAGTCCCTTGGACTGCAAGGAGATCCAACCAGTCCATTCTGAAGGAGATCAACCTTGGGATTTCTTTGGAAGGAATGATGCTAAAGCTGAGACTCCAGTACTTTGGCCACCTCATGCGAAGAGTTGACTCAGTGGAAAAGACTCTGATGCTGGGAGGGATTGGGGGCAAGAGGAGAAGGGGACGACCGAGGATGAGATGGCTGGATGGCATCACGGACTCGATGGACGTGAGTCTGAGTGAACTCCGGGAGATGGTGATGAGCAGGGAGGCCTGGCGTGCTGTGATTCATGGGGTCGCAAAGAGTCGGACATGACTGAGTGACTGAACTGAACAAGATTAAAAGAAACGTTTATTTCTACTCCAACCTTTGCCCTCTTTCTCCTTATCTTCTCTCCAACAAAAATAAATAACAGAACTCACTAGCCACAAACTGTTGGCATGAAAGGCCAAGCAAGTTACTTTATCTCTTCGTGTCAGTCTAAACTTCAGTGGGTTTAACGTAAAAGGTTTCTTTTCAAAGAGTCCTGCCATAAATTATTCTGGCACAAACATCCAAAGCTACAATGAGTGCTAAATAATGAATGCAGCTAAGACATCGAAGCTCTGGCCCTATACCGTGTCAACCTGGAGAAGCTGTCAGGACGCTTCCCAGCAGTCCTTCCCTGTGTGATTTCTGGGTGTGGATGGGCTGTAAGAGAAATTGGAAGGGGAGGCGGGAGAAGCTGGTGGTCATGTTCTGAAGGTCAGAGCTCCACTTTAAGGGGCACACACACACACACACACACACACACACGTACACACATTGTGGCTAGTCTTCTGGTCAACTTTTGGAGAAAGGCAGCAGCTGGGCCCTCAGCACCCTACTTGGACATTTTCCTTCAGCTTGTCCACATCGTGGGGCAGACAGACATGCAGGTTCACGGCAAAGGATGTCAGTTTCTGCTGCAAATCCCCTGCACCGTCAACACAGATGTGAGAGGCAGGTGCAGGCCTTTGTTGGTTCCGGTTCATCTTTGCTCTGCCTCTTCCACGTCTAGTTTTTCTCCCTGATGACCAGCCCTGCTGACCAGACACCAGCTACGCAGAGGCAATAGCCTTCGGACACCGTCACAGCTCTAACAGCCACATAGAGTGCAGTCCCTACAACGAATCCATCATTCCTCATTGCCCTCTGACTTCCTGACCAAACCAGGAATCCTCTATTCTGGCCCACTCAATTCTATTTAGGGGCAAAAATTCCCTATAGTCTTAGGTCTGGGTGATGGTAACAACTCAGGCCTCAGCTGCAGTGACCTAAACGTCCCAAACTCAGTGAGACGCCGGCAGCCAGGCTACCATCATTCAGTGCACAGCAGCGCCCGCCTGCTCCACGCTAGACCCGGGCTGGTTTCTGGAAACATGAAGACCGTGGCCCTGCCCTCGAGGATCCCAAAATTACACCGATGCCTTCTGGAATAACTATTAATTCATCAGATCCACACACGGATGCTAAGAGATCAAAGAAGACATTTCAACTGGGCATGAGTGAGAGGATGGGCTGATTTCCCACCAGAAGTGGCCAGATGCTTATTAAGGAGAAGGGCTGTGTCTGCCCTTCCCATATTCGTGAATGTGGATTCCTGACTGCTTGTTAGAGGCAGCACCATGAATGTGCGGGAAGCAGACCAGTTCTTTATCACCTTTCCCATAACAGTCCTTCCCCTGAGATGCTTTGGAAAGCACCCGAACTCCCTCAGGTCCCAGGGTAGCTGAATATATTCAAGGTGTAATTTACCAACAGCATCCGGTACCCCCTCCAAAGTATATATATTGGACCAATGGAAACTGCCTCTCAGAAAATCATTAGTTTCAGGCCAGTTTACCTGCACGTGCCCAGTGATCACATAATATGGTCATGTTACGTAGCAAGAGAGGATGTTCTATCCTTATCATCATCCTCTCTCTCCCTCCTGTAGTTGAGAGTTTTTAGTTTTTTAAGCACGCCAAAATTGAGTTATGAGAAACAGTTCAAAGAAGCAAGAGGAAGATGTGTCTTTTGTGTTTCTGCCTCTGCAGAATCTGCTGGGGGACTGGAGCTTCTATGCAGGACACACCCCGGTCCTCCCCACATAAAACCGAGTGACTGCAGCCAGGGCCCAGATGGTGGGAAGACCAGGACTTACGGAGAAAGACAGAGGAGCAGAAAAAGAAGAGAGGCCGTTGAAGCAGTGCCGTGGGGTGGGTGGGGGCCTCCTACAACCAGATAGCTCCCAACCCTCCACCACCCACCTCCAAGAGAAAACAAGAGATGCCTTGCTCACCTTGCTGGCTTCCTACAGCATCACCATCAGCAGTAAGAAATCTTAAGTCTCTCTTTGATACTGGATTATACTTGTGGTCCTTCCAGAAAATAAGGCATAATAAAGGCTTACAGACACAAAGTGCTGGCAAGTTCTCAATTTCAGAATATGCTGGACCCAAATATTGTAGAATTGGCTCTTTGGAGTTCAAAGTGTTTTCCCACTAGCAGACTGCTATGCGTCCACCAATCCAGTTTTATTTTTCTACTGATCACATAGGTCGGGCTCTATTTCTTGGTCTCCCTTGCAGTCACATAACTTGTGTTCTGAGTGATGGGATGGCATGATGCACACCACTACCAGGGCTGACTTTCCAAGCCTCCCACGCAATCCTCCTTCACTCTGTCTTTTTCCATTTCTCAGCTGAAAGGACAGGACAATGAGGGCTGGGAGGAGGGGAGCCTCCGGGCACAAGGGGCCTGGATCCCTCACAGGCTGTGTGCAACCGAGCCCACTTCCCAGAAGCTCCCGTGGAATTGAGATGGATGTGGCCTAGAAATAAACACTGATTTTGCTAGGCCACTAAAGATTTGAGGCTATCAAAGTTTATGCATCCATAGAGAGAGAGGAGTAATGTGACAATGGAGAAGTCCAGAGCTAGCTCCAAGAAACCCATGTGAACCAGCACAGAGACAAACCAATGAGCTGAAGGCATGGACCACAGCCGGATACAAGGGTTAGTGTGGATCATGCACGATTTTTTAAAAATCACTCACCTCTGACTTCATTTCTGCCATCCTCCCAGCCTACCTCCCAGTGGATCTCTCTTCAAGGCCCCAGATTCTCAGAACCAAATAGCATGACTACTTTCTATACACACTCTTTCCAAAACTTTCTCACCCCACTTCTCTCCCATCAAACACTGCAGGTTCCCTAGGCAGGACGTTGTCAAGCCTGCAGAGAATAGTTCTGAGCAGTTATTTTTCAGTGTCTTTCCTTTATCTGAGCCCAAATATGGTCATATCAGAGAGAGCAAGCTAATGGTCTCAGTTTCAGTATGTGGATTGACAACACACACAGGTTTATTTTCCACTCCTTCCCAGTCCAGTATACAGCAAGGGTGGTAGTGGGAGGACTCTGTTTCATGCAGTTATCCAGGGACCCAGGCTTCCTCCATCAAGTGGCTTCAACTCCCAGGCCCACACTAGATCCTCTGCACCCAGCAGGCGGGCGGAGGAAGAGAACTTGGAGCAGTAGGCAAGACGTTTTATGGGGCAGGTCTGAACACGGCAGGCATACAGTTGATGGGCTAGAACTCGTCACATGACACCATCTAACTGCAAAGGAGCCTAGGGGATGTGGGCCTCCTGTGCTCAGGTGGAAGGTGATATGAGATTTGGTCAACACATAGCATTGTTTCTGCCACTCACAGACTCCCTCTTTGTCACAGAGATCATCAAGGTCCGCAAGGTGCCCGTGTGTGCTTTTGTATGAACCAAGGTCAACACCATATGGGCCGGGCCCAGCTCTCTGCCTCTTCTTGTAAATGAAGTTCTATTAGGACATAGCCACCCCCTGTCACACCGTTGGGCTGATGGCACAGCTACAAAGGCAGTGTCACGTTGTTGCAACAGAGTCTTTATGGTCCACAAAACCAAATACTCGCTGACCCATTACAGATAATGTTTGCCGGCCCTGGTAGAGACGGATAATTCCTAAGTGCATCTAAGGAGGACTCTGCTGCAGCCTCCACTCCCTCCTTCACTCATTCAGCGGCCACATCACTATGAATCACCCACTCTTTGCCAGACCCGATGCTTGGGATGAGTCTACAACTATGAAAAAAACATTGTCTTTATCCTAGAGTTTCTCATCTTTATGAGAATGATGGTAATAGGCAAATTGGACATAGAAGGATCCTCTAAAAAAAAAAATATATATATATATATATATATATATATTTAAATTAGTGTAAAAAGCAAGATAATTCCACCTAAGTAAATTTCCCCAAGACTTCAAAATTTTCCAAGGGCAACACCCAGAACTAATTTGGATTGCGGACCTGCCTGCCCTGAGACTGAAAGCATACAATAAAATTAAACAAAAACACCACCCAGTGGAAAAAGCTGGAGTTGTTTCTGATACAGACTCCTTTTCACAACATTTAGAGAATGTTCCTGTTTCTTTTTTCCTTCTTTACTTCCTTAAGCAGACAATAAAATATATTTTATTCTTCCCCTGTTTCCCAAGGTGCCATATTACATTCTTTGTTGTTTTTTTTAAGTCTGTGCTGTGTCCCAAACCAGACGTTTCCAGAGACCCTGAAATCCAAGACAAGTAGGCTGGCCCTGGAGTAGGTACAAGTCCCCATGTTCTTCCTGGGGCACTGCTGACATTCAAAAGATGCCATCGGAGGAGGGGGAGATCTCTTTAAGGCAGCTCCAAAAAAGATCCTCCCTCCTACTCATGTAAAACAGGTTTTCTATTCAAAGGCAAAGGGAAGGAAATGCTAGATTCAACAGTTAGTTCAGTAACACCAGCCAGGAAGGTACGTCCAAGACTAAGCTGAAGAACAAACACTAAGGAGTGAAATTCTCCCCCGACATGGAGCCAGAGCTGTATCTGGACGTCACTCTCTTTCCAAGCCATCTTAGGCCCAGGCATAATTCTAGAAATCCCTTCTGTGTCCCTCAGAGTGATTCAGACCCCCACCTCCAAACATAAGATCACAAGCAGGCACCTCCAAAAGATGGTATCAGCCCAGACTATTTTCCCTCCCTGATGACACTCATCAGTAATCCTGGGAGCTCCAGACCTCAGGTTATTCCATCTCAGGTCAATTGTGCCAACATTGTCCAAAGCCACTCAGCTACCCTTCCAAGCAATGACATGAGATTCTTTGCATTAACTGGGGAAATAAGGAAAACTGTTGGGGTCAAGGCAAAGTACCTTATCCTCAAGCATCACACAGTAACACAGATGCTTAACCAAGTTCCATATTTCTTGCCCAAAACTACCAACCGAGAAATCAGCTGAGCACATCGAGGTGGTAGGTATTTGTGTAAAGGACTGGATGTGGTCCCTTAAGGTCAACTGAGTGGATTGTGTGCTTACTACATGCTAGATGTCACGCTGGGTCCCTCAGAAGGTGGATATAAATCTACAGACCCTGACCTGAGAGTCACAGTCCAGGAAGAGATGAAAACCAGCACATCTGACCACAACACCGTTTGATCCGGAATTCCTTGAAAATATCCCTGTCCTGCCAGTGGGTGAGGGACTGACATCTAGTCAAGCAGCAGTCTCAGATAGGACCTCATCACCTAGTTGCTCAGTGTGTCTCTTTGCGACCCCATGGACTGTAACCCCCCAGGCTCCTCTGTCCCTGGGATTCTCCAGGCAAGATTACTGGAGTGGGTTGTCAATTCCTTCTCCAGGGGATCTTCCTGACTCAGGGATCAAATCTGGGTCTCTCACACTACAGGCAAATTCTCTACCATCTGAGCCACCAGGGAAGCTTCCAGATGGGGCCTCAGTATTGGCTAGTCACCTGCTCACTGGACATGGAAGCATAGAGATGTGACTTTAAGCAGCAACAAAGAAGATCTGCACTCCAGAATCTGGTGGAGGATTTATTGGTAATCTCCCTGCTGTCTCTTATTAAATGTTGAAACAAATGATATTTATGGATATTTTTTTCTGAAGTACACACCGTCTGGCTATACCTTTGTAAAGGATTCCTCAGAAGGCTATATTATACAGACCATGACTCTACAAAATGTTATGAGTACGCACAAAACAGTTTGTCCAATTAAGTTTAGGACAAGGTCTGAAACAGTCACCCACTTTTTTGTTTTTAACTGCAGGACTTCTGAGAAGTTTGTGTGTGTGTGTGTGTGCATGTGTGTGAAAGCATGCACATGTGCACACGTGTGGGTATCACATGAATCCCAAGGGGGCAGGGATCTTGCTCTCTCTTTCTCATCGATGTACCCCAAGTGCTCAAAGCAGTGGCTGGCACACCTATATTGCTGGAATGAACAAATGAATGTGTGAAAATCATTACCTTTAGTCAATACTGACAGAATATATTAAATCAAGGGACAATGTGTGTTAATAGGATACAACAGTGCCTGAAATTGTGTAACTGTGCACACTCAATTCTTAAACATTTGATCACTGGAATGTTTCACGAGAACATTTAACATGAGAATGGATATATGCATGCTAGGGGAAAAATCCCTGAAACCACAGCACGACTCCCATTCACAAATGCAGCATTTAGTGACGATTTACTGAAGGTCAGCAGTGAAAAGCCTGCAGCAACAAACAGAACCACAACAAACTGAATATTAAGTAAAGATGCCCAAACAAAGCACAGACTCTTCAATGGGCCCGCCTATTGCGAATTTCCTAAGAGATTGAGGATATACAACATGCCAAACTAACATAGCTCAAGCAGCAGTCATTTTTTCATCGGGTGTTACTGGCTCAGACCCCGGCAGATTCCATTGTGAAAGTCAGAAGCTCTTCCCAATTTCTGCTAATCTCCAAGGGTTATGTCTTCATGGTTCAACATCTATACTCAGTTGCTCAGGCACAAAGCTCAGCTTCTCCATCCCTCACCCAGAGCATCCAACTGTTCACAACCTTGGTTTGCACAAGACAGGGTTGCCCCGTGCAGCTCCCTACCACCTCAGAGACTCCACCCCTCAATTCCTTCTCCACCTACTCAGCCCACTCTTCTGCAGCTCTGCAGTTTAGAGGCTCTGAATTCCTTACTGTTTCTTATAAGAGTGACTTCCCTTTCCTCTAATATTCAGCTGAAAGGGAGAAGAGCTCAGATTCTACCCCACATCTGCAAGGTCAAGCCTACTCTGTGGATCCCCTTCGCTTTCAGTGGCCCACCGTCCAGTCCCCCTCCCTCTGGCAACAGCGGTCCTGGGTAGGGGAGAGCTATCCTGTGGGTCCTGGCAGGTCTGACTCAGGGGTCCTGCTCTCTGGTGGCCCAGGCCATTCCCACTTGGCACAGACCGTCAACCTGGAGCAGAAGTTATATGATAGCAGTGGACATAGAGGAAAGGAACAGATTAAATTCTTTTATTTGGGGAGCAAGAGCCTCATCAAGGATTTTCTTGGTAGTGAGAGCCCAGGAGTTTCTGGGTTTCTGCCCATTCTGTGACTGTTTTTTTCAGCCTTCTCCTTGATTCCATGACCTCCACTCTAGCTTTCCATAACTCTCTTGGGCACACATAGGCCAGCTCGGTCCTGTTGCTCACAGCCTAAGAACCTGACCCTGTCCCACCAGAAGAACAAAGGCCTTCTCTCTGATGTGAACAGTTAGGGTCTTCAGAAGAAGACTTTTTTTCATGGCACATCTTGTAACATCTCCCTCTATTAATATTATATTAAATTCAGCTTGGAAATAACCCTAGATGTTCTAGGCTTTATTTCTGAATCTATCCAAAGGCTATGTAGACTTCAGCCATATTATCTGAATTAGTTTCCCACTGCTGCATGAAAAACTGCCACACACTTAGCAGCTAAAAACAATCTCTTGTTACTATCTCGCAGTTTCTGTGGGTCAGAACCCAGGCATAGGGTGACTGAGTTTTCTGCTTAGGGTCTCGTAAGACTGAAATAATGTGTGTGCTGGGCTGCGTGGTCATCTGGAGCTCAGGATGCCCATCCAAGTTCATTTAAGTTGTTGGCAGAATTCAGTTCCTTGTGATGACAGAAGTGAGGTCCTAATTTTCTTGACGGCTGCCCCCTGAAAGTCACTCTCAACTCCTTGGGGGCTGTCTCAGCTCCCAGCCACGTGGCCCTCTCACAGGATGGCAGCCACTTCTTCAAGGCCAGCAGGACAATCTCCCTGCCTCTAGGGCTTCCAATAGGCTGATGTGGGCAGGCCACCCAGGGCAACCTTTCCTTTGATTAACTTAAACTCATTAGGGGGTTTCCCTGGTGGCACAGTGGTAAAGAATCCGCCTGCCAATGCAGGAGACATGGGTTTGATCCCTGAGTCGGGAAGATCCCTTACGCTGGGGAGCAGCTAAGCTTGTGTGCTGCAACCACTGATCCTGTGCTCTAGAGCCTGTAAGCTGCAGCTGCTGAGCCCGTGGGCCGCAGCTGCTGAGGCCCACGCACCTGGAGCCTGTGCCCTGCAGTGAGGAGTCACCACAGTGAGCAGCCTACGCACCACACTAGAGAGGAGCCGCTGCTCGCTGCAACTGGAGGAAAGCCCCCGCAGCAACGATGGCCCAGCACAGCCGCACAGGAGGAAACAAAAGCCTGCAAACGTCAGCTCGCTGAGGACGCCTTCCCCTGCCACACGGCATACTCTAGTCATGGGGGTGACATCTATCGTGTCCTGCCCACACTCACGGGAGGGGATTATGAAGGCGAGTACACCAGGGGTGTGAATCCTGGGGCCCATCTGAGGATTCTGCCTACCACATGGGCTTATTTACAGTTCTGGGGAGCACAACTGCTGTTTACTTTTCCCTCAGCTTATAATAAAGGAGTACCTATGACATCTTATATAGGAATTAAGACATATTTTTGGAATTAAGAACCAAGAACATAGATAAACAACAAAGTCCTACTGTAAAGCATAAGGAACTATATTAGATATCTTATAATAACCAATCAGGGAAAAGAACTTGAAAAAGAAAATGTATGTGTATGTATCTCACTTTGCTCTCTATCAGAAACTAACAACACTGTAAGTCAAATATATCAATAATAATAATTTTAAAAAGAGCCAAGAACAATCAAGATTTCTTGAGGGAATGGTAGGTTTTGCCTTGTGGTACATGGGAATCATATATGTGAACCTGATTCTTTTTTCACTTCAGCTAATGGACTAAGGTCCGTCTAGTCAAGGCTATGGTTTTTCCTGTGGTCATGTATGGTTGTGAGAGTTGGACTGTGAAGAAGGCTGAGCGCCGAAGAATTGATGCTTTTGAACTGTGGTGTTGGAGAAGACTCTTGAGAGTCCCTTGGACCGCAAGGAGATCCAACCAGTCCATTCTGAAGGAGATCAACTCTGGGAGTTCTTTGGAAGGAGTGATGCTAAAGCTGAAACTCCAGTACTTTGGCCACCTCATGCGAAGAGTTGACTCATTGGAAAAGACTCTGATGCTGGGAGGGATTGGGGGCAGGAGGAGAAGGGGACGACCGAGGATGAGATGGCTGGATGGCATCACGGACTCGATGGACGTGAGTCTGAGTGAACTCAGGGAGATGGTGATGAACAGGGAGGCCTGGTGTGCTGCGATTCATGGGGTCACAAAGAGTCGGACACGACTGAGCGACTGAACTGAACTGAACTGAATGGGAAGCTCAGAGATAAATATGTGGCAAAGTCTAAGTAACTCAGTAGAAGTTGATAAGGACTCATGTCCTGAAACACCTGTGTTCTAATATTCCCCCAGTCTCACTCTTGTATCTCAAACTTTTTCTGGCATCGAGTGTTTTTCAAGATATATATTCTTATCAGCAGTTTCCCCGTGTTACATAAGGAAATAGGGCATAAATACAAATGAACTTACAAAATAACATCAATACTAGTATTACCTGAGCCAATATTGTGACCACCTTATATAAGCATTATCTCATTTGATCATTACAATAAACTTATGAAATTTGATACTTTGAATATTGTGATTTAATAAGTAAATAAACCAAAGCTCAGAGAGACGGTAGACTAGCCATTCAAGTCCACAGTGCCTGCGTGCAGGGTGCCTGGCCCCAAAGTCTATACAGTCAACCACCATGCTCAGCTGATGTACAACATTTACATTTTAAAGGGAGGGAGGAGTCAGGGTAGTGGTTGCCTGAAACCCTCCAGACTAGACAGGATGACCCTAGGTACTAGGAAAGCCAGAACTATTTCCCTTACCCCCTGCCTGCCAACTGCTCTTCTCCAAGGTAAAATGAAGTGTTTTGGAATATACAGCATTCAATAGGCAAGCCCTTCTCAAAAAAAGGAAGAAAAGGGCCTTCAGAGATGAAAGAGGAACTTGGAAATAAGCAAGCTTCTTCCACAGTGAGCTGCAAACAACTGTAAAAGACTATATAACACCAAGCCTCCAGCACGACGTGACTGTTTCCACACAGAAGACTTTCGGGTATTTACCATGCAACCGAGAATACATGTGCTCTTAACACAGAATATGGGAAACCAGAAGTAGAAATGTGCATTCTGAAGACCACCACTGCGCCAGTCCACATAACCTTTCCTCTAAAGAATATCATTTATCCAAGACAAATAAAATGAAATACAATCAGACAGATTGTCGTTGGCGGTTTATATAAAAATCAGTATCAATGTGATGTTTATAGAAAAAAATAAGCTTCACTGATTAGTTTCCACGCTTATCAAAACCCACAGACAGCAATGAGTAGGGAATCTGGCAACATGGTTCACGCCACTGTGGCCCAAGGCGCCACCTAGTGACGGCTTCTCTGATTGCATCTGCTGACAGTAGACTCGGTGCTTGCTGTATCATCATCAAGTTTCAGTATATCACGCGGTCAGCTGTTTACCTTGGAGTCTGTCTCACGGTTACCATATATGGAATAGACCCAGACATTCTCACTCTTTGATAGGAAAGTTTAGTGAATAGGAGAGAGAGGGTTTGAGAGTTAAGAATTTAGTAGAAGGCACGTCCTTGTTGCTACTTTCCAGGTCAGTAGAATATTAACCACTTGGAGGACAGGGCTCTATAAATTCAAATTTTATTGGTATGTCCTTTGAAGTGTACAAAAATTGACAAGAGAGGTTAAGTTGTCTTCATTAACTGTAAGGAAACGAGTGGCAACGGGACTGAGGCGAGCTGTCCATGTTGCGAGCTGTCCCTGTGACTTCCTCGATGCTCTAATAGCCAGCTCCGGGCAGCTGACAGGCAAGGCCCTACCAGTGTGTGAAAAAGCACACAGTTCCCATGGCATCCCAGGAGCTGCGTGAGGTCGTCCCACTCCTTGCGCTGAATTTAACACCATGTTTCCCACTGGTGCACCTTTCATTTCAAACGCACATCTGTCTGGGCTATAGACAGTCCACCCTGCAAACTGTCAGAACCATGCTCCCATAATGCCCTGCATCTCGTTCTGCAGCGCTCCGCCCTCCACACTGAACTTACATTTCTGGGGGAAAAAAAAGAAAACCTGCCACACAACTCCCAGCGAGTCATCCAAAAACATTCCTTGCTCTGGGGTGTTTTTCCCTTTCTTTCTTCCCTTTTTTACGTTTTTGGTGTTTCACTTTTTCCATTCTTTTCACTAGCTCGAAAAACTCTTAAACACCACAACAAATATTTGGGTCACAGCTTATTTTAATGATGCGCTTTTGAAATGGTGGTTTTAATCCTGGATGCATATTCTGTTGTTGTTTTCCTTTTGCAATGAAAACCCACAAGCATTTCTGCCTGGGAGCAGCATTAAGAAGAGCAGGGCACCCCAGATTTCCTGAGGAATCCCTTATCCTTGGCTCTGAGGAGCCTCTTCTAGCACCCTGACCCTGCAGTTCTCAGAGAGTATGTCCTGAGCTCTGCCTAGACAGAGCTGTGGGGATAGGGTGGCTGCCGCTGGGGGCATCAGGTTGGCCCATACTGTCCTACCCCGTCAACTACTCCCCACTTCCTCTAGGTGAAATCAGATCCACGTGGACAGCTCTGGAGGGAGAAGAGGGGTCTCCCAGGAACTCCGTGTGGCCTGAGGGGTATCTGGTAGCCATGACTGCTTCGTCATGGTGGCATCTGTGACACTGCAGAGTCGGGGGCTAGAGGTGGGCTGATCACGTGTCTGCAGTGTTTCTGCTGGGTCATGGGCTGGTGGAAAGAGAACCCACCACAACTGCAGACGGTTGTCCTAGGTCCGGATTTAATTAGCCCAGATATCAAAGTTTCATCAGAATATGATTATCAAATGAAAACAGGGGACAGCTAGTGAAGCTTGATTTTCAGACACACAACAAATCCTCTTTTCATCTAAGCATGCTCCTGTATTTGGGAAGAACTTGTGCTCAAGCATCTTTTCAATTTACTGTAGTAAAGACGCTAAAGAAATCCGGGTGCTTCTGCATGTAGACTGTTTATCAATTTCAGGGCTTCTCCCTGGTTTTTGAAGCAAATGTGACATTAGCAAGGCTACCTCCTCTAGGGGAAAAAGTAGAACTCAGCACCCATTTGCTTCTGAATGGTGTCTCTGCCCTGCTTTCCCGTGTTCCGGAAAGTCCACTTATCTGTAGAACAAGCTGGGGAGGATCAATTTTTTTCATCCCCTCACCCAAGACCCTGGGCAGGCTCCTCACAAGATCCTTCTGCCGCCAACAGTCAGAACTCATGTCCCCACCACGGCCCTCCACCCCTCACGAGTGATAGGAAGGAACATGCCCAACAATGGACTTAATGCCCTGAACTGTGCACTTGCAGATGGTTATAGAGGTACTTTTCATGCTGTGTATATTTCACCACAATTTCAGAAAAGAAAAAGTAGGGACTAAGAGCTCTTACTTCAGGATGGCCTGAATTCTGCCTGCAGAATTCAGCCAAAGTGACATCTCGCCTCACCACCTCCTATTTGCCTCCACATGCTCTTTCCTGCACCCACGCACAAACCCCGGCCTTTTGTGCCCCCAGATGTGTCCCCAGGTGCTCCCTCCCTGCGCCCCATCTCTGGCCTGAGGAACCCTCCCTTCCCTCAGCCTCTATCTCCAAGGTTCCATCCGCAAACCCTTTCCCGAGCGCTCCCCAGCCCTGTCAATCCACTTGCAGGAGAGGCTGGGCCATGATTCTTCCTGCTCTTAATGAAATACTAGCAGGGCCTGATCCCTCAGCAATTTTCATTTGCTTTTTTTCCAAATGTCAAATCAACTTTTCAGTCACCAAGCACAAAAATGCATCCTTATTCAACCCCAAACTCCCCCGACTTACAGGTACGAAGCTTTCTCACAACCCACGGGGCCCACAAAGTTCCTCTTTATCCTCCTGGCATCTCACAATGCCCTTGGCCAGGCCTTTCCATGCTCGGCCCCGTTCCCCTTCCACACAGTGGCCAGGGCTGAGGTGACCTGCCCGCGGGCCACCTGTGATCCTGGGGGCCCCCGGAGCCATGTGGGGAGTCCAGGGCTGAGGTGACCTGCCCGTGGGCCACCTGTGATCCTGGGGCGCCCCCGGAGCCATGTGGGGAGTCCTCTGTAGCACCCACGTCTCTGTGTCAGGAGTGCTCCCGGCACTCCTCCTGAACAAGTTCACTTTCTTCTCTGCTTTGGTTTCCCTCCTTACAAACCCATCAGAAAACTCTTCCCCACCCGAGTGAGTTGAATAGTATCCCCACCAAATTTATGTCTACCTCAGAATTTGACTTTATTTGGAAGTAGTGCCTCTGTAGATGTAATTAAGAATCAAGATAAGATCCCACTGGATTAGTGGAGGCTCTAACTCCAGTTAGAGGACCTTGTAAGAGACAGAGAAGGACACACCAAGATACAGGAAGAAGGGGCAGGACTGCCTGATAATCTGCCAGCCAAGGACCAGCGGGAAGCTGGGAGGAGACATGGGGACGGGTTCTCCCTAGAGAGGCCAGAAGGAGCAACCCTGCCAAGTCCTTGAATCCTGGCTGCTGGCTCTTTCCCTGGCCCGGGGCTCAGCCAGCTCAATAGTTCTTCTCTGCAAGCCCCCTGAGCCCAAGTCTAGTGACGGGGCTGCCAGTGACGGCGGCATTCCCCGGTAGTATGGTTCCTGTCATCAGCTCCCTCTTGGACTAATGAAATGGAATCTCTCTAGAGGTCCCTCAGTTTGGTCAGGAAAGACTCAGTTCACCCTTTCTGCAGCCCCTCTTAGCCTTTTAGGGCTCAGAGAGCATGAGTAGCTTCAAACTTCCACCAGGATCCCCAGATCCCCACACTCCAAATTCTTCCCCCAGCCCTGCTGTCCTTGGGCCTCCCCACTGGACTCTGATGGTCTCTCAGGAGACGGCTCCTCTTGTTGGGGAGGACCAAGGGAGGGGATGACAGAGGATGAGGTGGTTGGATGGCATCACTGACTCGCTGGAAACGAGTTTGAGCAAGCTCCGGGAGTTGGTGATGGACAGGGAAGCCTGGCGTGCTGCAGTCCATGGGGTTTCAACGAGTCTGATACGACTGAGCGACTGAACTGAACTGAATGGAGTTCCCTCATGAGGAAGGTAATTGTGACTTCAGCCTCACCTGGGGGCAGCAACTCAGGTGCATTAAACAGCTTGAAGAGGGAAGCACAGGTAAGAGAGCAGGGTTTGGAAAGCCAAGTCCTTGATCCTCTGCTGCTAATACAAACCATTTCAGGATAGAGTTGTATTGGCGTTCTTTTAGATTTTAGAACAAACGGCAGTAGAACATGGGAATCAAAAACCTCCCAGGTCAATGCATAGCCTCACTTGTTCTCTGATGAAAAATACCCTGGATCTTCATCGTAATCAGACACCCCAACAGAATATTCAGAACAACTGCCACCAATTTGGACGATGCCAATAACTCTCCTCTCCAGATACTCAAGAGCCAGGCTAATGAAAACAGTGTGGAATCCACTGATGCCATTTAAAAAAGAAAAGAAGAGGCTGCATTATATGCAGACTGGTCACTTCCCAGACAGATGCTGACCTTTGCTTTAGAAAATCTCTCCATGCAACAGAGGGCAGGACCACGGCCAAGGGATTAAATCTCCGAAAACGGACCTTTATCCTTAACCTTTAGTTTTTAACTCCAGTCAAATATTTCTGTTATTTAGAAAGTGTGATTAGCTTTCAGATAAGCTTTTTTTCCTTCAGCAAAGAACATTTGTAGTTTTTTCACCAATATCAAGGATGGACGTGGGTGTGCTGCGCTCAGTTGCATCTGACTCTTTGTGACCCCAGGCCATCAGGGAAGCCCCACCGATATCAAAAGCAACTAGAAATGTCTCAAAAACAATTATTTGGTTTCCATTTCAGGAGGGGTGCTGGTAGAATAATACCCGATTCAACAGGCCGAGATCCCATGAGCCCTGAGCAATGCCAGGACATCTCAGGAGCTGGGAGCATCTTGGAAGCTGGACAGAACCAGTCTCAGTAAACAGCTAAAATTCAGGAGAAACGCTGGAGTTGTTCTGGCTTCATACGAGTGAAAGCGCATATGCAGGTTCTTCTCTTTTGAGGTGAGGTGAGGTGAGGTGAAGTCGCTCAGTCGTGTCCGACTCTTTGCGACCCTGTGGACTGTAACCTACTAGGCTTCTCCGTCCATGGGATTCTCCAGGCAAGAATACTGGAGTGGATTGCCATTTCCTTCTCCAGGGGTTCAGCAACAAGAAGAAAGAAAAAGAAATGTGTAATTATATTGTCTTTTCTCATTACCTATGCAATTACCTTTACTGAAACTCTTCTTTTCCCTGTGGATTTGAATTACTGGTACCCCTACCTTTCCAGCTGAAAGAACCTCCTTTAGTATTTCTTTTAAGGAAGGCCTGCTAATCATGAATTCTCTGTTTTGTTTTTCCTTTCGAAATCTGGGAATGTCTCTCTCTCTTTTTTTCCCTGTTGCATTGCACCATGTGGGATCTTAGATCCCAGACTTGGGATTGAACCTGTGCCCCCCTGCATTGGAAGTATACAGTCTTAACCACTGGACAGCCAGGAAAGTCCATCTCTTTCATTTTTTTTTAAATTTTAACCAGATATAATTCACATGCCATACAATTCATCCACTGAAAATCTGCAGTTCAGGGTTTTTTTGAATAGTCAGGAGCTGTGCAACCATTGTCATCACCAATTTTAGAACATTTTTATCATCTTTAAAAAGAAACCCTACATTCCCCAAAAGATACATTGAAGTATTAACCCCTAGTAACGTGTGAATGTGACCTTATTTAGTTATGTCTATAGATGTAATCAAGTTGAGACCATTAGGGTGGGCCCTAATAATATGATTAGTATCCTTATCAGAAGAGGGGAATTTGGAGACTGACATACACAGAGAGGAGAATGCATGGGAAGCCAGACACAGATGATGGGGACAGAAACTGGAGCTTCGCGGCCACAGTGAAGGAGTGCCCGGGGCCACCGGAGGCAGAAAATCAAAGAAGGATCTTCTTCTAGAGTCTGTGGAGAAAACATGGCCTTGCCAACACCTTGACGTTGGACTTCTAGACTCCAGAACTGTGGGAGAATAAATTTCTCTTGTTTTAAAGCATCCAGTTTGTCAGTATTTTTTTGTTACATTAGCCATAGGAAACTAATACATGCTCATTCTCCATTCCCTCCGGAATTTCCCAAGCTAGGCAACCAACAATATACTCTCTGTCTCTATGGATTTGTCCGTTCTGGAAATTTTATAGAAGTGGAATCATACAATATGTGGTCTTTGTGACTGACTTCTTTCACTTAGCAGAGTGTTTTCAAGGTTGACCACATTGTAGCATGCTTCAGGATGTCATCTCTTTCTACTGCCTCACACTACTCCATTGTATGACTATATTACGTAGATCCTCTTAACATTTGATGGACATGTGGATTTTGCGCCCTTTCTGGCTGTTTATGATTCACGTTGCTATTAGCATTCATGTACAATGTTCTGTGTGGCCTGTGCCTTCATTACTCTTGTGTAAAGACCTAGGAGTTTAACTTTTTGAGGAACTGTCAAACTGGTTCCAAAGCAGCTGCTCCAGTTTTTCAATTCCTACCAACAATGTGGAGGATTACCATCATTTCTGGATGGTAGCTTTTAGGCTGACAGTTTTTTTCCGTTGAGTACTATGCATGCACAATAGCCTTCCAGACCCCTTGAAAGTGAAGTGAAAGTTGCTCAGTTGTGTCCAACTCTTTGTGACCCCATGGAGAAGTCCATGGACTTCTCCAGGCCAGAATACTGGCACGGGTAGCCTTTCCCTGCTCCAGGGAATCTTCCCAACCCAGGGATCAAACCCAGGTCTCCCCATTGCAGGCAGATTCTTTACCAGCTAAGCCACCAGAGAAGCCCAAGAATACTGGAGTGGGTAGCCTATTCCTTCTCCAGTGGACCTTCCTGACTTAGGCATTGAGCTATGGTCTCCTAATTGCTAATTGCAGGTGGATTCTTTACCAACTGAGCTATAACAGAAGCCCTCTAGACCCCTTGGGGTGGTATAATCTCAAGAGGGTTTTTCTTAGCTGGCTGTCTCTTTTCAACCTGCCACTTTGCTTACCGCTCTAATATCACTGTGCTATCAGCATCTCTGTAACTGCTCGCCACCAAGACTTCCATTGTTTCTGGCAATGACCCTCAGCACGGATTTCTCTGTGCTCTATTCCAAGTAACGACCATCCTCTTCGGAGGAAAGGTCATTTTCACATCCTGCCTCTCCTTTGGGATAGAACCCTGTACCAGAGTTAGGGGGAGGGACAATGATTCGCTTCTCCTGGAGCAAAACCTCTGCTCTACTTGGGAACTGACCATCTTTGGTCTTCTTTTCTTAGCCCACCTGTCATGGAAAGTCCACCCTACAAGCAGGCCTGGGAGAGGATGGTTGAGGCCCCAGAGTCTTCAGCCTTTTCCTCCTGGGACAGAGCCCCCGCCACATGAGTGAGAGCTGAGTGGGGAAAGGGAGCCCAAAGCTTTCATTCATACTTGCCAGAGAGAGCACCTCCACACACAGGTCTGGAGAGGATACAGTCAGGCTGACCCTCCCAGAGCAAAACCACCAACCCGGGCTAGGAGCTGGGGACGCAGGCTGGGCAGCAGGGAGGCCAGGAGCTGTGTCTTGCATCTTCTCAGCCACACTCTCTTGGGACAGAGCTTTCATCACATGGAGCAAGGAGAAGGGGTGTGAGAACAGGCCATGGTTCCAATGCTACCAACTCTCAATAGTTACTGAGATATTTTCTTGAAAAAAATGTTTCTGTATTTGCTGGATGCTTTCCGGACAATTTCCACAGACTTTAAACAGTTGTTACAATTTTCACCAATTCAATGCTTTTGTTGGAGAAAGGGTCTACCAAGCTCCTCACACCACCATCCTGAAGGTCTGAAAACCTCTCTTGTATTCAGACATAGGTAAGGTAAAGTCGCTCAGTCGTGTCCGACTCTGTGCGACCCTGTGGACTGTAACCTACTAGGCTTCTCAGTCCATGGGATTCTCCAGGCAAGAATACTGGAGTGGGTTGCCATTTCCTTCTCCAGGGGATCTTCCCGACCCAGGGATCGAACCTGGGTCTCCCGCATTGGAGGCAGACGCTTTAACCTCTGAGCCACCAGGGAAGCCCCACAGACGTTAATTGAGTTCTCTTTTTCACCACCATCTAGCACATCCTCCATGGTCTGAAGTGACTGTTCTGTCTTTGCTCCATGTTGGCTATGTGGGGTAGACAGCCCCAGTCTTCAGAAATATTTCAAGTACTTTTCTCTTTCCAGGAACATGGGTGATTATCTTTTCCTGCCCTCCTTGAAGTTGGGTATGACCTTGCAATCTTTGGCCAAAGACATGTGAGACTTTTGTCACTTCCAAAAAGAATCATTTGCTTGGAATTAATTGCTTAATTGCTGCTATGTTTCTCTATTTTCTCTCTCTTCTGTTGTAACACACCTTGGAGCAATGGTATCATAAGATGGAGAAGCCTCTATTATTGTGGGTCCTGAGTGAGGATCATGTGAAGCAGAGCCTTCACCCCACTGCTTGGACATGTGATATAAGCAAAAAAAAAAAAATTGTGGATATTCTAAGCCACTGAGATTTGGGAACTGTTCTCTGCTCACCACATCCTAGCCTATCCTGATTGATAGGAATACTTGTCTTTTTAAAACTTCAGTCACATGCAGTATATTTTTTTTCTGAATTTCAGAAGATCCTGGTTAGTGTTAATTTAATCCATTGGTACGTGTATGGAATCCAAGCTTGTTAGCAAGTCCACAAGGTCTGTGCCCTGGTCATCTCTTGGTCTCCACTCCTTTGAGGACGCATTAGCTCCCCTTTCCTCTCTTGCTGTGTCTAATTGCATGAGACTCCCACCCTCATACTAGCCATCTCTCCACTTCCCACTTCCTTCACATGGTACCACCATCCACTGTCCTAGACTCAGCCTTTTTCTAGGCCTGGGATGGCTGGGAAGGAAAGATGGAGTGAAGAGAGAGAATAAATAAGATACTGCATTCACATGTAAGTTGTTATGAAAGTGAGAGGGCTCAGAGACAGTCTTAAGACAAACTGTATTTTTAGAAAGAACTTCCCAAATTATTTACAAGCATGTGTTACAGTTTTATTTCAAACACTCTGAAAAGACTGACAGTAAGGATAAAAAGATAGTATGATCAAAGATTATTAGTCAGTCAGTTGGGTGGACAAACGCTAACTTCCCAATTCTTAATCATTTAAGAGTATCAGAGAATTGTTCAAGCATTTAATCAGGAATGCAAATTACTTCCCAGAAGGAGGTTGAGAATTACATCATGCAGAAAGTTCTACTGCAGACCTGTTTAGGACAATTTTTCTTTCTCAGGAGGCTTACAGGCAAGAGGCAATATTGCTCAGAGGCAATCCTGGCTTGATTAGTTGTTTCACTCATCAATTTCCTTTTTAGAATTATAAGGCATTCCTGCATTTTGTTTTCATGTATTCAAACATTTATTGAATACCAACCAGATGACTAGATGTTGATGTTATAAAGATAAAAAGAAAGTCTTTGCTCTGCAGAGAGTTCCCAGCCTTTGGAGGGAGACAGACATGTATGCATACACAGTATTGTGTAAAAAACCCCAAAGCTATGTTCAGGGGGCTCCAGGTATATACACCATATAAGATATATGTCCACAAAAAAAACCTGCTGATGAATGTTCACGACAGCATTTTCCATAATAGCCAAAAAGTAGAAACAACTCAAATACCCTTCAGTTGAAAAATTCATAAACAAAATGTTGTATATCCATACAACAGAAACATGAGTGAATCTTGAAAGCACGGTGCTAAGTGAACGAAGCTAGTCACCAAAGGTCACATACTGTATGATTCTATCTATGTGAAATGTCCCAATAGGCAAACCTATGAAGAGAAAAACTGGGTTAGTTGTTGTTTGGGACTGGGCAGTGACTAGGGGAATGGCAAGGGGCAGAGTGGGGAGTGAAGTGAAAGTCACTCAGTCATGTCTGACTCTTTGCGACCCCATGGACAATACAGTCCAGGGAATTCTCCAGGCCAGAATATTGGAGTGGGAGCCTTTCCCCTCTCCAGGGGATCTTCCCAACCCAGGGATCGAACCCAGGTCTCCCTCATTGCAGGTGGATTCTTTACCAGCTGAGCCACCAGGGAAGTTCGATGGGCATACGGTTTCTTTTATGGGAGGCAAAAAATTTCTAAAAAACATTTAATCATACACTAAAATGTATAATTTAGATGGTGATTTGTTTAGTATGTAAAATATATCTCAATAAAGGTGTAAAATTTTTAAACAGTAATTTAGAAAGAAGAGCTAGAAGAGAGAATTCAGGACCATAGGAAAGATATTTGAAGCAATAACTAAGACTGCTTAATGGTGAAGATACCTTAGTTACTTAGGTATGGTCTCCTCCCTTCAGGTGTTCAGATCTAAATTCAAGGCACTGGCACCCCAATGTTCATAGCAGCACTATTTATAAAAACCAAGATATGGAAGCAACCTAACTTCCATCAACAGGTGAATGCATAAAGAGGATGTAGTGTCACAATGCTGTAATTAGCCTCCAATTAAAATAAATAAATTAAAAAATAATCTCAAAAAAAGGAGGACGTAGTGCCTATATATCCACTGGAATACTACTCAGCCATAAAAGAGAATGAAATCATGCCATTTGCAGAACATGGATGGACCTAGGGATTATCATACTAAGTGAAATAAGTCAGACAAAGAGAGGCAAATACTGCATGGTATCACTTATACGTGGAATCTTATAAGTACAACACACTAGTGACTGTAACAAAAAGAAGCAGACTTACAGACACAGAGAACAAAGTAGCGGTTACCAGTGGGGAGGGAAAGGGAAATATAGGGAGAGGGAGTTAAGAGGTAGAAACTATCAGCAACTATAAGCTACAAAGATAAACTGCGTAACACAGGGAATATGGCCAGTATGTTATAATAACTATGAATGGAATATAACCTTTAGAAACTGTGAATCACTATATTGTACACCTGTAACTTCCATAATGTGTGTGTGTGTTAGTTGCTCAGTTCAGTTCAGTTCAGTCGCTCAGTCGTGTCCGACTCTTTGCGACCCCATGAATCAACCCCATGGACTATAGCCTGCCAGGCTCCTTTGCCCATGGAATTCTCCAGGCCAAGACTACTATAACATCATGCAGCAACTATACTTCAATAAAAGAAACTTTTTTAAAAATAAAATGGACCAATTTACTTTCAGGTAATTAGTTACAGCAAGGGTCAACAATTCCTCTATTCCACTATAGGCATACCTCCTTTTATTATGTTCTGCCTTATGGTGCCTCACAGATAATGCCTTTTAAATAAATTGATGGTTTATGGCAATTCTGTAACAATCAAGTCCATTGGTGCCATTTTTCCGACTATTTGCTTAATTTGTGTCTCTGTGTCACATTCTGATAATTCTTGCAATATTTCAAACTTTTCATTATCACTATATTTGTTATATTGATCTGTGATCAGTGATCCAACTTGATGTTACTATTGTAACTGTTTCAGGGTGCCACAAACTGCACCCATATTAAACAGTAAACTTAACTGACAGGGGCTGTGTGTGTTCTCACTGCTCCACTGACCAGCCATTCCATAATCTCTTTTTCTCTCCTTAGGCCCTTCTATTCCCTGAGACACAACAATATTAAAATTAGGCCAATTAATAACCCTACAATGGCCTTCAAATGTGCAAGTGAAAGAGTTACACATCTCTTACTTCAAATTAAAAGCTAGCAATGATGAAGCTCAGTGAGGAAGGCAGGTCAAAAGCTGAGACAGGCCAAGAGCTAGACCTCTTGCACCAAACACTTAGCCAAGTTGTGAATGAAAGAAAAAGGACTTGAAGGAAAGATAAGTTGTGTACTGCAACTAAGACTCAGTGCAGCCAAATACATTTTTTTAAAAAATTGTCACAGCCACCCCAACCTTCAGCAAACACCACCCTGATGAGTCAGCAGGTATCAACATCAGGCAACACCCTCCACCAGCAAAAAAGATGACTAAAGGATCAGATGATGGTTAGCATTTTTTGGAAAGAAAGTATTTTTATATTAAGGTATGTCTTTTAGACATAATACTATTGCACACTTAAGAGTACAGTGCAAAAATAACTTTTATATGCACTGGGAAACCTCAAAATTTGTGTGACTCACTTTATTGTGATATCCGCTGTCCTGCAGTGGTCTAGAGCCACACCGGCCGTGTCTCTGAGGCATACCTGTAGTTCTCAAGGTGTGCTTTGTACTAGCAGCATCTGCATCATCTGAGAACTCGTCAGAAAACCGAATTCTTCTGCCCCACCCCAATCTCTGGAATCAAAACCTCTGAAGGTAGCATCCAGCCATCTATATAATAAGTGCTCCAGGTGATTCTGAAGCACACCCACTTTGAGAAGTGTTTCAGTTCTTCAAAAAGGTAGGAGTGCCACTTGTCTGAGAGTTGTCTGTGTTGATGACAGCCCAGAAGCAAGAGTGAGACAAGTTACCTGCTTTCCTTGCCATCACCTTAGTAATGGAAAGTCATATTATAATCATGAAAAAACAAAATGAGAAAAGGGTTTGACCTGGATGATGAAGTATTGCTATAAACCCTCCTCTTCAGTGTAGCTTTACAAGGGCATTTGCTCACCTGATAATCACCCATACCTATAGTCAGGTTGGTTTTTATAAAGATAAGCAGAAACATAATGCTCTTATTAAGAAAATTTTGGTCACTAGACTCAGAATTTAAAAAGGCTTATTACGTTGATGACAGTTCTTGCAACATTAAAGCAAATGAAAATAGCCATACTTAAGGATTTATTTGCATAATCTCAAGCATATTCTGGGGCTGAATCTCAGATCCTAGCAGTAGCTCTGAATCTTCAGTAACAGAGGGGACAGAGTGGAGGATCCTGGCCTTGGGGGTAATGAATAGTCTGAGTCCAACGACAGGGCTGAGTATTGAATATGGGAACTTATTTTCCTCTCTGTTCACCTCTCTCTCTGACTCCCAGCACTCTTCCTCATTTTTTCCCTAGCACCCTCCCCAGGGCAGGATCAGGCTGAGATAAGAGAATTTGGGGTACACAATTAAAGGGGACATGACATGCTCTCTCAGGTCCCTACACAGCTCCCATGGCCTAGGATCACGTGGCTTCCCTTGTCCCCTAGAGGCACCTGGAGAAGAGAACCACACGGGGCCCTGAAAGCCACTCGGCATGCTGGACAGGAGACTCTAGGGAACCGGGTACCCAGAGATGATCTAAAGCAGGGCTCTAGGTGGGCATGATCCTTCTGCCTCTTTAAATCCTTGCAAGAGCAGGCCCAAGTGGAGCCCCCCAGCTTGAGTCTTTGAGAATTACACTGGTTTGGTAGAAACGCACATGACAAAGAAAAGAGATGCTTCACACCCTAGAAGTAATTTGGGAAACAGGAATTCAAACAGTAGTATAGCTTGGAAGGGTTTAAGCAGGGGAGAGATGTGGTCAAAATGCTTTAGAAATGAAATAATCTGATCCTACATGTAGCATCCAACTTACTGGGGAACTGATCTCGATTTTAGATTTTCTAACATACTGAAATGGCTAAATTATACCAACCAAAATATCTGTTTCAGTACTTTCAAATCGCAGAAGAAAACAAGGATACCAAAAACCAGCACTGCCATCTCTAGGAAAAGGAGGGAGTCTCTTGGGGAGTAGGAAACAACACACCCTTCACCTCTGGTGGCCACAGAGCTCAGCCTGGAAGCTGGCTCTCACATGAACAAAATCAGAACAGTTCACACACAGAACAGGGAAGTTCACACACAAAGAAATGGGGCTCAGACTCAACAGAGACTCAATTGAGATCAAAGAAGAACTTTCTAAGGTCCTTGGGTTGCTACACAGTGAATAGGTTGCCTTAGAGAAGTTAAAAAAACACACAAAACTCCTCCCCCACCCCCCACAAAACACTGAAATGTGGCAGGAGCAACTAATTACTCAAGAACAAATTCTTGTCACCCGCCAGAGTACAGAGTCATCAGGAGGAAACTTCTTAATTAGTTAGCCTCTGTGCCACAGCAATTGGAGATAGCATGTTCAAGATGGCAGAAGCACAATAAGAATGTAGTCTGGATCCTGAGTCACCTCTTGCTGGAAAGTTGCCTGACAGAGTACATGAATATTGTATAAATAAGACAAAAACTGGAGAAGGCAATGGCACCCCACTCCAGTACTCTTGCCTGGAAAATCCCATGGATGGAGGAGCCTGGTAGGCTGCAGTCCATGGGGTCGCTGAGAGTTGGACACGACTCAGTGACTTTCATTTTCACTTTTCACTTTGCACTGGAGAAGGAAATGGCAACCCACTCCAGTGTTCTTGCCTAGAGAATCCCAGGGATGGGGGAGCCTGGTGGGCTGCCATCTATGGGGTCACACAGAGTCGGACACGACTGAAGCGACTTAGCAAGACAAAAACTTCTGTTGTGTCCAGTCACTAAGATTTGAGAATCTTTGATTATAGCAGCTAATATAGTACTCTCCTTGACGATATAGCAAATATGGCCAACAGGTTTTGACAAAGTGGGCACAAAGATATCTACTTTATTCTCTACAATTTGCCACCTACTTAGAATATTTCATAGTAAATAAGAAACCAGGATGCTCCATATCTTTAGAAACTATGAGAATTCCACTACAGGTCACAGTTTGGAAAAAAGAAGCAAATGGGAAGGAGAAACTATACACAAGGGATTTCAACTATATTTAATGATTTATTTCTTTAAAAACAAGTTGTTCTGAGATAACTTAGCTGAATACAAAAGAAAGGCTGCTTGTTCCACTAAACAACGATAAATCATATTTTTTAATTAGTCAGCTTTCTCCCTGGGGAGAATAATGTTTCATGGAAGGGATGGAGAAAATTTATGATACCAAGGCGACCTTGGACTTGCCCTACACAACTGGACCCAAGGCAATCAGGAGTGATGTCCATGACACCTTCTGCATTGGCAAGTGCTGGGGGCGGGGTTGTGGCGTATCTACAATGCTGTTGGAATCTTTGATTGTACCCTCTGAAGATGAATAAATAAGGAAGGAATTTACTGTTTTTCCTTCCTTTGGCAAACAATGACATTTCACATCACGATAGTGGAAAAATACTCTTTTTGAAACAGTTGACTTTTAGGAAACATGTCATCTGCCTGCATGGTCAAAGTATGAACAATGGCTGGGTTACTTTCCCCTTGATTGATTTATCTAAAGCCACAGGTATGAGTCTAGTCCTGACAGGTTCTTTAACTACTTTTTACTATGTCCCTTCAAGAAAAGCTTTGTCCCAGAACGCCCTGCTTATTTAGAGCTCAGATCCACAATTATTTAAGATCTACAAACTCCTGAGATGTTCCCAAGCAGCCCCGGAATAGGAGTGGCTGAGACCAGGGTAAGGGGTCTCCCCTGGGAGAGGGGTCAACAACACGAAAAACCACGAGTTCCTGTGACCTCACTGCTGGTGCTGGGAGGGTGTGCCTGGGTCCATTTTCCTTCCATGATTTCACTTTTGATAGTGACAAATATTCAGCTGCAGCGATCCGTTCGAGAAAATAAAACTACCGCAGCTAAAACTACCGAACAACTGGCGTCCACCTCTGGCATCAGAGGCTTGCTTTTCCATTTAGCAAACTGACGGAGAACCCTCTAAGCAACGCTGCGGGAGTACAGAGCAGACGGCGCAACAGCAGAGGTGTGACCTGGATCTGCCCCCAAAAAAGGCACTAATTTGTATGGCAGGTTCCTGGGCACATTCTTTCAGCCACGGAGTGGAATCAGAGCTGTTTTCATGGAGGAAGTGACATTTGAACCAGACCTTAGAGAAACAATCAATCTGTTCAGGAAAGGTCAAGGTTATTGAAAATCAGTAAAGTGCTTACTGTGGGTTGGGATTTATCTCCATTTTATGCTCCAATCATGGTATGCTTTGTGTTTTTAATGGAATATTTCAAGCAAACAGAAAGGTACAAAGAGTAATATAACAAATGTTACTGTATCTGCTTTCCTGCTTTGTCAAATCATAACATTGTTTGGTATTTGCTTTAGGTCTTAATATCACATAGAAGCTTCCTAGGTAGCCCTCTACTTTGTGTTCTTCTCTTTCTCTCCAGAGATACAACACTCATTTCTCTAATTTGAATTTTGTATCCTCTGCTTCTTATTTCCCCTCCAAGACAGATGCCTTTCATGGACTCTTTATTCTTTCCCATGAATGTTAGAAGAGTTCTCCACCCAGGATTCCAGTGAATGAGGCTGGCTTGAAGACTCAACACTCTGGCTTTGTCTCAAACTCCAACTCTTTCCAGAAGATCATGTGAGGCTTAAAACCTAAGAGGTTGAGGGGAAAAAGACCTGGATCTGATGTGCCCTCTGGCTTCTTGCTTGTCCAGAAGCTAACTGGGGCCTGACGTAGACACTCAGAAATCACACCTCTAAGGAGACAAAGACCACACTAGACCAACAGTCAGAAATCCCGATTTCAAACTGGAGTTCCTCCAGCTCCTAGCAATGTGACCATGAGCATGACACTTAGCCTCTCTGAGCCCATTTATTTACCTTTAAAACAAATACACCATGTGCAAGCCTCCTGGGGCTCAGTCTGTGCACCTCTGGAGTGCTTCCTTGGCACCCTGTACAAAGAGTCGGACATGACTGACTAACACTTGGGACCTTGTACAGTAGAAGCCCTGCTGTATGTTTCACAACTATGTATTGTGCTTTTTCATTTTGGGGTTTTTTTTTGTGGGTATGAAATGGTGTCTCTGTATTTTTAAAAACTGAACTATAATTGATTAGCAATATTGTGTTAGTTTCAGGTATACAACAAAATGATTCAGAATATGTGTGCATGCACAGTTGCTTCAGTCGCATCTGACTCTTTGAGATCCCATGGACTACTGAGCCCGCCAGGGTCCTCTGACCATGGGATTCTCCAGGCAAGAATACTGGAGTGGGCTGCCATGCCCTTCTCCAGGAGATCTTCCCAACCCAGGGATCGAACCTGCATCTCTAATGTCTCCTGCACTGGCAGGTGGGTTCTTTACCACTAGCGTTACCTGGGAAGCCCATTCAGATATATATGTGTGTGTGTGTGTGTGTATGTGTGTGTATATATATGCATATTCTTTTTCAGATTCTTTTTCATGATAGATTATTATAAGATATTGAATATAGTTTCTGGTACTATACAGTAAATCCTTGTTGGTTATCTGTTTTATATACAGTATTATTTATCTGTTAATTTTATACTCCTAATTTATCCCTCTCCCCTTTCCCTTTTATAAACACAAGTTTGTTTTCTACATCTATAATATAACAGCTGAGATTACTAGTTCGTGGTTCTGAGGGAATGCCATAGAGTCAGTGAGTCTTGATATTGGTCTCAAAGCCCTGGGATCCCCCCAGACTGAGGTGGCATGAGCTCAGCTTTGCCCCAGCATAGTGACCAATGCCGGAGACACCCATTGGCTTGTCTATTCCTCCTGGCTTTGCATGGTATACCTCCTAGGATCACATGTTGAAGGACAGATCACAGGCCATGAGTGGATCTGTCCTTTCACTCCTTCGCCTCCACCCTCATCCCCATTCTATCAAACTTGCTGGAAAAAAAGTGTCTTAGGACACTGGATAAGACATACAAGAACCCAGAAACTGGTAGAAAAATGTTTACAGCTGGGAGGAATTACATGAGCAGGATTTTCTGGCACCTTGGCCTGAAGTGAGAGGGCAAATGTCAAGCATATTCTAGATTCAGTTCAGTTCAGTTGCTCAGTCATGTCCGAATCTTTGCAACCCCATGAATCGCAGCATGCCAGGCCTCCCTGTCCATCACCAACTCCCAGAGACCACCCAAACCCATGTCCATTGAGTCGGTGATGCCATCCTACCATCTTATCCTCTGTCGTCCCCTTCCCCTCCTGCCCTCAATCTTTCCCAGCATCAGGGTCTTTTGAAACGAGTTAGCTCTTTACATCAGGTGGCCAAAGTACTGGAGTTTCAGCTTCAACATCAGTCCTTCCAATGAACATCCAGGACTGATCTCCTTTAGGATGGACTGGTTGGATCTCCTTGCAGTCCAAGGAACTCTCAAGAGTCTTCTCGAACAGCACACAGTTCAAAAGCATCAATTCTTCGGCACTCAGCTTTTTTTTCCTTTTTTAATTTTTTAAAACTTTATTTAATTGGAGGCTAATTTCTTTACAATATTGTATTGGTTTTGCCATACACTGACATGAATCTGCCACAGGTGTACATGTGTTCCCCATCCTGAACCCCTCCCATCCTTCCCCATCCCATCCCTCTGGGTCATCCCAGTGCACCAGCTCCGAGCACCCTGTATCATGCATCGAACCTGGACTGGTGATTCATTTCACATATGATAATATACATGTTTCAATGCCATTCTCCCAAATCATCCCACTCTCTAGAGGATCCTGCTGTGATTTATGTTGGAGAGTGTTTTGTCTATATTCTCTTCTAGGAGTTTTATAGTTTCTGGTCTTACATTTAGATCTTTAATCCACTTTGAGTTTATTTTTGTGTATGGTGTTAGAAAGTGTTCTAGTTTCATTCTTTTACAAGTGGTTGACTAGTTTTTCCAGCACCACTTGTTAAAGAGATTGTCTTTTCTCCATTGTATATTCTTGCCACCTTTGTCAAAGATAAGGTGTCCATAGGTGCATGGATTTATCTCTAGGCTTTCTATTTTGTTCCATCTCCAATTATCATAAAGATCCCATATATTGTTCTTTCATAGCCATAGCTTTCACAGCCACAGCTGTCTCGATGACTGTGGCTTTGTAGTAGAGCCTGAAGTCAGGCAGGTTGATTCCTCCACTTCCATTCTTCTTTCTCAAGATTGCTAGGGCTGTTTGAGGTTTTTTGTATTTTCATACAAATTGTGAAATTATTTGTTCTAGTTCTGTGAAAAATACCGTTGGTAGCTTGAAAGGGATTGCATTGAATCTATAGATTGCTTTGGGTAGCATACTCATTTTCACTATATTGATTCTTCCAATCCATGAACATGGTCTATTCTCCATCTATTTGGATCATCTTTGATTTCTTTCACCAGTGTTTTATAGTTTTCTATACATAGGTCTTTTGTTTCTTTAGGTAGATATATTCCTAAGTATTTTATTTTTTTCATTGCAATGGTGAATGCAATTGTTTCCTTAATTTCTCTTTCTGTTTTCTCAGCTTTCTTTATAGTCCAACTCTCACATCCATACATGGCCACTGGAAAAACCATAGCTTTGATTAGATGGACCTTTGTTGGCAAAGTAATGTCTCTGCTTTTTAATATGCTATCTAGGTTGGTCATAACTTTCCTTCCAAGGAGTAAGCATCTTTTAATTTCATGGCTACAATCACCATCTGCAGTGATTTTGGAGCCCAGAAAAATAAAGTCAGCCACTGTTTCCATTGTTTCCCCATTTACTTGCCATGAATATTCTAGATTGGAAAGAGTAATAAGCAAAATGCTACTATGTGGGGAATTCCACAAACATACGGGAAATATCAGTTCAGTTCAGTTCAGTCGCTCAGTTGTGTCTGACTCTCTGCGACCCCATGAATCGCAGCACGCCAGGCCTCCCTGTCCATCACCATCTCTTGGAGTCCACTCAGACCCACATCCATCGAGTCAGTGGTGCCATCCAGCCATTCATCCTCGGTCATCCCCTTTTCCTCCTGCCCCCAATCCCTCCCAGCATCAGAGTCTTTTCCAATGAGTCAACTCTTCACATGAGGTGGCCAAAGTACTGGAGTTTCAGCTTTAGCATCATTCCTTCCAAAGAAATCCAAGGGCTGATNCCTCCCCTGCTATGTCCTCAAGTTTGTTTTTTATGTGTGTACCCTCTTTCTGCTCTGCAAATAGATTCATCAGTACCATTTTTCTAGATTCCATATGCTGTGCTTAGTTGCTCAGTCCTGTCTGACTCCTTGCAACCCCATGAAGAATAGGGTGCATGTGGCTTTTCAAAATATGGTTTTCTCAGGGTATAGCCAAGTGGTGGGATGGCATATGGTAGTTCTATTTTCAGATTTTTAAGGAACCTCCATACTACCCTCCATAGTGGCTATATCAGTTTACCTTCGCAGAAAGAGTGCAAGAGGTTTCCCTTTTCTCTACATCCTCTCCTGCATTGTTTGTAGATTTTTTTTGATGATGGCCATTGTGATTTGTGTGAGATAATACCTCATTTGTAGTTTTAATTTGCATTTCTCTAATATTGACAGAATAGTGAGTGATGTTCAGCATCTTTTCATGGGTTTTTGGCCATCTGTATGTCTTCTTTGGAAGATATCAAAGTCATCTTCTATGTTTCACCCTCCATTGATGTTTATTTCTGTTCTTGTGTCACTGTCATACTGTCTTGATTACTGTAGCTTTGTAGCATAATCTGAAGTGAGGGAGGCTGATTCTTCCAGTTTCATTTCTCATTCTCAAGATGACTTTGGCTATTCAGGATCTCTTGTGTTTCCATACAAATTGTGAAAATTTTTGTTCTAATTTTGTGAAAAATGTCATTGGTAATTTGTTAAGGATTGCATTGACTCTCTAGATTGCTTCAGGAAGTATAGTCATTTTCAAAATATTGATTCACTTAATCCAAAAACATGGTGTATCTCTCCATTTGTTTGTGTCATCTTTGATTTCTAAGCATAATGCTTTGATATTTATGAATTTTAAGTGCATCAGCAGTTCATTCCCTTATTAAGTGAATTCTGCATTGTTTAGACATAAATTGTCCATCTGTTGAGCAATTGCTTCTTTACCCACCAAGTTTTGACTATTTTAAGTAAAACTATTATAAACAGTTCAGTTCAGTTCAGTTGCTCAGTCATGTAGACTCTTTGCAACACAATGGGCTGCAGCCTGTCAGGCCTCCTTGTCCATTGCCAGCTCCCAGAGTTTACTCAAACTCATGTCCGTTGAGTCAGTGATGCCATCCAACCATCTCATCCTATGTCATCCATTTCTCCTCCTGCCCTCAATCTTTCCCAGGATCAGGATCTTTTCCCATGAGTCAGTTCTTCCCATCAGGTGGCCAAAATATTGGAGTTTCAGCTTCAGCATCAGTCCTTCCAAGGAACATTCAGGACTAATCTCCTTTAGGATGGACTGGTTGGATCTCCTTGAAGTCCAAGGGACTCTCGATTGTCTTCTCCATCACCACAGTTCAAAAGCATCAATTCTTCAGAAGTCAGTTTTTTTATAGTCCAACTCTCACATCCATACATGACTACTGGAAAAACCATAACTTTGACTAGATGGTCCTTTGCTTGCAAAGTAATGTCTCTGCTTTTTTATATGCTGTCTAGGTTGGTCATAAATTATCTTCCAAGGACTAAGCGTCTTCTAATTCCATGGCTGCAGCCACCATCTACAGTGATTTTGGAGCACAAAATATAAAGTCTATCACTGTTTCCATTGTTTCCCCATCTATTTGCTGTGAAGTGGTGGACCAGATGCCATGATCTTAGTTTTCTGAATGTTGAGTTTTAGGTCAAATGCTTCACTCTTCTTTCACTGTCATCAAGAAGCTCTTTAGTTCTTCTTTGGTTTCTGCCATAAGGGTGGTGTTACCTGCATATCTGAGGTTACTGATATTTCTCCCAGCAATCTTGATTCCAGCTTGTGCTTCATCTAGCCCAACATTTCTCATGATGTAATCTGAGAAATGGTGTCTTGAAGTGAAGTGAAGTCACTCAGTCGTGTCCGACTCTTTGTGACCCCATAGACTGGGGCCTACCAGGCTCCTCTGTCCATGGGATTTTCTAGGCAATAGTACTGGAGTGGATTGCCATTTCCTTCTCCAGGGGATCTTCCCAACCCAGGGCTCGAACCCGGGTCTCCCGCATTGTAGACAGACGCTTTACCC
>SJYT01039985.1:0-230051 GCA_006410635.1 Cephalophus harveyi
ACTGAGCGACTGAAATGAACTGAACTGAATAACTTGGTTCAGGGTGTCAATCAATATAGCACATGAATAACCAGTGGAAAGTCACTATGCTGCCCAAAGTGAAGTTATCCAAGAATGAAATCAGGATGACAACAGCTGAAATGTATCCTTCATCAAACACATGTAAAACAGATCAGAAAGTCATAAATTCCCAGTGCTGGTATAGGTATTCTTTCTATTGCATGTATAATCTCCAATTTAACAAAGATTAATATATTTTTGTAATTTGACATATCAAAGAGTTAAGTTTTATGTGGCTAAACTAGGTGATAGTTTTAAAATTTATAAGGAATGTCCACTTAGATAATAACGTCATTTTAATTACATTTATCTAGATTTTCTGTTTTTAAACTGGTGATATGTATTTGGCTAATAATTTCAATGGGTCAGGAATTAAATTAGGGTTAAAATCTAATTAGATTTAAAATATCTTTTTTTCTTTTTTTTAAAAAATATAAATTTATTTATTCTAATTGGAGGTTAATTACTTTACAATATTGTATTGGTTTTGTCATACATCAACATGAATCCACCACAGGTATACACGTGTTCCCCATCCTGAACCCTCCTCCCTCCTCCCTCCCTGTACCATCCCTCTGGGTCATCCCAGTACACCAGCCCCAAGCATCCAGTATCATGCATCGAACCTGGACTGGCAATTTGTTTCATATATGATATTATACATGTTTCGATGCCATTCTCCCAAATCATCCTACCCTCTTCCTCTCCCTCAGAGTCCAAAAGACTGTTCTATACATCTGTGTCTCTTTTGCTGTCTTGTATATAGGGTTATCATTACCATCTTTCTAAATTCCATATATATGCATTAGTATACTGTATTGGTGTTTTTCTTTCTGGCTTACTTCACTCTGTATAATCGGCTCCAGTTTCATCCACCTCATTAGAACTGATTCAAATGTATTCTTTTTAATGGCTGAATAATACTCGGTTGTGTATATGTACCACAGCTTTCTTATCCGTTCATCTGCTGATGGAACTCTAGGTTGTTTCCATGTCCTGGCTATTATAAACAGTGCTGCGATGAACAACTAACATCCGACACAGTTGTTCTTTAGGTCTGTACGGCCTCATATGCCAGGAAGGAAGCAATGAGGTGCTGTTAATTAAGTGATTCTAACTAGTATGTGCTTCCTTTTGTTATCTTTTAATCACCTGCTGTTTCCATTCAGTTGTCTATTCCTTGGGATAACTTATGTTAGAGACTAGTTTGAATATTTAATCTGTTCTTGTTTTTATTTTAAATTTCCTTTTAAATTTTACTTTACAATATTATTAATATTTAATTTATTCATGAGATAAAATGTGTTTGTAATTTTGGCTGTCTGTAATTGACTTTTTTTTAGACCATTTTCTTTAATTAAAAAATTCCCTCATAGAAATAAGGCATGAAAAACTTAAAAGGTTATATTTGTTTGTCTTCTTTATCTGCAGGAAAAGCACTTTGACAGGTGTGCTTTCCAATATTCAAAATTTTCTTCATTAAAAAAAAAATTCCAGATCTGCAGAATAGTTACCTTTTAGATTTCAATATTTTACTACTGTTTTGGGGCGATAAATGTTCATTCATTTCAACAGCATGGATTGAAAGGCAACTTGGTTCCAGGTGTTTTGTCAAGGCTGGAAAACTAGACTAAAATTTAAACCTCCTAATATCAACTGCTTTTAGAGAAACAAAATAGATCATCAATCATTCTGAGAGATCTAAATTAGGGACTTAAGGTAACAAATGGGTGATTTAACCAAAATAGAAAGCATAGAAGTATGCTTTTATTTTAAATGTCTATCCCTATACTGAACTTACATGTGACTTTTCCATCTGTCTATATCACTTATGTGACAGAAAAGGTGTGCTATGATAGCAAAAATATCCCTTTATGCCAAATTCATTACAAAGACCGATTTGGATATAACTTGGGACCTGTGAAAATCTAGTTCTCTTTTCTTTACCCCAAATATTTTCTGTTTTATAGCATTTTGCCTAAGGAGCAGTATTAAAATTGGAAGAGGTATTCAAATTCCTTGGTTTGGGTAGTGGTGCATTTTCTCCCAAAGTTGAATTACAAAGAAAGTGGTCAATGATCCAGGATAGATATTAATCTTATATACCTCAACTTTCATGAGTCTATTATCTTTCAAAAATCAGTTGAGTAAAAATATTTCCTTAGGACTCTACTGCATATGAAACATGGAACATCTGATGTTCCATGAACATCTAATAAAGTGTGTTGGTATAAATCTTTAGTAGACTTATGTAAGTAGGGAATTTTTAATGTCACTTTAGTGCAAAATTAGGAATTATGTCATCTCAACACAAAATATAAAGGAGATTTTATATCAAAATAAAGGAGCTGAGAGTCAAATGATGCATGAATGTAAATTGTCCTCCATGGCCGGCCTACTGATGAATTTCTTTCTCCTGTTTCTCTTCCTCTGCAGTCAAGAATGCCATCTTTTTTTGTTCTTTGTCTCCCCTTTTCTTCTCCTTTGCTTCCTTCTCAATTCCTTGCTCCCTTTCCCTCACCTTTTTGAAAATGTCATTTCGTACCCTACCTTACCTTTTCCTGCTGGGCTCCTCAGACCTCTGATGGTTCTGGTGGAAAACAGATTAGTGATTGCTGTTCACTAATTCACAGGGAAGAGTACATACATGGGCTGTATGTACATAGTGACGAAGGTTCAGTTCGGTCGTTCAGTTGTGTCCGACTCTTTGTGACCCCATGGAATGCAGCACTCCAGGCTTTCTGGTCCATCACCAACTCCTGGAGCCTGTTCAAACTCAGGTCCATTGAGTTGGTGATGCCCTCCAACCATTCTTAGTGGCTTAGAGAATGGCAAATGGATGCTTTTTCCATCTTAGAGGGAAATCTGTAGTGATGAAATGGACTGGCTTCCTTGGGTGGAGAGTTATCATTTACTATGTGCATGTGATCTGAGGTCCTTTGCTTCCCTACTCTTGGGAAACTAATGCTTCTCTCCCTGATGGTATGTCGGTGGTCCTAGGACTAGAAGCTCAGATTCTGGCTTTAGGTTTTAAATTATTGTTCCTTGATATATGTGGGTCCGGTTAGGACATTAATCTTTACTCCAGCTCTTTTTTCGCTCCAGTTGTAGAGGCAGTAGGGATGCCCTGTCTGGTCCTTGTAAACTCTAAAGCACGGCCTGGGCCTTTACCAGTTTTGCCCTAAGGACCTGAATCTGTTTCTTCACAACCATATCCTAGTTCTAATTCTCCTGATTGTGGTCATATTTGTATTACTCAACACTGCTCCCTATTTTATTTGAACTTGGCCCTTCAGATCTCCCAATGAGGCACTTATCATGTTCCACTGCTAGTACAGTAAGTGAGGTGGACATTGGGAGGGACACAGGCTCAGAAATCAGACAGACCAGGGTTTGCGTCTGAGCTCTGTACCTTTCTCAGTATATGACCCTGGGCTATTTTTAACCTTAGCTTCCTTGGCTGTAAAATGGGCATAATAGTTGCAATCCCATGGGAACTGTTGTGATAATTATAAGGAATACTCATGTAGATGCTTTCCCCTTGGTCTGACAACAGAGCTCAAGAGAGTGAATTCCCTTTCTCTTCTATGCATGGATGTGTGTGTGTATGCGTGCAGCATGCATGTATGCTGCTGCTAAGACGCTTCAGTCGTGTCCGACTCTGTGCGACCCCAGAGACGGCAGCCCTCCACGCTCCCTCGTCCCTGGGATTCTCCAGGCAAGAACACTGGAGTGGGTTGCCATTTCCTTCTCCAATGCATGAAAGTGAAAAGTAAAAGTGAAGTTGCTCAGTTGTGTCCAACTCTTAGCGACCCCATGGACTGCAGCCTACCAGGCTCCTCCGTCCATGGGATTTTCCAGGCAAGAGTACTGGAGTGGGGTGCCATTGCCTTCTCCATCACGCATGTATCTATGTTTGTATATATGCTGTCCTGATGCTGCTCTTGTGTTCTTTTCTATTTCTTGGGCGTTAGCTGCCAGTTTTCTGATTGCTTTTATCTTAGATTTAAGAACACAGCCCATTGATTAGCAAACTATCAGAAGAAATAGTTTGATTTGTACTGGTATGCTTGTCTTATAAATTATCCCGGAATGGAAATATGTCCCCTTTTTCTACTTTGCAACTCTGTAGAGAAAGAAACACATGAAAAATGACCCCAATTTTCCCCACAAGCAACTAGTTTCAACTCTTTATCATTTCTTCTAGGATTCCCTCAATATTTCACGATGGTAATAATTTATGATTTTTTTTTGATATATCTGGATAGACATCATTTTTTGACTTTCATTTATAGTAGTTGAGGACTTAACTTTTTAAAACCAGCCCATGCTTCCTTTCCCAGTATTCATCACAGTTTTGGTTAAATCAATATTTGAAAGTGAAAATGAAAATTGTTCAGTCATGTCTGACTCTTTGCCACCCCATGAACTATATAGGCCTCAGAATTCTCCAGGACAGAATACTGGAGTGGGGAGCCTTTCCCTTCTCCAGGGGATCTTCCCAACCCAGGGGTCAAACCCATGTCTCCTGAATTGCAGGTGGATTCTTTACCAGCTGAACCACCAGGGAAGCAAAAATTTGGTGTTGTCATGAATTAGGACTTTGTAGATATCGTTCACCTAAGTGAATTAGTCATGTACTATGATATGTATCCTGTCAAGAATAGGATTTTTCTCTGGAATTATTATTCCCTTAAATAAAAAAAAATGTTTTAATATGTTTTTCATTTGTTTAGTTTTCTGTGTATCTACTGAGAGTTTTTTCCAAGTACAGAGTTTTATCCATCAGCCTCCTGATACCCCATAGTCGCATAAATCAGCTGATATACCAATGGCCACTCCTCCATTTGCTTTCATTCTTCCAGAAGTGAGTTAATCTTTTCATTCACTGTTTCTTCTGTCTTACTTTTTCATTGCTATGCCTGGCTGGAGCAGGCATGTCCTTCTGGTCCCCAGGGTTTGCCCTGCCTCCTGGAAACTTAGTGATGATGATTGAGGTCCATGTACACAGTTCAATCTGTTCTACTTCTGGTGGTTGCTCTTAGACTGGGATTTTGCATTGAATCCCTCCCTGGTGGCTCAGGTGGTAAAGAATCTGCTTGAAACGCAGGAGATCTGGGTTTGATCCCTGGAACAGGAAGATCCCCTGGACAAGAAAATGGCTACCCAACTCCATTATTCTTGCCTGGAGAATCCCATGGACAGAGGAGCCTGACAGCCCATGGGGTTGCAAAGTCAGACATGACTGAGTGACTAACACACACAACTTGTATTCTGTGACTGCCATCTACGTGCACTCTTTATGCTATTTAGTACGACTTAGAGTATTTGACTCTCTAGTTTCTTATTGTTGCTGTTAAAAAATGGCCACAAATTTAGTGATTTAAAGCAACATGAATGCCTCATTTTTCAGTTCTGGAGGTCAAGTCTACAATGGGCTGGCAGAACTGTGTGTCTTCTGGAGGCGAAGGGACAGAATTCATTTCTTTGCCTTTTCTAGCTTGTACAGCCTGCCCACATTCCTTAGCTCATGGCCCCACATCACCCCCACCTCCGATATTATGGTCAGTTCTCCTTCTCTGACTCTGATCTTGTATTCCCCTCTTCTACTGTTTAAGAACTCTTGAGATGACTTTGGAGCCATCTGGATTATCCAGGATAACCTATTTCAAGATCCTTAATCACATCTGCAAAGTCCCTTTTGCCATGGAAGGCAACATATTCCCAGGGATTATTAGGATATAGACTCTTTGGGGGACTGTTATTTTGCCTACCACACTTTTTATATGAGAATTCTACAAATATTTGAACAAATGTGTATCTTCTAAGACTTCCTTTTTTAAGGTTAGCATACAAAAATATCTTTCCTTGTTTCATATTTGACATGGCTCCCAGGTTTATCACTCTCCTTGTTGTCCCCATCTGTATTTATTCCCTTTTGTCGATGTTTTTTTCTAAGGGTCTGGAACTGAACATAAAACTGAGTTGGCTCAGGAAGATTCAATGAAGGTAACACTTCCCTGCTTCTGGAAACTCTGCTTCTATTAATGCAGCTCAAGATTTCATTATTTTCTTGGGGAACATTGTTGACTAATATTGATCTTTTCAGCAACGAAAATCCCTTAATCTTTTTCATGTAAACTACTTGTAAGGGAGGTTTTTCCCATTCTGTATTTCTGCAGGATTGTTAAATTAAAAACAACAACCACCAAGATGTATTCAGGTCCTAATAGGTGCTGGAAGCTGGACACTTAGGTAAGTCAAGTGTCAGCTGCCTAGATGTCCCCCAAGTCCTCCAGTTTGCTTTCAGATTTCAGATAAAAGTGGCATGAACCCTAGCTAAGGAATGGAAGGAATCGCTTCATGTTCAGAGTCTTTTGGTGACATTTATGCTGTGTTTGGGCACCTCTGGCTAATCATCTGTTTTCACTAAACTCTCACCCCTCCCTCCCCCCAATCTGATATCTTATCTTTGTGGGGCTGTCACTTTTCTAAATTCTTTTGTCACATGCTGGACACCTCAAGTTGCTTCACTTGTGTCTGACTCTTTGCAACCCCATGGACTGTAGCCCGCCATGCTCCTATGTCCTTGGAATTCTCCAGGCAAGAATACTGGGGTGGGTTGCCATGCCCTTCTCCAGGGGATCGTCACCCTCCAGGGATCGAACCTGCATCTCTTATGTCTCCTGCATTGGTGGGTGTGTTCTTTACCACTAGCGCTACCTGAGGAGCCCAGTTCCACTGACCCAAGCCTGAATATGTGGACTTTTACTGAAGGTTTGAGGTAACAAAGGGAGATAACATGCAACCTAGAAAATGATCAACAACTAATATTAGATCTGAAAAGTCCCTTTGAGATTCTTGCCTCTGGAAGCTCTCATAAGACCAGTTCTTGGCAAAAAGTCAGATTTCCATCCAGCTTCTTGGCTTCTCCCTTATCCCTCTCTTTAGGCTGTCAGGCTCCATCCTCCTTCTCCCATGTTTCCTGTTTCAAAGCAATGTGCCTCTGTTGGAGAATTCACCTTGTGTTTTGAACAAATAAATTATCAAAGTATTTGATGGAATTCGGGCTTCCCTCATAGCTCAGTTGGTAAAGAATCAGCCTGCAATGCAGGAGACCCGGTTCGATTCCTGGGTCGGGAAGATCTGCTGGAGAAGGGATAGGCTACCCGCTCCTGTATTCTTGGGCTTCCCTTGTGGCTCAGCTGGTAAAGAATCTGCCTGCAATGCAGGAGACCTGGGTTCGATCCCTGGGTTTGGAAGATCCCCTGGAGAAGGGAAAGGCTACCCACTTTGCCTTCTACTTCTCCTCTTTCTGGCCTTCCCTGGTAGCTCAGTTGGTAAAGAATCTTCCTGCAATGCAGAAGACCCTGGGTTGATTCCTGGGTTGGGTGATCCCCTGGAGAAGGGATAGGCTACCCCCTCCAGTATTCTTGGGCTTCCCTGGTGACTCAGACTTTAAAGAATCTGCCTGCAACGTGGGAGACCTGGATTTGATCCTTGGGTTGGGAAGATCCCCTGAAGAAGGGAACAGGTACCCATTCCGGTATTCTTGCCTGGAGAATCCCATTGACAGAGGAGCCTGGCAGGCTACAGTCCATGCGGTTGCAAAGGGTTGACATAAAGAACAACTTTCACTTTCTCCTCAGTCTGCTCTATTTATGTTGCTTTACCCTGGATCTTCTTTTATTATCTTTCTGTACTCTCTCCCTACATTGTCTGATTCAGTTTCATAGCTGAAAATGCTATATATATATATATGCTAATAAATCCCAAATTTATATCTTAACTCAAATCTCTCTTCTGAGCTCCAGGCTATTATATCCAGCTACCTCCCTACCAATCCTTTCCATTTGTGCATCTCATTATATCTTAAACATATTTTCCAAACTGAATCTTTAATGCCCATGCAAGCAATTCTATAAAACCCACTGAAAGTCTAGAACTCAGCATGCATTCTTCTTGCACTGTTCTTGTCATCCGCTTCTCCCCATCTCTGTTGCTACCACTTGATTCCAGGCCACTATCACTTACCATTGAATGAATGTAAAAGCCTTTGACCAATCTCTCCTCTGCCCCTCTGGCCTTCCTCCTCCTATAACAGTCAGAAAGCAATTTATATATCAGAATAGGATCATTTCATTCTCCTGCTCAAAACTTTTCTATGACTTCCTACTGGACCAAGATTAAAATCTAAGCACATTCCAGTAACCTCCAGGACATGCATGACTCTGCCCCTGCCTCCTCGTGGAGCGCTGTCTTCCCTTACTCATCGCTTTCCACTGCACAGTGCTCTTGAATTTCTCCAAGAGGCTGAGATTTTATCTATCTTGAGTCATTTTCACATCTCTCTTCTGCCTGAAATGTTAAGCTAATAGCACGGTGTGAAAATAGAGAGTTAAGCCATATTATGGCTTTTGGCCACTTATTACAGGCTCCTTTTGTGGCAGAGAACCTGGGGTGTTCTCGTTGTGCAGATACTTGGGGTTTTATGAGGCAGAGCCTATGAGGTGGAAGTTTGTTTGTTTGTTTACTGATACCTGAGTGTGGACCAGAACTGTAGCTAGGGGGTGCACCTTTGACATTTATGAGTCTTTCTGAGGGTGATTTCATGCAGATTATTGTTTGTTGGAAAGAAAATATGGTGGAAATTCTTTCCACTTATACCATTGCTTCCTTTTGTTTTGTGTGCATTCTAAGGTGAGCTGATTTGGAGCATATAGGTAAAAAGATATGGGAGAAGCTGCTTTGTATGCAAAATAATAAGTAAAAATCAACTGGTGTTCCTGAGATCAACTTTTTCATTAAAAATAAATAAAAATGGAATTTCAAAATACATATTTTCCAATATCATCACTTTTATTTCAGGTCTTTTATTTCGAGAATATGATATGTATTCTTTTCCCAAATTTCAGACACTCACATGCCAGCTTCAAGATATTTTTGTAATATTTCTTCAGTAATTTTGTTAATATGTGTTTATTTTAAGTACTTCATCATAGCAATAACACCTGGGAAATTAAGTTTGATGTTTTAGGTTGCATCTTTCTATTTATAATGATACAAGTGCATCATTATCAAAATGAAAAGTGTTCACCTGTGTACCATGTAGAATTAATTATGAATCTTCACAATTTAAGTACCACTTTTAGGAAAAGCTATTATGTACCATTTGTAAAGTCACCCCTACATAGTTGACACCATATCTAATTACGTTTTTAGATAAGCTAGGATGAAAAGAATTTTTTTTCCTGAGTGTGGACCAGTTGAAGACATTAAAGATATTATGGGAAGCATGTACCCAGGCTAAAATTAAAATTTGTCTTGTGTAATAGGAAAGATGTAAAATCCATCTATGAATAGAAAGGGATGTGGTTTACTGTGGTACATCCATCTCTCTGTATTAATGCTTATGTTTTGAGCTTTACTCCATTGATGCCAGTTTGTGAAAGGGACTGGTCACTTCCCCTTGGCATTAAGAGACTCTGAGTCCATCTTCAGTCTTTACGAATGATGAACTATTAAATATAGCACACATATGTATATGAACCCAAATTCCCATGCACAAATCTCCATATAAAAATGAAAGCTACTTTTCAAAAGGATGATGGATGGCTGACTATTTATTATTCCTTGGTCCTCCTTTTCATGAACTACACCTATTTGTTACTCAGGCAATATGGCTAGGTTGAGACCTTGGTAATAGAACAGATCAAAATTAATTGGACTACATGGGAATTGAATGGAAGACCGACTTTGACCTCATTAGCACAATGTTGTAGTCAGCTAAGGTGGTCAAATCCAACAATCATGGAAACACTCAAAGGAAAAACTCATTTTAAGGGGAAATTGTGTGTATGGTTATCACAGTATTCAGCTTTGTAGATAGAAGATTAAAAATACAATTGTAAAAATATCAGAGAGCACATAATTAAGTTGGATTTTTAGCTCAGCATTGTTTCTGTTTCTCATTTTGTAGTCAGTGGTAAGAAAATGCTTAGGAAAGAGAACTACTAATTAGCCATGGTGTTATTAACAGACAGTCACATAGAATGATACAGTAAGCTGTTAGAAAATGGTCACTCGATAAGCATCCTTGAAATTATGCTAATTGTATGGTGCTCAGTTCAGTTCAGTTCAGTTGCTCAGTTGTGTCTGACTCTTTGAGACCCCATGAATCGCAGCACGCCAGGCCTCCCTGTCCATCACCAACTCCCGGAGTTCACTCAGACTCACGTCCATCGAGTCAGTGACACCATCCAGCCATCTCATCCTCTGTCGTCCCCTTCTCCTCCTGCCCCCAATCCCTCCCAGCATCAGAGTCTTTTCCAATGAGTCAACTCTTCGCATGAGGTGGCCAATGTACTGGAGTTTCAGCTTTAGCATCATTCCCTCCAAAGAAATCCCAGGGCTGATCTCCTTCAGAATGGACTGGTTGGATCTCCTTGCAGTCCAAGGGACTCTCAAGAGTCTTCTCCAACACCACAGTTCAAAAGCATCAATTCTTCAACACTCAGCCTTCTTCACAGTCCAACTCTCACATCTATACATGACCACAGGAAAAACCATAGCCTTGACTAGACGGACCTTTGTTGGCAAAGTAATACCTAGAGCCTACTCGAACTCATGTATATCACGTTGGTGATGCCATCCAACCATCTCATCCTCTGTTGTCCTCTCCTCCTGCCTTCAGTCTTTCCCAGCATCAGGGTCTTTTCCAATGAGTCACCTCTTCGCATCAGGTGGCCAAAGTATTGGAGTTTCAGCTTCAGAATCAGTCCTTCCAGTGAATATTCAGGACTGATTTCCTTTAGGATGGACTAGTTGGACCTCCTTGCAGTCCAAGGGACTCTTAAGAGTCTTCTCCAACACTGCAGTTCAAAAGCATCAATTCTTTGGCACTCACCTTTCTTTATAGTCCAACTCTCACATCCATACATGACTAGTGAAAAAACAAAAGCTTTGGCTGGATGGACCTCAGTTGGCAAAGTAATGTCTCTGCTTTTCAATATGCTGTCTAGGTTGGTCATAACTTTTCTTCCAAGGAGTAAGCATCTTTTAATTTCATGTCTGGAGTCTCCATCTGCAGTGATTTTGGATCCCCCTAAAATAACATCTGTCACTATTTCCACTGTTTCCCCATCTATTTGCCATGAAGTGATGGGACCGGATGCCATGATCTTAGTTTTCTCAATGTTGAGCTTTAAGTCAACTTTTTCACTCTCCTCTTTCACTTTCATCAAGAGACTCTTTAGTTCTTCTTTGATTCCTGCCATAAGGGTGGTGCTATCTTCATATCAGGTTATTGGTATTTCTTCCAGAAATCTTGATTCCAGCTTGTGCTTCTTCCAGCCCAGCGTTTCTCATGATGTACTCTGCATATAAGTTAAACAAGCAGGGTGACAATATATAGCCTTGACATATTCCTTTTCTGATTTGGATCCAGTCTGTTGTTCCATGTCCCGTTCTAACGGTTGCTTCTTGACCTGCATACAGATTTCTCAGGAGGCAGTTCAGGTGGTCTGATATTCCCATCTCTTGAAGAATTTTCCACAGTTTGTTGTGATCTACACATTTAAAGGTTTTGGCATAGTCAATAAAGCAGAAGTAGATATTTTTCTGGAACTCTCTTGCTTTTCCTATGATCCAGTGGATGTTGGCAGTTTGATCTCTGGTTTCTCTGCCTTTTCTAAATCCAACTTGAACATCTGGAAGTTCACAGTTCATGTACTGTTTAAGCCTGGCTTGGGGATTTTGAGCATTGTTTTACTATTGTGTGAGATGAGTGCAATTGTGCGGTAGTTTGAGCGTCCTCTGGCCTTGCCTTTCTTTGGGATTGGAATGAAAACTGACCTTTTCCAGTCCTGTGGCCACTGCTGAGTTTTCCAAATTTGTTGGCATATTGAGTGCAGCACTTTCACAGCATCATCTTTTAGGATTTGAAATAGCTCAACTGGAATTCCATCACCTCCATAACTTTGTTCATTGTGATGCTTCCTAAGACGCACTTGACTTCATAGCCCAGGATGTCTGGCTCTAGGTGAGTGATCACACCATTGTGATTATCTGGGTCATGAAGATCTTTTTTGTACAGTTCTTCTGTGTATTCTTGCCACCTCTTCTTAATGTTTTCTTCTTCTCTTAGGTCCATACCATTTCTGTCTTTTTGTGTCCATCTTTGCATGAAATATTCCCTTGGTATCTCTAATTTTCTTCAAGCGATCTCTAGTCTTTCCCATTCTATTGTTTTCTTCTATTTCTTTGCATTGATCTCTGAGGAAAGCTTTCTTATCTTTCCTTGCTATTCTTTGGAACTCTGCATTCAAATGGGTATATCTTTCCTTTTCTCCATTGTCTTTAGCTTCTCTTCTTTTCACAGCTTTTTGTAAGGCTTCCTCAGACAACTATTTTGCCTTTTCGTATTTCTCTTTCTTAGGGATGGTGTTGATCACTGCCTGCTGTACAATATCATGAACCTCTGTCCATAGTTCTTCAGGCACTCTGTCTATCAGATCTAATCCCTTGAATCTATTTGTCACTTCCACTGTATAATCATAAGGGATTTGCTTTAGGTCATGCCTGAATGGTCCAGTGGTTTTCCCTACTTTCTTCAATTTAATTCTGAATTTGGCAATAAGGAGTTCATGATCTGAGCTACAGTCAGCTCCCGGTCTTGTTTTTGCTGACTGGAGCTTCTCCATCTTTGGCTGCAAAGAGCATCATTGATCTGATTTTCATATTGACCATCTGGTGATGTACATGTGTAGAGTCTTCTCTTGTGTTGTTGGAAGAGGTTATTTGCTATAACCAGTGCATTCTCTTGGGAAAACTGTTAACCTGTGCCCTGCTTTGTTTTGTACTCCAAGGCCAAATTTTCCTGTTACTCCAGATGGCTCTTGACTTCCTAGTTTTGCATTCTAGTCCCCTATAATGAAGAGGACATCCTTTTTGGCTGTTAGTTCTAGAAGGTCTTGTAGGTCTTCATACAACTTCAGCTTCAACTTCAGCTTCTTTAAAAATGGACATTCAGTGGTCTAGTGCAACTTTTTGGAGAAGGCAATGCACCCCACTCCAGTACTCTTGCCTGGAAAATCCCATGGATGGGGGAGCCTGGTAGGCTGCAGTCCATGGGGTCGCTAAGAGTCAGACACGACTGAGCGACTTCACTTTCACTTTTCACTTTCAGGCATTGGAGAAGGAAATGGCAACCCAATCCAGTGTTCTTGCCTGGAGAATCCCAGGGACGGGGGAGCCTGGTGGGCTGCCATCTCTGGGGTTGCACAGAGTCGGACATGACTGAAGTGACTCAGCAGCAGTAGCAGTGACTGGATACTATAGCGACTATTGCTTGCCACTTAAGCAAAAAGACCATGTTCAATGAGAAGGTTAGGGTTAGGATTTCCAAAGCAATAGACTAGAGAGGCAGTGAAGGCAATTTTTGTTCAGGAACAGGGCATACATATACGGTCACCTGTGAGATATTATCTCTCTGGCCACTTTTGTAGATGTAAGAAATAGCATTAGTGCAAAACAACAAAAGGACAACTATCTATGTAGTTCTTTAAAAATTTTTATTGAAATATGTTATTGATTTACAATATTGTGTTAGTTTCAGGTATGTAGCAGTGTGTATAGTATATGTATAACTATAGTATATGTATAAGTATAACTATATAGATATGTATCTATATATATGCATTCTTTTTAGATTATTTTCCATTATAGATTATTATAAGGTATTGAGTATAGTTCCCTGGGCTATACAGTAGGTCTTTGTTGGCTATCTATTTTATATAAAGTAGTATATGTATATTTAATCCCAAACTCCTAATTTATCCTTTTCCCACCCCCTATATATTTTTGATCACATCTGAAAACCTATTTTTCTCTTTAAACTAAAGACAAGGAGCTTAAATTTTTCCCTCCCGCATTTCTCTCTGTTTCTCCTATTGTTCTCATTAAAAACATTTTCTTCACACTTGTTTTCCACAAATGATTTTATTGTTGAACTCTTTACTTTATCTTGACCTTGAGTTTCTTGTTGGTATCTATGAGTTTGTATTAATGATACTCAGCTGGTACCAGACATTCCTGTTCCTAGTCTAGACCAAACTTTTGAATAAGGTATGATCTGAAGGGCAGCCCCTACAGCCCTCCAAATATTGTGTCCTTAAAATTAAATTGTTAGAGACTGATTAATTTATCTATTCAGTTATTATTAATTGAGCAACTAACACATGTTAAGTACTGTGATAGGTACTTAAAATTAAATGGTGTGCAAAAACAGACAAAATGTATTTCATAGCACTTTCAGTAATGTAATAGTAGTTACAACAATTATCTTTTGAATTTTGCACTTTTGAAGTTAGAATGAGGATTTTAAAGTAAATATCTCCTGGACTAAATACCAAGACTTTAGCTGTTAGTGATTTAGAGGGGATTTGACTTCAAGCTTAGAGGAAGACTGTAGAAACAGCTTTAGACTTAGTCACTTGAGAGGCAGGACACAGGATAAGAGGAAATGCCATTTTGCTTACAGCACTGATTTGAGGAGGTGCAAAGCTGGTGAGGGTGTTCTGGGAACCAAGTTCATATATTGAGAGAGAAGAGGAAGCTCGAGTCTTCATTCATTTGCCTTTCTTTGCTCACTGTTATTCTGGAATGCATAGGAATTAGATGTCTGGGTTTCTAAAAAATTCATCTCCGTTGCTCTGCTTTAGTCATTAAACTTTTATCTGTGTTGCAGTTCATCTGCTTTGGCTTTTCATGTTTTTATGTGTATTTCTCAAAACTGACTTTTTGTCTGTTTACGTGTTATTAATGAATCCAGTAGTCATGTATGGATGTGAAAGTTGGACTATAAAGAAAACTGAGTGCCGATGAATTGATGCTTTTGAACTGTGGTGTTGGAGAAGACTCTTTTGAGAGTCCCTTGGACTGCAAGGAGGTCCAACCGGTCCATCCTAAAGGAAATCAGTCCTGAATATTCACTGGAAGCACTGATGTTGAAGCTGAAACTCCAATACTTTGGCCACCTGATGTGAAGAACTGACTCACTGGAAAAGACCCTGATGCTGGGAAAGATTGAAGGGGGGAGGAGAAGGAGACAACAAAAGATGAGATGGTTGGATGGCATTACCAATGCGATGTATATGAGTTTGAGTAGGCTCCGGGAGTTGGTAATGGACAGGGAAGCCTGGCATGCTGCAGTCCATGGGGATGCAAAGAGTCAAACATGACTGAGCGACTGAACTGAAACTGAATGACTATATTAGACAAATATATGATGTTACCTTCCAAAGGGTGTAAAATCATTATACTAAAAGGATTTGAATTGAATTTTTATTTTTTTAAAATTATGAAAGTATGATAACACATTTACAAGAGACTCGGCAAATACAGAACTAGGTTACATATAGTCCCACTATATATTACAATTTTTTTTAAGTAGATAAATTAAGATTTTTAATTGGGTCTCAATATCAAACTCTTAAACAATAATAGAATGAATATACAGAGAAGTAGAAGGATATAGGAGACCTGAAAAGCTTTGTGAACCAATTCAACGTAATTAAGATTTATACAATTTTCACACAGTGCTGGGTACAAATTCTTGGTATAGTCTGTATCCTTGATTGTATCCTTGAAGTATACAGTCAAGCTCCCATAGCCTGTAAACTAGGAGACACTGGAATATATCCAGGGACATAAAGCAAGGTACAAACATTTCATGGTTTAAGGTATTGAAATCATACAGAGTCTGTTCTCTTATCACTGTGGAATTATGTTAGAAATCAATATAAAAATATATTTAAAAGTAACTTGCCTATTTTCAAGTGCAGTGTGACATTTACCAAGAGAGAGCTTCGACTTAGCCACCAAAAGCCTCAGTAAAATTAGACTGAAAAAGACAGAGTGGTTGCAGAGAAGAAAACATTTATATGAGAAATTAATATTAAAAATGGCCAGTGTATGTGTTCCCAGTTGCTTCAGTCATGTCTGACTCTTTGTGACCCTATGGTTTGGAGCCAACCAGGCTTCTCTGTCCTTGGGATTCTCCAGGCAAGAATACTGGAGTGGGTTGAGGTATCCTCTTGCAGACAATCTTCCTAGCCCAGGGTCTGAACCCGTGTCTCCTGCATTGCAGGCAGATTCTTTACTGCTAAGCCACCAGGGAAGCCCCAATGTTGTTTAAGATACTTCACACAAAATCCTATATATTTGGAAGTTAAATGTCCACTTTTAAATAGAGGGTGTATCTAAGAAGCCATAACAAGGAAAATTAGAATATATTTGTAATAGAATAAAAATGAAAAGAGAATTTACCAGAGTTTGTTGCATGAAGCTGAGGCTGCTCATAGAGAAGGCAGTGGCACCCCACTCCAGTACTCTTGCCTGGAAAATCCCATGGACGGAGGAGCCTGGTGGGCTGAAGTGACTTAGCAGCAGCAGCAACAGAGGCTGCTCAATGCAATTAAATACAATGTGGAGTCTTTAATAAAGTATAAAAGCAAATAATGGACACTAGCATACAATTTTGTGAAATTTGAATGAAGACTGTACTTTAGTTATCCCCTGGAGAACGGAAGGGTTACCTACGCCAATATTCCTGCCTGGAGAGTCCCATGGACAGAGGCTCCTTGTAGGCTACAGTTCATGGGGTCGCAAAGAATCGGACATGACTGAGCAACTAACACACTTTCATAATAAAAGGATTTGAATTAGAGTTTGAAAAGCTATCAGTTTACTCATCATTCTTGATCCTAAGCGATGTTGTGCTGCTGCTGCTAAGTCACTTCAGTCGTGTCCGACTCCGTGTGACCCCATAGATGGCAGCCCACCAGGCTCCCCCATCCCTGGGATTCTCTAGGCAAGAACACTGGAGTGGGTTGCCATTTCCTTTTCCACTGCAGGAAAGTGAAAAGTGAAAGTAAAGTCGCTCAGTCGTGTCCGACTCTTAGTGACCCCATGGACTGCATCCTACCAGGCTCCTCCGCCCATGGGATTTTCCAGGCAAGAGTACTGGAGTGGAGTATGCTTACTTCAAATATTTACTTCTTTTTATGCCAATATCTAAATAATGCAGAAGATAGAGAACCATATGTTCTGTATGTTCATCCAAATATTTTCATATGAGAACAACAGGTTGTTTGCTCACTTTTATAAAAGCACAGTTGCTTGACATTAAATATTCTTTTGATTAAGATTATATAACCTTAATGATATATTATCTTATTATATGATTTTGGAGCTTAGCACAATTTATACTGTGTCCTACCAATTAAAATGGTTACTTCCTCTAATCTAAGGAGCAAGTACTCTGAATCCGTTCACACTGATACTATAATCATAGTAAGGCTTAATAGCAATCCTTTGCCATATTCAAATTCAAGGCCTTCATCTTCGACTCATCTCATTCCACAAAACCCCTCTGTTGGAAATTCTGCCTCTCTTTTCTCCCACATCTAATCAATGACTAGGTTTTGTCAGTTGAACCACAAAAATGTTTCTCGTGCTCATCAATTCATATCCATCATCTTTGACACTGCCTTTATGTTGCTCCTTATTTCTTCTCAAACAGAAAATTGCAAAATTTCCACCCATTTCCTTTGTCTTTAGCGTACCTCTGTGAGCCTGACCTGTCTAGAGTTCAGCTCTGATTGTGACTTTTTCTAGCTGAAAAGATTTCAGGCACAGTGGAGACACTGACATCAGAATCAAGTCCAAGAATTGGGCTTGCATTTTTGGCCTTCTACAATCCAGCCACAACTTATCTTTCCAGTGTGAGCTTCCATTACAAGCTCCCCTTCCTGTGTTCCCATATGCTGTTCCAACCTAATGTCCAGAAATTTATCCACAAGATTCCTTCTGCCTGACATCCCTCTCCCGTACTGATCTTCAAATTCCTGACCCATTCTTCATAAATGCTACCTTCCAAGCATGTTTTCCCATCCTCCAGCCAGAAGACATTTCCTCTGTCTCTCTACATGTTATATTGCAATTGTTAAAGTTCCTCTGCTGTGTTGTATGTATTCATGCCTGTATTAGCCAGATGAAGGTATGTAAAGCTGTCTTTATTGAATTCAATTTGATAATATCTTGTTGAGAATTTTTTGCATTGCTGCTTATGAGAAATATTGGTCTATAGTTTTCCTTTCCTGTAATGTCTTTCTCTGGTTTTGGTATTAGGGTAATGCTGATCTTAGAATGTGTTTGGAATGTATCTGTGTCTACTTTTTGGAAAAGATTATTCTAGTAGAGAGGATACTTCCAAATACTTAAAATGGAAGCTTAAGTTGTTGGTTTTAGATATTTCTTCTCTTCTAATGGCATTATTAATTTCTCATAATGCATGTGAAAGTTATCATAAGACTACACATTTCTGAAGTTGGCAAGTGTACTTTGATTTTCTTTGTATTCTCCCAGGGAAGAGTCTACAAATCAGCATTTTCCAAATCTCAGTCATTCCCATTTTGTCTTCATATTTTTCCAGAGTCTCGTGCCACTTATTATGATAATATTTTTAGAGCATCACTTTTTAAATAAACATCTTGAAATGGACTCTTTTAACTACAACTAAGCTAAAAATGAAAATATAACCTCGTAAATAAAGGTTGTCTTGAAAAATAAATATTAAACCATTACAATGAAAATGTTGACTGGATACTGTCTAAAGTCATCTCAAGTACCAACAGTGATCTTCATGCTTTTGGAAACACTAAAACAAGTATTAGTGAAAGAGGATGCAAATGTGTTTCAAAGTTGTTTCCAGTGTTTGGAAATTTTTTCACGTAGAAGGTAACATATAGTGACTTTAACAGAATGTTTGCTTTAATGTGAAGGGAAAAAGTATTCGATTTGTAGTCAGAAGACTTGGATTTAAGTGCTCTGTTTTTCTATTTGCTGTGTAATACAGAAAGTCATGCAGATCCTCATCGGTAGAATAAATGTTATCCACGTGACTGTGTTGTTAGATTTAAATAAGCTATGACCACGCTTTAAATTTTTCTTATTTTATGGAGGTATGATTCTGAATACATATGCCTGTGTCTACGTCTACCCTATATAATGTAGAATTCAAAGTTTACCAGAGATCAATTATTTTTAGCAATATTTGTGCAATTTTTTCTTTTGAAATGAATACCCATTCAGAGTCATAGATAGAGTTCTGAACTACCAAATAAAAGTCATATTAATGAAAAATTTTAAATCAAAACTTATGGAGAAAAGAATTTGGAGAAATTTGCTAACTTGGAAAAATATTTCTCTTTGAGATTTCCTTAAAGGTTAAGAAACATATTCTTTATTCTGGGTGTTTGCAGTTAGAGTATGATAGTGAATTGTATCTACTATTTTGGTAAGTCAAGCCAATGTGACCTTATCCATTCTTTTTTCTATTTGTCAAGTTTCTTTCACTTATTCTTTTTTTTTAATTGCCAAAAATTTCCTAACAGTTATTTCAGAATTGCATACAAACACGATGATGAACAATTGTTTGGTGCCATTGAAAAAAAATTTCCTAAATGATTGTTTCACCCATTAAATGAATTATTGGTTTCTGAGCAACTATACTAAGTAGTTGGAATAAGAGCCAAAGTAAGTTAACAAACTGTTAATGAACCAAATGGGAGTACATCTTAAGATAAAATTTCTCTTAAGATAAAGTTTCTTGAAGCATTTTATAAGGATCAGGTTTTTAAAAAAGCTATATTTGGGAAGTGATTTAATAAAGCAATGTTAGAAGCTTTGTGGTCATTGAAGCAAAGGGGTCAATTCTTGGATTCAATGGCAATCATAGTTTTTTTTTGTGGACACAGTAAAGTCTGTATTTTGAAGCATAAATAATGTATAAATAAATTTAATTTTTTACATAGCCTAATTTAATAGTGCATACTCTTGACATGAATAGTAGATACAATCTGTCTACACAGATAATCAAAAGTCTGAAAACTACACTTTCAGTGAATATGTACCCTTTGAGTCATACTAATAATGAAGACTGGGAGCCAGGTCCTGTGATATTTATGCAACTGCTAACTCTCACTGAAGTCAATGGGGCTTGCTTACGTAAGGGCTGCAAGCCTTAGCCTCCAGAGATTAAAGGGGGAAAAAAAATCCTTAAACTCTTTCAACATTAATATTGTCTGTAAGGAATCCAGCCATGATCTAAGCCATGGAGCTTTTTGAACCTAGCAAGTAGAAGGGTAAACAATAAACACCAGTTATTTTAAGAACGATCTAATCAGAGTTCAATGAGAAGCAATATTATATTTGATCTCTAAAGTATTAATACTTGTATATCATGGTTAGACATTTTTATGTAGCCCATTATCCAAACAATGGCTTAAGTATGTGGTATTTAATAAATCAAGGTTCCATGGCCATGGGACTGAGTGGGAGTGGAAATGAAGCACCTTCTCTCCTTTTTTTTTTTTTTTTTTCCTCAGGTGCAGTTCTGTGTTAATATAAGAGAAGTGTGGCCTTCCTTCTCATAGGACTAAAAGTGAGATAATCCCTGTGTAAGAAATCAGTAAGTACAGTCTGCTTAATCTAGTCCCAGTGTGAAACTGTTGACATTTGTTCTTTTTTCTCTCATTATGTGACTGGGCCTGTTTTGTGCTGGATTAGGCACAAATCTCCTATGCAGCACATTTGGCATGTTACTAGTAGTTTAACTTCATTAATAATGTATGAAGAAAATGTAATCCACGACAAGGAAGGAAAGAAAAGTTTTTTTTTTTTTTTTTTTGCTTCTCTCAAATCCTTTGGAATGAGTAATTATTCAACATTTTATATTTGATGTTACATTGTACAATTGAACTCCTGTAATGATATTTAAAAAAGAAACTTTGGCAAATGCTGTCCCAAAACACACCTTTTAAAATTTTAAAGGTGATTTACCAATGGCCAGAGCTTGTTAAACATAGGAGGAAATTAAATATTTATTCAGCTTACTTCATTTTCAGGGTCATAAATGCTCTTTCTGAGTCATCCCCAATAGCAAGAATTTCCACCAGCAAAGTCATTATCAGACTATCAAGATAAGGGAGTGCTAAATTAAGATAAGATCGTATAAACAAATAAGAACACATGCAGACTTACATAGAAGTGCAAAATGATCATTTCTGATCTAAATGTTTTTAGCTAAAGGAGTTTGGCTGCTTCAAACAAAATTGTGCCCCAAAGATAAGCCCTCACCACTACTGCTGCTGCTGCTGCTGCTTTTTTTATGTTTTCTAAGCTGCTTTTTAAAAGATGAAAATGGAACTATATTTGGAACAATGCTTTCTGTTTTTCCGTACTATTGATATTTGTGGAAAGTCACAAAATGGCCTAAGGAAGCTAAGCTCACCCCAAGCAGTGGTCACTTGCAAGTACTTTTGTACTCTGTTCTCTTGTCACATTTGAGCGATCAGAGCAACAGCTGGGGAGACTTTCTCAACAAAGATGAGTGTCAGATAATCCTGATGAGATTCCACATCCAACATCTTTTGTAATTATGTCACATTCAGCTGTAATGGAATAATTCAAGCTGAAAGGACAAGCTTTGATCCTTTCTTAAACCTTTCCCTGTGGACTGGCTATCTAAAAGATTTAAAGATATTTCTGTTACAAGATCTAGTGTTTCCTCAGAGAAGTCATGCTCCTGAAGCATCGTGATCTACAAGAACAATATCAAGTTTGCCAAACGCATTTCTGAAAGCATCTTTTTCTGGGTGGGAGGGGTATATTGGATGAAGATGTCAATAATACATTATTCTTCCATTTTTATCAAGACTATCAAGATTCGTTGTCTTATTCTGTCATCTTAACAGGCAGACAGAAAAGTCATTTAAATACATTGTGGAAATGTGTCATTGCACATTTCAAGCATATGTGCAAATTCATGCCTATGGTTATGAAATTGCATTTTAAGAAATAATAACCTAGTGAAATACTAGATATATTATAGAATTTGAAAATAAAAGGTCATTAGAATACTAACAGTTTAAGCTCCAAACTTCTTATTTATAGGAACTTTTGTGCAAAATATTGATACTTTGCTTTTATTAGACTTTTGCATTGTACTAATCAAAATGAAAAAGTTTTCAAGTTCTAATTTAACGCAAGATTTTGTTTAATAATAAAGATTAGTTACGTTAAAATCACGTATTTTTGCTTATACTCATCCCATTTCTGTTATTTTAATTTTTTTTTAATGTTTCAGTCTTACACTGTAATTGTTTTTTTCCATCTTTCTCTGTTTCTTTTTCCTTTCTAATCTCAATTTTTTTTTTCTGAGACTAAATTACTAACAACAGGAAAAGAATTGATAGAGAAGAAAATATAGACTTTCATTTTAGCTTGAAGAAAATTCTTACTAAAATAAAAAACAGTGTTAGAGAATAAGCTTTTTCTTTTTCTTTGAGTGTCATTTTTAAAGAATGACTTTATATAATTCTCAAAGCATGACGATTTGACTGCTGTTTGATTTACTGAGCAAAGAAAAGATGATCAATGCATGAACATCCCCAAGTGAAAATCAAAGTATGATTTGGTAGAAATGCAAAGAGGCAAACTGGCAGGACTAAGTGGTACAAATATTATACAAATTTTGCCTGAACTAATGAAATAACCTTTAATTCATGTATTAAAAGTCCTCTGGAAGACTGTCTATTCCCACAGAGCACTTCCTCTCTGCCCCCGTTAGAAATAGCACAAGATCCTATTGCTAAATGCAACGTGCTATGCCCTAAACAAAACATGCATGTCTTTAGTTTATACATTAATGTGTTTTCATTTTATGTATTTTATGTACATGTACACACATATGAAGAATAACTATAGATATGCTTTTGTTTTGGTTAGGTCTTTAACTGTTTGTTTGATTTAAGTTTAACTTTCTCAACTCAAGTCTCATTATCATCACTCTGTCGATGAGGAAGCCAATTGGTTCGTGGACTTACAAAGGGAGGAGACAAAACTGGGGTTGAAACTGGAATTTCTCTCGTAAGTTTGGCACACCTTCTGGGGAACTATAGGTTTAGTTTTCTTTTTCTGATTTGGTGAGGGGTATTGTGATAAGAATAAGTGATATGTAGCTATTCAAGACTATACATTTCCCCCCTTCCATGTTACTTTTAATTTGAAAATTCACAATGAAGTATTTTCTGAGATCTGAATTTCTTTTTAACAATGTGTGTCATCTCCTTTAAAAAACGCAGGCTGAGGAAGATGAAAATTGTGCTCTCTGTGACTCACCAAAAACATTGAGAGGAACAGACTGGGTGTTGTCACTCTTGCCTTTACGCATAAAGTTTAGATTCTGACTCTGTGGTCACGTACTCAAAAGATTTTTGAATATTTGCTTGAGGGCAACTCAATTTTCTCCTTTTTTTTTTTTGTCATGGTTGTCATAAATAGCTCATGAATGAGCTATTTATAGTAAAACAACAAACTGGTTTTTGAACAAGTGAAGAATTTAAAATACCGAAAACTTGATCACTGCCTGCGTCTTTCTTGCTGGGTGAATATAACAAAGACTAGTAAATATTTTCCTAACAGATAAAAAGTTTGGTGGACTGACATCTTAAATTTCTACCTCGTGTCCACCATATATAGCCTTACAATCCTTTTTCTTAAAATATTTATCGTCCATCTCCAAATTGCTGCCTGCATTTTCATACTAAAATGGAAGACAGGTCACATCCCTAGTAAATTCACCAAGTGAGCATTCTTGCAAATTTTAATTTAATATTACTTAATTCTTTGGATGAAAAATTCAACAATACAAAACCCATATCATGTGCTTTTAGGTTTTTGTGAAAAAATAGAAAGTACATGAATGAAATTTAATCTTTTATTTGTATTACTCATACTTTCTTGATATTTTTCCAATTCAGTACCCTCAAAGATGTTTTTTTGGGGGGGAAATCCCCAGTATTTTAAGCCTTTAAAATAAATTATTGACCAGAAAACTCGAAACTTCTGCTCTTTGAATTTTGTTCAGATCTTAATGCTTTGTGTGTGAAGCAGAAAACACTTACTTTCTTCATTTAATCACCGTTTAAATACAGGGATGCAGTCCAGAGGAGACAGTTGTTGGTTTTAGGGCAATTTCTCCATAACTAATGATACAGCATTTTTTATTTTTAAATATGGCTACAGAAAAATAATTTATATTGGAACAACTTTTTATTTAAGAGACTGTATATCTAAAGATCAGTTTCAGTCATAAGAAACAAAATAGCTTATTTCCCATATATGGAGGCTCACTCTAGAAAAACAAGTCTATTTCTTACTCTGTGAATACGCGCACAGATGTGCACACATATATTTCTTTTCATATTATTTTAAAGAGCATGTTAAAACACTTATTATCTCCAAATATAGTAAAAAGTAGAGTGAATAGTACTATAATCCCCAGTAAACTCATCACAGCTTCAGTAATTATCATGACAATCTCATTTCATCTACCCTATTGGATTATTTTGAAGTAAATTCAGACATACTATCACTCCATCTGTATATCCTTTTGTATATATCTCTAAAAGTAGTCATTCTTCCTTAAATATGTAAAGAAATCCATTAACACATAGGATGATTAACCATAATTCTTCAAATATCACATTTAAAAGACAGACTTTTCACATTTAGTGAGCAGTCATTACCTTCTTATTCCTTATCTTTTCCTTTAAATTCTCAAGAGTTGGTAAAATTAATTTCCTTTCTCAAACCCACATAGTGTGAAACAGTGGTTGAGAGTATGGATTTGAAAAATTAGAGGTCAGGTCCACGATTTGCTGTTTATTGGCTGTGTGACTTGGGGCACATTAGTAAGCCTCAGTTTCCTCATCTATAAAATGGGAATAATAATGTCAGTATCAAAGGATTTATATATATATATATGTAAAAGTGTTTAGTTCAGTGCCTGGTATATAGTGAGCTCTTAGTGATTATGAACTATTTTTTAAAAAGTCAGAGTTGGAATTTGAACCCATGTCTGTCAAATCCCAAAGCCCATGAACTTTCCAGCATGCTCAGTGAGCCCAGCGACAATATTGGCAGCACACCAGCCTGGACACTCTATAAAGAGTATTTAATGTATGCTTATTAAGAGTCTACTCCTTGATAGCCCCAAACTTTCCATCACCATTGGCAGGCTAGGGACTGGAATTCTCCCGTTGTGGCGATCGCTAGCCGCAGAACACAGCTGAGCCTCAACAGGTGGCCCTGAAGGTGAGTGGAGCCAGCACGGGCACACAGGAAGACGTGGCAGAACAAAGCGGGGGCAGGCGGGACTGGGGGTGAACCACAGGACTCGAGAAGCACTCCCTCCTCCCCTCACCGAGGGCGAGTTGCCACGGCCCGCATTCTGCATTCATCAGCTTCTTACAGAGCAGTGATTCTGGGCCTCTTCCATGATGTAGATGCCGTAAGAGTGAGGCTGCTCTTTGTGCAGATTTATGCTCACAATCACACTTCTTGTGCCTTCCAACTTTGTATTTTTTCAATGTCAAGAAATATTCCAGACTAGATTTGGTCAAACCAGAGAATACAAATCAAGTTTTGAGAGTGATTGGATGCTGACGTGTTACAGGTTAATAAAGAACTGCAATGTAACTCTGTCACAAAGCTAGAAGCTTTAGAAAATTGGGCCAAAGAGTATACAACTTAATATTTATTAAGTACCTAAAACGGATCAGGAACTGAGGGGCAGAAAAAAGACTATGTTTCCCTTTAGCTCTTGCTTTGGTAAGGATTAATAGCTCCAGCTGGAGAAGGAAATGGCAACCCACTCCAGTATTCCTGCCTGGGAAATCCCATGGACAGAGGAGGCTGGCAGGCTCCAGTCTGTGGGCTTGAAAGAGTTGGACATGACTTAGCGACTAAACCACCACCACCACCTATAGCTTAAGCAGGAGACTTCTGTTGAGTTTATGTTATTGTTAACTTTTAATGCTTCCATTCCTTAAATTTCTCCATGATTACACAAGCCCTCTATTTGCTTTGAAAGCCCTCTATTTGCATTGTCCTCTATTTGCTTCAGAAATAAGTGAGCAAGCTTAATATCTCCTTTCATTAATTCAATAAACATTTTTTGAGCACCTACGATATTCCAGATACTTTTCTAGGCCCTGGGACCATGGCAGTGAACAAAACATACAAAATCTCTCCCCTCATGGAACTTATATTCTAGCAGGGAGATAGAAAATAAATAAGAAAAAATATAAAGTATGCTAGCAAAAAGTTCTAGGGGAACATGAAGCTGGCGAGGGGGTTGGAAGTGTTAGGGGCAATTATGCAAATTTAGACAAGGCAGACAGGGCAGATGTTCCTGAGAAGGTGGTTTAGGAATAAAGATCTGAAGGAAGCAGGAGGATGACCATGCTGATATCTGGGTATGAGTATTTCTAGGCGAAGGGGACAGCAACTGAAAAGACCCTCAGGCAGATTGTGACTAGCTTGCTGGAAGAATGATTGGGAGGCCATTATGCCCTGAGAGAATCAGGAAGTGCAGCAAAGGAGAATGTGTACAGGTTGTGTAGGGACTTGCTGGCCAGAGTCAGGATGTGGCTGTTAGGCTGAGTGAGTTGAGAAGTGATTGTAGGGTCTGAATGGTGAGAGGAATGATCCCACTGGGGCAGGAGTACAAAACAGAGGATTAATCAGGACAATGCCTGACATACAGCAAAGAACATAAAGTATAAACTGTATTTGCTAATTTTATAACTCATGGTCTTTACTGTTTGTGTCCATCAAGTGAATTGAGAGGGAGATTCACTGAATGAGCAACAATCACTCATTTTACTGAAACGAATACACAGAAATGATTAAGTCTGCTATATAGTTTTCTTTTATTTATGAAGTGATGATCTACAGAGAGTCAGCTTGAGAGGAAAATTCTTTGTGGCTGTGGTCTATCTCCTGAGAAACTTGAGGATTACAATTTTTATTTTGGATGCTTAAGTTTCTGAGCTTTGGATTAGCTATAAGTAGTTAAAAAAAAAAAACCAACATAAACTGTGTCTAGGGAGACCAGAGTCCAGTATACCTTTAGGATATTAAAAAAAATCTATCATTTAAAACGTATTCCTTGACAAATTAAGCAATATGTAAATGTACTCATGCCAGTTATTCACTATGAATGATGTAGCTTTAAATTAAAATATTAGAATATGGTTTTCTCTATTATTCTGCTCTGTAGAAATACTTTTTTGCAGTATGTTCTAACGGCAAATATTAGAGAACATTTCTTTTACTAGGTGTTATTTTTTAATAATTCTAGATTGAATGGTGATGATAAATTTTGAATATGTAGTACATTCCAGAAAAATTATTATTTATTATTGAGTTAAAGTTAGTGCAACAACAAAAAAAGACATTTTGGTGAACAGTTTAATGAACCTGTGTTTTCTATAATTTTATTTAATAATTTCATCAAACTTTTAAATTTCCCTCTCTTTCAACATGAATAGACTTATAAAAGTTTTGGAACTCATTTCCTAAGAATATATCTGTATATTTATATTTGATATATACCTATATATCAGATTGGATTTCCCTGGTGGCTCAGTGGTAAAGAATCCTCCTGCCAATGCAGGAGACGCAAGAGGTGTGGGTTCAATTTCTGGGTCTGGAAGATCCCCTGGAGGAGGAAATGGCAACCTGCTCCAGTGTTCTTGCCTGGAAAATCCCATGGACAGAGGAGCCTGGTGGGCTGTCCATACGGTGGCAAAGAGTTGGACGCAACTGAGGGACTAAGCACAACGATGTATTAGATTTTTTACCTTTTTGTAACAAATTTATATTAGGAAAAGGTGGATATTAATCACGAGAAGCAATAGTTTTCTAAGAGAATATTCCCTACAGATCTTTACTACATTATCTATTTTGTTTGGCATGTGAAACTGTCTGTGAAATTCAGGGATTTTATTTAGGAACTTCTTGTCAACCTTTTCTTTCTTGATATTTCCTACACCTACTTAACTTCCAGCTGTCAGTTGCTTTTCAATACAGCCCAAATTTAATAAATTTCCATTTCCTAGATTTCACTTGAAGGTAGATGTTACATGTAGATGTAGAAAGAATTAGAACTTGAAAAGTATAAATGAGGCTAACACTTAAAAAATATACTATTTGTTAGTGTCTGTCAGTATTTGTTCATGAATACATGTTTTACTCCTTCAAAAATTGGTACTTTTTCCTGTTGGAAAGAAAAATGTACTTTGCAAATATAAAACCATTTACAGCCACTGATAAAAAATTAGCTTCTTATTCTTTCTAACTTGCAACAATTTAAAGAAAACAAATAACAGATATATTCTTGGGAAAAAAAGTAATGGAATGAGAAGGGAAAGTATAATTTAAAAGATTCAATTAAAAGTATCAAATATAAATTCTTTATGAATGATTTAAAATCATGGAATTTACTGCTGAACCTTGACAGAGAAGCTCAAAACACAGTAGAGATCAACCCAATTGTATCAGTGCTTCTTGACTTCTGGAGTGCATAGGAATTTCCTTTATAAATTGATAAAAATATAGCTCCTCGGCACACCACCAGGGACTCTGATTTACTTGGCTGCAAACAGGGCCTTTGCAGGAAACACATTGAGGAAGCACCCCAGATGATTTGAAAGAGGTCCTGGGATCACACTGTTATGTTCTCCTATTTCAACTGGTCTTGTTTCAGCTCACCTGGATTTTGTCCTTAGAGCTGTAATTTAAAATTTGCTCTCTTTCTATAACACCAATTATAAATTGATTTCCTTCATTCTTAGCACATAGCTTTACTTTTCAATTTTAGTAAAAGAAAATATCAAGCAATGCACATTTTTGCAAGAAAAAATATAATGCAAACTATTGAAAGACATCAGAATGCCTCTGGGGGACTCTTTCATATTTAAAAATGATTATGTACCATGCTAAAAACTAAAGAGAGCAAAGAAGTTAACTCTTCATTGTTCAGTTATCTATATGCAAAGCAATAAGCAAAATAATATTTGAGAGGAAAACCCTTGTTCTAATAGCTATAGAATGGGTTCAGAAAGGAGCTAGTTAGCAGGGTGTGGCAATAATCTAAATATGAACTGTTGAATTACCTGAATTGGGTGGTGGCAAGGGAAAGGAATGGGAGAGCAAAGTCAGTAGACTATTGTATTTGAATGGAAGTTTGTGGCAAGGAAATTTAAAAAAACAAAAACAAAAACAGTTTAAAAGTTAAGGGAGGGTTCTATTTCTGGTAATAGATTGGCTAAGATCACTTGAAGCAATTGCTCAGCTAAAAATGCTGGATAAATTTTAAAGAAATTCTTAAAGCATAAACAAGTTGGCAAGTCTCAAGGAATTTTCAGATCAAAATGCACAATTTTTCTCTCCTGCCATGACCTCCAATCCATTGATCCTAGCAACATTTCAATGTCCTTCATTCCCACGATATCACCATTCTCCTCTTTAATCACTTGAATTCCACAGGCAATTGATATGACTCACTTGTATATCTCCTTGACAATTTTGCCCTTCTTGGGCTTCAGGGTAGCTGGCTTGATGAAACTGTAGTTAAATCCAAGTTTCTGCTTCTTTCCACTTGTACTTGTTTCACTGTACAGGGCTGTTCCAACACATCAGAAACACAACCATATTGAATGGTATCACTTTACATTCGTTACTAAACAAATGTGCTTTCTGAGGTGGTCTATTCACCCACATGCCTAAGTGACTGTTTCATACCTTTCTTTTCAAAATTCTAACACTTCTTCCCCAATGTTCAATCGTAGCAGATGACCTTCTTTCTTTTTTTAATGAGACATTTAGAACAATCAGAAGAGAATTTCCAGAGATCTTCAACATCATGTCTGCTCATCAGCATTATATTCCCATATATTGTCTTTCCACCTGAATGAAATATCCATGCTCTTATTGAAAGCCCATTCCTCCACATGTGCAGGAGGTGCTATCCCATCTCACCTACTCAGTGCTCCAGCAATGTCTCCTCTCTGCTCCTTTCAGCATCAAATATGTATGCCACTGCATTATTCCCGTCATCATACAAACATACTGTTATTTCTCCCATCTAGCTGAAGAATTGATGCTTTTGAACTGTGGTGTTGGAGAAGACTCTTGAGAGTCCCTTGGACTGCAAGGAGATCCAACCAGTCTATTCTAAAGGAGATGAGCCCTGGGATTTCTTTGGAAGGACTGATGCTGAAGCTGAAACTCCAGTACTTTGGCCACCTCATGCGAAGACTTGACTCATTGGAAAAGACTCTAATGCTGGGAGGGATTGGGGGCAGGAGGAGAAGGGGACGACCGAGGATGAGATGGCTGGATGGCATCACGGACTCGATGGACGTGAGTCTGAGTGAACTCCGGGAGTTGGTGATGGACAGAGAGGCCTGGCGTGCTGCGATTCATGGGGTCGCAAAGAGTCGGACACGACTGAGCCACTGAACTGAACTGAACTGAAAACAACAACAACAAACTTTTATTGATCCAGTTCTCCTATTTACCATGCTTTTTTTGCCCCCTTTGCAAAAAAGCTCATTGAAGGAGTTGTGTATACTCCTTGCCTTCAATTCCATTTCTCTCATTCTCTCTTTGCTGACTACTTATTTTTTTAAAAGATTTTTTTTATGTGGACTATTTTTTAAAAAGTCTTTATTGAATTTGTTACAATATTTTTTCTGGTCCCGAGTCATGTGGGACCTTAACTCCCTGACTAGGGATCAACTCACACCCCCTGCATTAGAAGGCAAAGTCCTAACCACTGGATGCCAGGGATGTCCCTCTTAACCCACTTTAATTAGCTAGTCTTCCATGCCACTCCACCAAGGTAACCAATGACCTCCACTTTGCTAAATGAAAAAGTCTGTTATCAGTCTTCATCTTCCTTGACCCAATATTTATATGTTGGATATTCCTGTCTCTTTAATATATATCGGCCTTTGGCTTCCAGGATTTCACATTCTCCTGGTTTCCCTTCTGCTTTGCTTCTCCCTCCTTCTCTGTCTTCTTCAGTGGTTCCTCCTCTTCTTTCTTATATTTTAGAGTTGGAGAGTACCCTAGAACTCCATCCTTAGTTCTCTTCTCTCTTTACAGTCACTCCCTTGATGAACTATTTTAAGGCTTTCAAATACCAGCTCTATGTTAATGACCCGCATATTATATCTTCAACTTAATCTCTCTTCAATTGGCTACCCAGCATTTCCATTTTAGATATCTAACAGATATTTCAAAATCAGTGTGTTCAAAATATTCTGAAACCCCTCAGGTGTGCTGTGCTGTGTTTAGTCGCTCAGTCGTGTCTGACTGTTTGTAACCCATGGACTATAGCCCGCCAGGCTCCTCCACCTATGAGATTCTCCAGGCAAGAATACTGGAATGGGTTGCCATGCCCTCCTCCAGGGGATCTTCCCAGCCCAGGGATAAAACCCAGGTCTCTTGCATTGCAGGTGGATTCTTTACCATCTGAGCCACCAGGGAAGCCCAAGAATACTAAGGTGGGCAGCCTATCCCTCCTCCAAGGGATCTTCCTGACCCAGGAATCAAACAAGGGTCTCCTGCATCGCAGGTGGATTCTTTACCAGCTGAGCTACCAGGGAAGCCCAGTACTGTCAAACAAACAATAAAACAAAGTTGCCTCAGTTGATGACAACTCCATTTATCAGTTGCTCAGGCCCCAAATCTTGGTGCAATTTTTAATTCTTCTCTAACTCTCATATTCCACTAATACTTCATTAAATTATGTTGGTTGTACTTCTAAAATGCATCCAAAATCTACTTTCTTTTCATCACTACTATAGCTAATATCTTGATGCAAGAGAGTATCATCCCTTGATTGGATTAATACCACAGAATCCTGATTGAGCTTCCTGTTTTTACAGTGTCCTACTTATAGTGTTTTTAACAACAGAAAAAAAAAAATCCTTTAAACCACATATCAAATTATATCTCACCTTGGCATCTCTTCTAGGCTGCCAAGTTTTATCCAGATGCTCTAAGATTCCTGAGGGACTTGAAGAAGGATTTGGAATCTTTGTGAACCCCATTAGTTATGAGTTAAATAATTTGGTCTCTTTTATGTGTAGCCCCTAAGAGTGTAGATTTTGAGGACGGCCAGGCCTGAGTTTGAGTCCTATGTCTGTTCTCACTGGACAGATGAACTTGAGCAAGTTATTTAACTTTTCCAAATTTTCCTTAGCTGATTCATTCAGAAGACTGTGTGGTTGAGTGTGGAATTTGGAGCCAGACTGTAGGGCTATAGGCAAACTTTTAACTTCTCTAAGCTATAAAGATAGGAATAAGACCATTATCTACCCGATGGGATTGTATTAAGGATTCACTGATGAAAGTGAAAGAGGAGAGTGAAAAAGTTGGCTTAAAGCTCAACATTCAGAAAACGAAGATCATGGCATCTGGTCCCATCACTTCATGGGAAATAGATGGGGAAACAGTGGAAACAGTGCCAGACTTTATTTTTTTAGGCTCCAAAATCACTGCTGATGGTGACTGCAGCCATGAAATTAGAAGACGCTTACTCCTTGGAAGAAAAGTTATGTCCAACCTAGATAGCATTTTCAAAAGCAGAGACATTACCTTGCCGACTAAGGTCCGTCTAGTCAAGGCTATGGTTTTTCCTGTGGTCATGTATGGATGTGAGAGTTGGACTGTGAAGAAGGCTGATCGCCGAAGAATTGATGCTTTTGAAGTGTGGTGTTGGAGAAGACTCTTGAGAGTCCCTTGGACTGCAAGGAGATCCAACCAGTCCATTCTGAAGAATGGCTGGATGGCATCACTGACTCGATGGATGTGAGTCTGAGTGAACTCCGAGAGATGGTGATGAACAGGGAGGCCTGGCGTGCTGCGATTCATGGGGTCGCAAAGAGTCGGACACGACTGAGCGACTGAACTGAACTGACTTAGTTTATAGAAAGAGCTTAGAATACTGTCTGGCACATACTAAGGGTTGAATAGCTAGCTAATAATTGGCTATTAATATGAATTCATCCACTGAAAGAGTATTTATATGTCAATTACACTGTTCCAGGCATAATATTTCCTACATCATGAGGGATATTATAGATAAATACCCATAAATGAGATAACACTTGTTAAGTCTTAACACCATAACGAATGCTTTGCAGGACCTTAATAAATGTTAGGTACTACAATAATCACTGCAGATGGTGACTGCAGCCATGAAATTAAAAGACACTTACTCCTTGGAAGAAAAGTTATGACCAACCTAGACAGCATATTAAAAAGCAGAGACATTACTCTGTCAACAAAGGTCCATCTAGTCAAGGCTATGGTTTTTCCAGTAGTCATGTATGGATGTGAGAGTTGGACTATAAAGAAAGCTGAGCGCCAAAGAATTGATGCTTTTGAACTGTGGTGTTGGAAAAGACTCTTGAGAGTCCCTTGGACTTCAAGGAGATCCAACCAGTCCATCTTAAAGGAAATCAATCCTGAATGTTCACTAGAAGGACTGATGTTGAAGCTGAAACATCAATACTTTGACCACCTGATGCAAAGAACTGACTCATCGGAAAAGACCCTGATGCTAAGAAAGATTGAAGGCAGGAGACGGGGATGACAGAGGAAGAGATGGTTGGATGTCATCATTGAATTGATGGACATGAATTTGAGTAAGCTCTGGGAGTTGGTGACGGACAGGGAAGCCTGGCGTGCTGCAGTCCATAGGGCTGCAAAGAGTCGGACATGACTGAGCAACTGAACTGAACTGAACTGACAATATTAATCACAAATACTGATAATCTTTTAGGAGCTTAGTCATAAGAAAGGTGGCAGAGTCCCAGCTGTTTGATAGTAGTCAGGTGATAGTTGGTGGGGGCTGCAGATGGCACAGTGGAGAATATATTCAAAGAGCATCTAGTTCTCCATCTCTGAGGCTTCCATCCTTCCACTCTGAGGGCCAGTATTCAACCTGGATGGCAGCTTGGTTTCCCTGAATCATCTGATCTATTCTAGAGTTGAATTGTGCCCCCAAGTCTTAATGGATGACTTATGTACCCATCAGGTTTTTTTACTATTTCTGAAAAATTTCCACCCAAAGATTTATACTTTCCTTATCCTGTTTTCTTGTCACCCAAGGGGGAGTCTAGCAAGGCAAGAAAGCTGCAGACTTCTCAAGTTCCCCAAAAGATCATCCTCACAGTAGTGAAAAATGTAAAATTCACTGAATATTTTGTAGAAGGCAAAAGAGGGGCTTAGTCCATGACATATTCTAGCACAAACCATTATAAAGCTCCACAGTAGTGAACCTTGCTCTCCCAAGTCCCTCAGAGCTCTGCTGCCATCCAGGGTCTCCCCTCTCACTCTTTACTACGCACCTCCATCCAGATTACCTCTCCACTTCAGGGTCCCCCAATAGTTTGGAAAACAATTGGATGTTTTCTGGCTTAAACTCTCAAACTCATGTGTAAACATTCATCAAAGTGCTCAATTGATTGATGGTCTTCCAGTAACATGTTTCATCCAGTCTAGAGGATTCAAGGTTATAGATAGTAAAGTATTTCCTTATTATATATTTGATTGTTATGTCTGGCAACATCCATTCTTTCATTTATTTGTTTATTGAACAGGTACTTACGAATGCAGCCTTTTGTCTAAGCAATTTCAGGTTTGGGTTTTAGGAATACAATGGGAATCCCTGACCTAAAAGATGATAGGATTAAAATCCACATGTATATATGGTAATACACACCTATTTCTTACATTTGTGTAGTGTTGAAAAGATTTTAGAGTAGAGTACTCAAAATACAGTTCTTAAGAGACACACCATTAAAAAGCCTTCTCAGTGTCAGACTTAGATTTTCAGCAAACTGTCCTCACACTCCAATCCTCTCACTGAACTCAAAGATCAGAGTGAGAACTTGCAGGGTATGATGATAGAAAGAAGTGGCTGGAAGGTGTGTCTCTGAATAACATCCAGGACTGACACCTCTTTGGGGTCACTTTTGTCATGAAAATAGCCATAATAGAAAAAGCTAACTGAAATGATGAATGGATGAGGAGGGTGAGTCATGGTTACCAAGAATAAAAGTGCTGAGTTGTTGATGAGGTACAGAAATAATTAGTAACACATTTAAAATTGCTGACATTTCCTAACCATTTTCAGCTGGTCCTTTGGTGTGCATTGTGGGGAACTTGGTAATTGGAACTCATTTCATATTAAGTAGGATATAAAGTATTTTTTTGCTGGGTCTAATCCTTTCTCTTGTTTTTGGACACTTCTTTGATGGATAAAAAGAGGAAGGGAAAGGAGAGAGGTGTGCAAGGGGAAACTTCCTCAGTGCAGAAAAGAGAGAAGATAAAAATAGATAACTTTCAATGATATATATTCATCTGTAGTGCAGACCAAACTTCTTGCTTAAAGTTTATAAAGTTGGTCATGTTTCTAAGACAACTTGCTTTCATATCCAGGCAAAAAAAAAAAAAAGCAACATAGAGAAACACAAAAGTGGTGACAATCTAGAGGATCTATTTGTCTGATCTTCAAGTGGAAACCTATATAAAAATAAGGAACAATGTCACAAAATCTGCTACAACAAAAGCTGTTCATCTCTAACCAACAAGCTGCTTTACACACATATTCTCTTGATTATGTTCTAGATCCTCAGTCTTAAATACGATACAATAAATGTATGAGCAATAAGTTAATGAGTTGAAATGAAAGACCTACAACCAGTAATTTGTCATGCTTGTTTAATTGGTCTGAGAGAGTGTGGACCCAGAAATATCATTCCATGAATCTGTGACACTGTCTTAATGAACTGAGAAGATAAAGTGATGCCAGCCTTTAAATAAACATTTTCAAAGTTTCCTTTTTCTTAGTCTATTGGAGGGTAAAATATTGATTTCTCTTCAGTGGTTGGATACTCTACTAGAGACAAAAAGGGGAAAAAAAATGCCACTTGAAAAAAATTTTTTCTTAGTTTTACTTAAGCTTATTCTCTTTTGGCTATTGTCTATAGTCCTCTGCATTCCTAAGTCACACTGGTTATTTATACTCAAGAAATCAAGGCCATTGTTTTCAGTGCTTTTATATTGTTTGCAAAAGTTTGGCTGACATAGGTTTTTGCACACAAAATCAGAGGTTTAGCTGATATTTGTTTTACAGATACTCTAGGCACTATATGAGAACTCTGAGATGGGTCCTTAAAACTCATTTGCTGACCCAAGGGAGATCTTGAATAGGTAAGGAAATACTATTTGCATGTTGACCCACTGGCTTATCGGTTTGTTACTTGGGCCTCTGTAGTGAATATTTGTTGATTTTCGGCATCTCCTATCCAATTACCCCACCTCTAGTAACATATTTTGATGTTCATTTAGGGAACAATGTTCCCCCAATTTTGAGTTTATCCAGTTAGAACTTACTCCATTCTAGGTGTGTGGTTTGCAAGTTCAGACTTAACTCAGAGCTTTGCCTTTCCCAGGCCACAGTGCTTAGCATGAGCGCATGATCCATCCGAGACAGTAAGATACCAGAAGAATTTTGCGGATGATTGTGGAAAATTTCTTCTTGCAGGACTTAAATCTGAAAGGATAAAGCCGACAAGATAAAGGCAGAGCTGAGTAATGTAGGAAAATTTCATCCTGATGACATTGCCTGAGCTTTGAATCCAGACATATTCTAAACCAGTCCTGTCCCTAGATTTCTCAGTTACAGGAACCAATACATGTCCTTTTTGTTTAAGCCACATTTAGGCTGGGTTTTCTGTCACTTGTCACTAGAACAAAAAAGTTCTCAATTGGTACAGTTTTTTTTTTTTTTTTTTTAACCTCCACTATAAGCTTAAGTGAATCTGTGTTTGGTTGCTGGGCCTGCACACACAAACCCAGTGCTTTCATCTTACCCAGGTAGGTCATACTCACAGAGATGTGTTCCATTGTTGTTTCTTTGCTCAAATGATGTATTTTTCCCATCAATCCCTGGGTTGATAAAATTCCCTGGAAGAGGGCATGGCACCCCATTCCATTATTCTTGCCTGGAGAATCCCAGGGACAGAGGAGCCTGGTGGGCTACAGTCTGTAGGGTCGTAAAGACTGAGGTGACTTAGCATGCATGGCTGACTATTTTTTTTTAGCTCCAAAATCACTGCAGATGGTGATTGCAGGAATGAAATTAAAAGACGCTTACTCTTTGGAAGAAAAGTTATGACCAACCTAGACAGCATATTAAAAAGCAGAGACATTACTTTGCTGACAAAGGTTCATCTACTCAAAGCTGTGGTGTTTACAGTAGTCTTATATGGATGTGAGAGTTGGACTATAAAGAAAGCTGAACACTAAAGAATTGATGCTTTTGAACTGTGGTGTTGGAGAAGACTCTTGAGAGTCCCTTGGACTACAAGGAGATCCACCCAGTCCATCCTAAAGGAAATCAGTCCTAGGTGTTCATTGGAAGGACTGATGTTGAAGCTGAAACGTCAATATTTTGGCTACCTGATGCGAAGAGCTGACTCATTTGAGAAGGCGCTGATGTTGGGAAAGATTGAAGGCAGGAAGGGAAGGGGACAACAGAGGATGAGATGGTTGGATGAGGTCACTGACTTGGTAGACACGGGTTTGGGTGGACTCTGGGAGTTAGTGATGGACAGGGAGGCCTGGCGTGCTGCGGTTCATGGGGTCGCAAAGGGTCAGACACAACTGAGTGACTGAACTGAACTGACGGAACTGAATGAACTAAAGTGTGAAGAGAGCTTGTTTTGAAACTTGAGTGACATAAGTTTAAAAAGTGTAATTTTATTTGTTCTAATCTGGCATAACTTTTAACCACAAGTTGTTGCTATTTGTAGAGCTAGAAATGGATTAAAGAAGCACTTAGGAAAATCAAGGGTGGCAGAGTTATCAACTGAATTACAGTGAGAGATGCAATGTATTTAATATTCAAAGTTGATTTTAAGGATGATTGCTTTTGGGAAGAAAATGAATGGTCCATAGTTTTAGCACCCGTGACAATTTCTATGTTTCTATACTTTGATGCTGCTGCTGCTGCTAAGTCGGTTCAGTCGTGTCCGACTCTGTGTGACCCCATAGATGGCAGCCCACCAGGCTCCCCCGTTCCTGGGATTCTCCAGGCAAGAACACTGGAGTGGGTTGCCATTTCCTTCTCCAATGCATGAAAATGAAAAGTGAAAGTGAAGTCATTCAGTCGTGTCTGACCCCCTGCGACCCCATGGACTGCAGCCCACCAGCCTCCTCCATCCATGGCATTTTCCAGGCAAGTGTACTGGAGTGGGTTGCCATTGCCTTCTCTGATACTTTGATGAGAGACTTAGAAAATTATTGTGATGTGATATGATATGGCATTTCATGCTCCCTTAAAAAAATTTTCACAACACTTATCTTTTGTAAATTCTTCAATTAAAAAAGTTAAAAAAGTTTCAGGATAATCCCAGTATTTGCAAATTTTCATTGCTGCCTTCCTTTAAAGTTTGTCATGAAATAATTAATTGCAGTTGTCCTAAAACCACTTAATTTCTTCTATGGAACTACATAGATAAACTACTAAAATCCAAGTTAAATTTTTAATTTAAACAAAACTTTTAAAATTTAAATTCTGGACTCCCAACCAAAGATCTAAAGTCAGAGATTGGCTAATTATATGAAAGAAAGCAAAATAGTAATAAAGGAGTATCCTTGTTTTTCATACATATGTTAGGTAAATACAGACTGTCCCAGACTTACAATAGTTCAACTTACAATTTTCTTTTAGCTTTACCATGTTGTGAAAGCAATATACATTCAGTAGAAACTGAACTTGAATTTTAATCTTTTCCTGGTCTAGTGATATGCATATGATGCTTTTGTGGTACTGGGCAGGGCAGTTGAAGCTCCCAGTCAGCCATATGATCAAGAGGGTAAACAACCAATACATTTACATCCATTCTGTCCACATACAGCTATTCTGTTTTTTCATTTTCAGTAGAGTATTCAATAACTTGGGCTTCCCTGGTGGCTCAGATGGTAAAGAATCTGCCTGCAATGTAGGAGACCTAAGTTTGATCCCTGGGACAGGAAGATTCCCTGGAGGAGGGACTGGATCTCCCCTCATGTATTCCTGCCTGGAAAATCCCACGGACAGAGGAGTCTGGGGAGCTACAGTCAATGGGGTTGCAAAGAGTCAGACCTGACTGAGCAACTAACACTTTCACTTTCACTCAATAAATTACATGAAATGCTCAACACTTTATTATAAAATAAGTTTTGTGTTTGATGATTTTACTTAATTATAAGCTAAAGTAAGCATTCTGAGCACATTTAAGGCTTAGTGGTGATATTTGGTAAGTTAAGTGTTTTAAATGCATTTTCCACTTAAAATATTTTCAATTTATGATGTTTATGAGGACACAACCCTATAGTAAATCAAAGAAGATCATATATATCTCTACACAAATGCACAAGCAGACACACACACACACACATGCATGGAACATTATATAAGATCTGTTTTAAAATGAGCATATTTGAAAGGTCAAAGGAAAAGGAATGTTTCATCTCAGATTACATATGTACCTTCAAACTAAGTGGGTAATTTTTAAGTAGGCTAGTCCATGGAAACCATGCACAGATATAAACTGTTCTTTCCAAGCGATTATATATAATGACTTGATCAATTCTGCATTGTTTTCTTAAACTCCTGCACATTTTACAGTATCTATCTTGGTGTTGGATGAGGGAGCAAAGAGAATACTGTTTTAGAGAAATGTTACATTTCTCCTAGTTCATGACAGAGGGTGATAGAGATAAAGAATATATACACTGTCCTTTTGCTCTCCCTTTTCAAATAGCAAAATCCTACCTATGAGCAAAAATTGATTTTTTAAAACAGAAGAAGTTATTGTTTGCCCTTTCCATATGAACTTCAGGATATTACCACAGTCTCAATTGATATTACATACAATTGATGCTACATTTATAGGAGTGTTTCATCTAAAATCTTTGTGGAAATTCTTAGGAAAAAGAACTTAAGCCAATAGACGATGAAATGCTTTTCATTTTTTAACATCTGCAAATTTAGAGAGAAAAGTTTTCAACACGATGTGATTTAGTTTTCTCTATCACTTATTCTATTTCATGGCTTCAGGCTTGTCATTTTCAAACATTTTGCATTGTTTTCAAAGATCTGTATTAGAAGAAGTCTAAATAGAGAAGGCAGAATTGTCCAGGTAAGAAGCATAACCGTATCATTAACTGAATTTTTAATTTTATTTTTAAACTGTTATATACCTTATTCCCTGCATGATATTGGCCTGATCACTTCATGTTTTAAATATATCTTTTTATTAATAAAAGAAAAAATAATAATGTCCTCTCCCACTTCTCATACTTTTGTTTTACTCCAGGGACCGTGCAACTTTATAAAGCATACGTTTTTGCTGTTGTTCAGCCATTAAGTTGTGTCTGACTCTTTTGTGACCCCATGGACTATAGCCTACCAGGCTCCTCTGTCCATGGAGTTTTCCAGGCAAGAATACTGGAGCAGGTTGCCATTTCCTTCTCCAGGGGATCTTCCTGACCCAGGGATCAAACCTGCGTCGCCTGCACTGGCAGGAGGATTTCTCACCACTGAGCCACCGGGGAAGTCCTCATAAAACACAGAGCCTGTATTAAATACACACAACAAGAACAAGAACAAGTCTACTTTATTCTTTCACTAGAAATTTCTAGGTCTGTACAGAACACTAAATATCGACCAGAATTTTTTCCGTCTGAATACTATTTCTTTTTGGTACACTGTATGTGTTTTGTGGATGTGTGCGCCCGCTGTGAACTTGGGTTATGGAAGCAGACATCAAAAGATCAAACAATTGCCATAATTTTTCATTCTATTAATATATTCTAATAATCACTTTTTTCAAAGATACTCTATTGCTCTTAGTTTTATTGATCTTGATTTTTCCCACTACTTTTCTTCCCAATTAAAGATAGGTGGAATTCTGATTCTATTTTATGTCTTCTCTTCATTTTTGAGATTTTTACTGCCAGAAGAGACATTTATCTTATCCAGCTGCAAACCTAAATAAGCTCTCCATTTCTCTAGGTCACTGATGGCAAATGTTAAACAAATTTACATTTGGGATTTTCTATTCATTTCCCACCCAGTTGACACTGAGCCAGTGATAACCACTTATTAACTGTGCAGCTGTGGTTCACTTGGGTGACCCAGACTCTTTCTAGTTCGTTGATGACTCTATCATGCAGGGCCACATCAAAAGCCTTGCTAAAGTCACAAGAGATGCTGCCTGCCAGTACCCCTCCATGTTCTAAGAACTCCTTCCTTTGAGAAATGTGAAAATTGCTTACACTGTGGTCAGTCATGGTTCACTTGGGTGACCCAGACTCTTTCTAGTTCGTTGATGACTCTATCATGCAGGGCCACATCAAAAGCCTTGCTAAAGTCACAAGAGATGCTGCCTGCCAGTACCCCTCCATGTTCTAAGAACTCCTTCCTTTGAGAAATGTGAAAAATGCTTACACTGTGGTCAGTCTCGGAGAAGGCAATGGCACCCCACTCCAGTACTCTTGCCTGGAAAATCCTGTGGACGGAGGAGCCTGGTAGGCTGCAGTCCAGGGGGTCGCACAGAGTCAGACACGACTCAAGTGACTTAGCAGCAGCAGTGGTCAATCTAGGTGCTAAATACAATTTTTATTTAGCATAAGTTTCTGTAAAATGGAACCTGAGAATCTTGTAAAAGTAAAGGTGGGGGTGTATTTTCTCTTTCTGGTCACTTGGGACTTATTCTGCAGCAGTGTCTCATATGGAAACCTGTTTTCTCACTTTTTAACTTTTTATTTTATATTGGCATAGAGCTGATGAACAATATTGCGTTAGTCTCTGGTGTCCGACAAAGTGAGTCAAGTATACGTAAACATATGTGTATTTTTCCAAATTCTTTTCCCTTCTAGATTATTACAGAATTTTGAGCAGGGTCCTTGTGCTCTACAGTGGGTCTTTGTTGGCTATCCATTTTAAATATAGCAACATATACATGTCTATCCCCAAATCTCTAACTACCCCTACCCGCTCTGCCTCCCTGGTAATCAAAAGTTCATTCTCTAAGTGAAACGAGTCTGTTTCTGTTTCATAAATAAGTTCATTTCTATCTTTTTTTGTAAGATTCCAAAATAAGAGACATCACACAATATTTGTTTTTCTCTGTCTGACTCACTTCACTCTGCATAACATTCTCTCAGTCCATCCATGTTGCTGTAAATGGTATGATTTTGTTCTCTTTTTATGGCTGAGTAATATACCACTATATATATGTACCATATCTTCTTCATCCATTCATCTGTCAATGGGCATTTAGGCTGCTTCCATGTCTTGGCTTTTGTAAACAGTGCTGCAATGAACGCTGGGGTTCATGCATCCGTTTGGACCGTGTTTACTTCAGCCCAGTTTCTTTTCAAGCTCTCAGGAACCTGTAGATTCAATTGTTTATATTTTTAAATTATTAAAATGATTAAACTATGACTGATAAATCACTAAACTGATTAAAATGAACAATTAACTTTCGCCCTAGCAGGATGACAATTTCTATCAGTTAATGCATGGATGCTGACTGATTGCCAGGATACTGGGTCCTATTTTTAGTTAGCATCCAAAGCTTGTTACATGTTCTCGGGCAAGATCCTTTACTTCTGTCTCAACTTCTTTACCTACAAAATGGTGATAACATCTGTTTAACCTAGTGTGAAGGGATTTTCCACTATCCAATGAAATAAAAAATTTATATAATATAAATATATATTTATTATGTATATATAAAATATATATTTATTATGTATATATATTTATATATATATAATAAAAATATATATGTAAATTCTTTTGACATGCTGAAGCACTTAACTATATAAAGCTACTTTACAATAATAATGAATTAAATAATAAAATTCACAAAGATAAAAATTTTCAGATTCTGAAAATTGTAATTTCTATTTTGTAGCTGAGGCCATAGTCAAAAGAATAAATGTTAGTATATTGTGTGATGTATTGTCAATAAGGAGATCCAACCAGTCAATCCTTAAGGAAATCAGTCCTGGATATTCGTTGGAAGGACTGATGCTAAGCTGAAACTCCAATTCTTTGGCCACCTGATGTGAAGAACTGACTCCTTGGAAAAGACTTTGATACTGGGAAAGATTGAAGGTGGGAAGAGAAGGGGACAACAGAGGATGAGATAGTTGGATGGCATCACCGACTTGATGGACATGAGTATGAGCAAGTTCTGGGGTTGGTGATGGACAGGGAAGCCTGGCGTGCTGCAGTCCATGGGGTCGCAAAGAGTTGAACTTGACTGAGCTACTGAACTGAACTGATTATCAATAAATTAAATTTTTATTGATATGAATTGAATCATGAACAAATGGAAATAATTATTCTGCTAATTCCAGATAAAAACTACTTTCATCCAAACCCTCTAAATTTCTTTTGTGAATTCAAAATTATCTTGGAGAACCAAAGAACTGATATTTTGATGTTCTCAGTCCAGTTCAGTCACTCAGTCATGTCCGACTCTTTGTGACCCCATGGATTGCAGCACGCCAGGTTTCCCTGTCCATCACCAACTCCCAGAATTTGCTCAAATTCATGTCCATCGAGTCAGTGATGCCATCCAACCATCTCAGCCTCTGTCCCCTTCTCCTCCTGCCCTCATTCTTTCCCAGCATCAGGGTCTTTTCCAGTGAGTCACTTTCCAGGTGGCCAGAGTATTGGAGTTTCAGCTTCAGCATCAGTCCTTCCAATGAATACTCAGGACTGATTTCCTTTAGGATGGACAGATTGGATCTCATTGAAGTCCAAGGGACTCTCAAGAGTCTTCTCCAACACCACAGTTCAAAAGCATCAATTCTTTAGTGCTCAGCTTTCTTTATAGTCCAACTCTCACATCCATATAAGACTACTGTAAACACCGTAGCTTTGACTAGATGAACTTTTGTCAGCAAAGTAATGTCTCTGCTTTTTAATATGCTGTCTAGGTTGGTTATAACTTTTCTTCCAAGGAGCAAACGTCTTTTAATTTCATGGCTGCAATCACCAACTGCAGTGATTTTGGAGCCCAAGAAAATACAGTCTTTCACTGTTTCCATTATTTCCCCATATACTTGCCATGAGTGATGGGACCAGATGCCATGATCTTAGTTTTTTGAATGTTGAGTTTTAAGCCAGATTTTTCACTCTCCTCTTTCATCAAGAAGCTCTTCAGTTCTTCTTCACTTTCTGCCATAAGTGTGGTGTCATCTGCATATCTGAGGTTATTGATATTTATCTTGGCAATCTTGATTCCAGCTTGTGTTTCATACAGCCCAGCATTTTTCATGATGTACTTTGCATATAAGTTAAATAAGCAGGGTGACAATATACAGCTTTGATGTACTCCTTTACTAATTTGGAACCAGTCTGTTATTCCATGTCTGGTTCTAAATGTTGCTCCTTGACCTGCATACAGATTTCTCAGGAGGCAGATAAGGTGGTCTGTCATCTCTTGAAGAATTTTCCACATTCTTGAATTCTTGATGAAGTCTCCCATTTCTTTAAGAATTAAGACAAAGGACAATAAAATCAAATTGCACTTCTATTAAGAAGATGTATGTAAATTAAATGTTTTTGTATAAACTAAAAAAGTAAATAAATATGTCACAGGTATGTAAGGTATAGCCCAGGAATCCTTGGGGCTTCCCTGGTTGCTCAGATGATAAAGAAACTGCCTGCAATGCAGGAGACCCAGGTTCAATCCTAGGGCTTCCCAGGTGGTGCTAGTGGTAAAGAATGAGTAGATTTAAGAGATGCAGTTTCAATCCCTGGATTGGGAAGATCCCCCAGAAGGGGTCATGGCAACCCATCCAGTATTCTTGCCTAGAGAATCCCATGGACAGAGGAGCCTGACAGGCTATAATCCGTAGGGTCGTAAAGGGTTGGACACAGCACTCAAGGAGTATAGTCAGTCTTTTATAATAACTTAGTATGTGTGTGTGTGCTTAGTCGCTTAGTCATGTCCAACTCTTTGTGACCCTATGGACGCCCACCAGGCTCCTTTGTTCATGGGGATTCACCAGGCAAGAATACTAGAGTAGGTTGCCATGCCCTCCTCCAGCAGCTCTTCCCAACCCAGGGATCAAACCCAGGTCTCCCGCATTGCAGGTAGATTCTTTACCATTTTAAAACTATTGAATTACTATACTGTACACCTTAAATCCACAGGGTCGCAAAGAGTCGGACACGACTGAGTGACTTCACTACTTCACTTTCACACCTTAAAAGATGCTTACTCCTTGGAAGGAAAGTTATGACCAACCTAGATAGCATATTCAAAAGCAGAGACATTACTTTGCCAACTAAGGTCCGTCTAGTCAAGGCTATGGTTTTTCCAGTGGTCATGTATGGATGTGAGAGTTGGACTGTGAAGAAAGATGAGCACTGAAGAATTGATGCTTTTGAACTGTGGTGTTGGAGAAGACTCTTGAGAGTCCCTTGGACTGCAAGGAGATCCAACCAGTCCATTCTGAAGGAGATCAGCCCTGGGATTTCTTTGGAAGGAATGATGCTAAAGCTGAAACTCCAATACTTTGGCCACCTCATGTGAAGAGTTGACTCATTGGAGGAGACTCTGATGCTGGGAGGGATTGGGGGCAGGAGGAGAAGGGGACGACAGAGGATGAGATGGCTGGATGGCATCACTAACTCGATGCACGTGAATTTGAGTGAACTTTGGGAGTTGGTGATGGACAGGGAGGCCTGGCATGCTGCAATTCATGGGGTTGCAAAGTATCGGACACGACTGAGCGACTGAACTGAACTGAACACCTTAAATTAATGCAATAAGTCAACTTTACTTCAATTAAAAAAGAAATGAAATGTATATGTATTATTAAATTGTGGTCTGAAAAGTTTTAACTTGTGTTGTTATTATCTAGTCAAATCAATGTATGTACACATCAATGTGTGTGTACATCCAGGGAACACATTTCCTTCAGGTAGTTACAAAGCACAAATTAATGTTATTGTTCAGGTCTCATTTATTTCCCAACATCACCTTGGAAGAAGTTACTTTTAGAATAGAAGGAAGGCAAATGAGGGATGGTAGAATTACATTTTTATTTTCTTATGACCTTTCCTACTATTTATATTGCTGGTTGCCTAAATTACTAGTGATAGGAAATTTTTTGGAGAAGTGAAAGTGTGGGGATTGGACAAGCTGGTGGGACTTCTACAATTTCACCCTTTAAGTGTGCTACCTACTTTAAAAATGTGAAATCAGACTTTCCTATAACTCTCAGAACACTTTATATGCTGAAGAAACATGCTTGGTATCAGCCCAGAATTTGTTTTTCTATATTTTTATGCAAAGGCAATGACATTCCACTCCAGTACTCTTGCCTGGAAAACCCCATGGACGGAGGAGCCTGGTAGACGGCAGTCCATGGGGTTGCTAAGAGTCGGACACGACTTAGCGACTTCACTTTCACTTTTCACTTTCATGCACTGGAGAAGGAAATGGCAACTCACTCCAGTGCTTTTGCCTGGAGAATCCTAGGGACAGGGGAGCTCAGTGGGCTGCCGTCTCTGGGGTTGAACAGAGTCAGACATGACTGAAGCGACTTAGCAGCAGCATATTTATATGAGTCTTACGTTTTGCTTGAAGGTTGGCTTCTTCTTTGAAAATTTATTTCATTTTTTTTCATCTGGTACAATTTTTCTGAAACTGCCACCATCTCTATTCATGGATCTAGAAGTGAAAATGTTGTAAGACCTACAATGGTCACCATCAAATTTATTTTATATGGGGAAGTTGAAACAGAAACAAGATTCATAATTACTTCTGAAATAATTTCTTCCTTTGAGTACTATTAGTTTTTTCTAAATGCTTATTTATAAATGCCATCATACTATCGGATAGCCAGTACTCTTATAAATGATATAAATAACTTTAAAGGCACTATTAAATTGTTTATTTTCTATTTCAGAGGAATAATTCATAACTGATTATTCCAACAAGGAACTAAGTGAACAGAGTAACATTTACAGTAACGTGAAATGCTGTGATGTGGGCTTAGCGGCAAACAACATTACTTATGATTCGCCTTTGAATTTTTTGGCTAGACTTTCATAATTTAGTGTAATATATGGTGGAACAGAAATGAGATAAATAAGCACCTTCCTGGTTCATGAAATTTATTTCTCATCCCATCCTAGTAGCACTGGTGAAGAATGTGCTTACAGTCCTTATAAACGTCAAATAATCTGAAGCAATGGTAAAGGTTTAAAGATTTCCTGAGCATCCAAAAACATGTAATAGTTGATCATCTGTAATAGTCATAGCTCTGGGTGATATAATAATGTATATAAACAGATTAAAAATGTCTTTGCACCTGAGTCTTTATAATTTAAAGTTGGGTGATGAAGGAGACAGGTAGATGACAGAAAAACAGAGCGCTGATAATGAATCTATTTTCTTCATAGATATGTCATGATAATTTCTTGCCTTTTTTTTTTTTTTTTTTTGCAGCAGCAGCAGAGCTTATGCAACTTCTCCTTTCATAGCCAGTCACTTCTGAGGTAATCTTTTTAAAAGTCCCTAAATCTAATTATTAACATATACTGGTGAATCCCAAATTTATGTCTCCAGTCCTGACTTCTGCCCTGAGTTCTACATATGAATATTCAATTCTCTACTCGAATAGTAGCAACCCTTGCTCTCTCCACACCCAAGTCCTGGTAATTAAAAATGTTCCTTGGGGGCAAAATTATTCCCAGGTGAAAGCCATTGGTCTAAAGTTATTTTGATTAATTGGTAATGAGGTTCTATTTACTAATATTAAAAATTTTAAATGGTAGCTTGCTTGCTTTGCTTAAAGTTTATTTCTTTGGTTGTTTCAAATCCATAAACACACTTTAATGGAGAATTGATTTCAGAGTCCTATTGGTAACTACAGTTTTTAAAAATGACTGTTGCTAGTATGCTTTTCCTGGCTGCTATGAATGAAGCCACTGGATAAGAGAAAGAACTGTGCGCTGATATAATTAGTGTGTCTGTTTTAAACTGCATATCATTTTACAGAGTTTTGACCCATGGGCTTTGAAAACAAAAGAAAGACTAGGATTAAGAATTCAGCAATGAGTTGTAGAATATTTTTGTCAAGGTAAATTAATCTTTCTTTCATGTTAATCCTTTTGCTTCACTCCATTCTCATTGAGCTTTCATAGAAAATTTCCTACATGTTTGTGTTATCCATACTATCTTTCTGTAATTGTAAAATTCATAAGGTAAAGAAAATCAGTTTTCATGCTATTTTTCAAAACACCAGGCACCATGCTTCAGAATTATTTTTGTTGCTTCTGCTGATGATAATGTTGACACTATATAACCACATGCCAGACATAAATAGTGAGATGACAATTATATCTGCGTATAATAGAATGGCTCTCTGGCTGTTTTTAGCTTCACTGGAGTCCTCTGCAATCAGATAAAACTGTGTTCAGAGCGGCCCTGAGAAGCTTCTTGTTTCTGGAGCAATTCTGGAAAGAATCAGTGTATTTTTTTTTAAACATTAGAGTCAGAAAAAAGTCTTTTCTCATTTTCACTAGAAAAGTGCTTCCTGCTTCTGTGTTAAAGGAGAAATAGAACTGTTTTAATTTAGTGATTTTTTTCATGGTTTTCTAGGGGTAGAGTTTCCATTTCTTTCTGAAGCTAAAATTAACAAAGCAAGTTTCTACTGTGTACATTACTTACAAATGTGAATTATATGTATAATATAATTCTCTCTCTATATAAAATTATATATATAATACTATACATGAAACTGATATATATATATATATTTTTTTTTTTCCTTATTAGCTGGATGTGACTTTAGTCATGTTACTTAATATTTTTTACATAGTGATGATAATGGGATTTACCCTAAATAATTTGTTTTGAATATAGTATGAATATAATATATAGGTACTTATACTATTAGTGGGCTTCCCTGGTGACTCAGAAGGTAAAGAGTCTACTTGCAATGCAGGAGACCTGGGTTTGATCCCTGGGTTTGACGATCCTCTGGAAAAGTGAACAGCTACCCACTCCAGTATTCTCGCCTGGAGAATTCCATGGACAGAGGAGTCTGGCAGGCTACAGGCCATGGGTTTGGAAAGCGTTGGACATGACTGAGCTAGAATATTGTACACAACAATCCTGTGTACAATATTGCTAGCTGTTCTTAGGCTAGGTACAATAAACGTAGCTATTGTTAGGCAACCATGGGAGAGAATAAGAAGGAGGGCATGGAGGGAATGCTCCCCTAGATGGATGGTGAGGGAATGCCTCTTTGGGAAAGTGGCATCAGAGTTGTGACTGAAGGGCTGGTGGAACTTAGTCTGTGCCAGGCTTCCCTATGTAAGGGAAGCATACAGGTGAGATACATCTGCCTGCCTAAATGTAGATAGCATGCTCGCCAGTGTCTTGGTTCTCAATATCCCTTTTGCCAACACACTAGGAAAAGGAGTTTCAAAAATCATGCTGATGCTTTTTCACTGATGGGCTTAATTACAGACCAACCGCAGGTGGAGAAGACCTCTAGATCACTGACTTTAACTTAGGTTTTGAGTTAGTTTGAGTTAGGGTTCAAAGAAGTCGTCTGGGACATGAAAATGAAATCAGGGATGTGTAATAACAAAACCAGTAATTTAGAACTAGGCTAAGCCTGACAAAATTCTCTCCTTGCTGGCAGCTGCAGCTATCTGGGTCTCTAGAGGTGCATCGTACTAACTGAAGTGTGACTTTTTAATTTTAAACCAAGAAAAACAAAACAACTCCACTGTCTTTGGTTTTGTTTTTAAAGTTAATTTTTAAAAAATGAAAATAAAAATAATGTATGCATGAAACGTACAGAAAGTTATGAGAACTAAAACTTACCCTCTCTTTTTCAGGACCCTGTTTCTGTTCCCAGTAATCTCTTCAAAGAAGGTAACCTTTGAGGCTTCATATGTATTCTTTTGTAGAAAAATATAGTTGCATCTATCAGCACAGATACTATATCTATGCATGTATGTGTGTGTGTATATATATATGTATTATTTAAAGTTTTTACAAATATGGTTGAACTATAGTATAAAAGTTGATATATACATTACTTTTTCATTTAATCAAATGGCTATAGAAATGAACTTTTAAAATGGCTACATAATGTCATTTTTACATGGCTTATAATGTTTCATGATGATATCACAATATATTTACATGTTTTAATTGAAGCTTTTTTTTTTTCTTTTCTTTTTTTTTGGCCACACGGAGAGGCTTGCAGGATCTCATTTCTTGCTGGGGGATTGAAGCTGTGCCATGGCAGAGAAAGCACTGAGTCCTAACTGTTAGACCACCAGGGAACCCCCTTTCACAATATGCTTGACCATAATAATATGCTTGACCATTAATAAGCCTTTGAGTAATTTTCCTGCTTAGTCTTACTATACCTAAGCCTGAAAAGAACATCTTAATCAATGGGAACATAATTTTTTCAGTAGAGTCAGCTCCTAATAATGGAAATGTTTAGAAAAAAGATATTTATTTATTGCTGATTTTGAAAATTATTACTAAATTGCACTAAAAAATTTGCACCTATTAAAATTCCTATCAAAAGGGTCAGAATTCCTCACTGTGGCATTAACAATGGATATTACAACCTTTAAAAAGTGTGTCAGTCTGATAGATGAAAACTGATATGTGTTTTACATTTCTTAAGTTGTGAATCAGATTGAGAATCTTTTTGCACGTTGACCATTTTGTTTCTATATCTGAAGATCTGCCTATTTATGTTAATTGCTCATTTTTCTATTAGTCCCCTCCCCACCTCCCCTCCACTTTGGACTTTTCCTTGCCAACTTGTACAAACCTTATGTAAATTAGAAAATTAACTCTTTATCAAAATAGTTAAAACTCTTTTTCTTTCCCTTTACCATTAATCTTTTAGCTCTGTTTATATTTTTTGGCATTTTCCTTTACAGTTTCTCAGTTTTGTGTCATGATAGGGAAGGCCTTTCACATTACAAAATTAAAGAAGTATTTCCCCATGCTTTTTCTTAATTCTTTTATGGTTTCATTTTGTAATTCAAAATCTTTGATCCATCTGGAATTTATTTTGACACGAGTAATTTTCTTTTCAAAATGATGAGGCAGTTGTCACCACACTATTTATTGAATAATATGTAAGTGACTCATTATTATTTTAGTGAAGTGTGTTGGCTTAGATTTTGGAATCAGAGAAGAACTAAATCCAATCCTTGGTGTGGTTTTTCTTACTTGGTCTTTAATGTATGGTTAATACTTCAGGGTCACAGTGTCTTGTCTGAAATCATTGTCATTGCCAAATTGTTCCCCTAGAGATTTCAGAACATTGAAGAGCCACCTGCGTCCCCAGGGTTGAACCTACTAACTGGTAGGCTTGCATGCCTGCTAAGTCGCTTCAGTTGTGTCCGACTCTGTGTGACCTTATAAACCGTAGCCCATCAGGCTCCTCTGTCCATGGGATTCTCTAGGCAAGAATACTGGAGTGAGTTGCCATTCCCTCCTCCAGAGGATCTTCCCAACCCAGGGATTGAACTCCTTTCTCTTACATCCCCTACATTGGCAGGCAGGTTCTTTACCACTAGTGCCACCTGGGAGGCTCACATAGTGCCAAGTCATGGTGTGGATGGGGAGGCCTGACGAGCTGCAGTCCATGGGGTTGCAAAGAGTTGGACACAACTGAGCGACTAAACTGACCTGAACTGAAGTCATGGTGGTTGTCATCTCTGCTTTCTAGCATCCATCAAGATACCCTATTTTATCAGGTCTCTGGTTGTTGATCTACTTAGATTTCTTTCAAACCTGAATGGTCTTCATTCTCTTAGGTAATCTCAGCTCTCCACTCTTACAGTGACTTTTGAATGCCTCTCCCAGAGCAGGACAGCTTTCTTGGTTCTCTTGAGCCTATCTCCTGGTCCCATCTCCTGGTCCCGGTGAGACCACCAGGAACTTTGCACAACTATCTCAGACCCTTTGACCTGGAATTTCCACACCACTGTCTTTATTCTGGTGTCCTCTCATGGAAGGGGTAGGGCGGAGGGGCTGCTGGAATTCTCTTTGAGGCTTTCGGGCTCCCTGTCTCCACCCACAGAGGCCCTCCTCGCCAGCTCTCTGACGGTATCTGCAGGCTCCAAGCCTCCTCCTGTTATCACCCCTCCTCTAGTTCAGACTCCCAGAGTAGCTCAAACACCATTGTTTCCATATTCTATCTCCCTCCTAGTGGCAAACTTCATCTAGTCCAGGGTTGGTGGGTAGGAAAAACTGGTTCTGACTGGAAAATACCTATCATTCCAGATCTTTTTGTCCTAGGCCTGGATTCAGTCATTAAATCTCCAAAGCCAAGGATCTCACTCTTTTGTTCTCTTCTCCAAAGTGTCAACCCTACCCTAAGGCCAAGGATATCTCAAAGAATTTGAATAGGGAAGGGACACAGACTAAGAAAGCATTACTGAGGAGAGAGCACATTAGTTAATATGTTACAATATGATTCCTCTGTGTTATTAATTTTATTTAACACCATAGAGAAAGCCAACTATGAAGACTTAGAAGCAAAAGATTAAGCAAAACAATTTTTTTTTTTTGCAATTTTGAGGGTTTCATAATCACCTATATAGAAAATGCCAACATAGGAAGTTTGCTGAGTTTGATGGACATTAGCTAAATGAAGGTTCTATATTCTCTGCTAAGTGTGCTTCATTAGTAGCTGTTCCTGTCCTGTCTTGCCTCCCAAAGATTTACATTTTTATAACTAACACCTTGTCCACAGAAAATCTCTCAGTCCTAATGGAAAAGCCCCTAGATATTCATTTGCATGATATAGTCTCCCTTTGCCAAGAAATTGTCTATAAAAATGTTCACATCTGGGTCTAAATAAAAAACCCTCTCCATAATTTTATAAGACTCTGGAACTCTCCCAATGTTCAAAATAGCATGGTCTCTTATTGTTAGGGGAAGCACACTGACTGAAATCGCCCACCCTGGCCAGGCTCCCTAGTAACCATCTGCATGAGGTTTTTTTTTTTTTTATGACAAGAGGTCCTGGTAAGGAACATGGAACTAATAAGCCACCACCAACCGGAAGAGTTCGGGAAAGGTCAAAAGGAGACACCATGTGTCAGGCCACCTCCCAGAATCCCTCTCGGTAGCATCCATCTTGGCTGAACAATGTGTGCACCACCAGGAAGGACTCCTGAGTCAGAATGATTGATCAAAGACAGCCCGGAAACTAATCCCATCACTATAATACCCGAGACTGTGAGCCATGTGGCAGAGCAGTTCTCCTGGATTCCCTTACTCTACTGCTCTCTGCTCGGATGGCAGAGACTTTTTTCCAATAATGTCTCTTGCTTTGTCAGCGTGTGTCTCCTCGGACAATTCTTTTCTGAGTGTTAGACAAGAGTCCACTCTTGGGGCCCTGGAAGGGGGCCTCCTCTCCTACAACATTATCATCTAAAATTTTTGTTAATAAAATGCAATTTGAAGTGGGTCTGATTTATTCTTAATTACTCAGATTTATTTTCTCTTTTGTATTTTGAATATTCTAGATTCTGGCAGTAATGAATTTCATAAGAGGTAACATTTTGTTGCTTATCAAAATAATTTGCAAGAACAAACTAAAGCTTTAAAATTGAATACAAAACATTTAAAATTATTTTATAGGGCATCAAGGATTTTCACTTAGAATTATTTTGCACTATGAAATGCATAGTTTTTGACTGCTTGAAAATATCTCGGTCACTAAAAGTAATATTTGTCTTAGGTTTCCCAAAGCCAAGAAAATTTTAGCATAATATTCCACCGACAATTTTGGCAGTAGGTCTATATAATTCTTGGAGTTAAATGTGGATTACTAATTACAGTTATAGCTACTAAATTGTTTCCAAGTGGGTTTATTTCATATTCAATGGTGCCCCAGAGGAGGAATCTTTTATCTATAAAGCTGTCATAGATAAGCAACATAGTCAAAACACTCTCTCTGATGAAAATTTATTTTTAACTTGAAAGAACATATCATGCTGACCACCCACTCACTGATTGTGAATTTTACTGGCACATGGAATCATTGCTGCAAAATTAACTAAATCACTTTTGCTAGGAATTCAAGGTAAGCCAAGTCCATTTGGGATCTTGTCCAAGAAAATCTATTTAGTGTAAACACTAGAGAAGAACATTTGAACACTTTTCACCTATACATGGAGTCTTGGTAGATAGGGAGCCTAATGACAGCATCATGGCAAGTTCCCAGTAAGGTAATTTAATTTGTTAAATTAAATAATTAAATTTATTCCTCTTGTGCCTTGGGGTGGTAAGGAGGAGGTGGGGATGTGGAGAAAAAAGAACACAGTAAAAATTGGTGCTTATTTTAAAATCTGTTTGATGGTGCTTTAACAGCAGGTCATACATTAATCAAAGGAAATTTTGCAATTGAGGAAAACTGTTAAAGAGAGAAAACTCATTTTTCATTACAAATTCATTTATGTTGTGAAAGAAAAGGACATTGTATGAAGTTTTGATTTGGAGAAACCAATATCAGAATTATGTTACCAGTTACCTATAATCAGATTGTGGCATTTTTATACAACAATGATATTGATACTGGCACTCAAATTGACAGTGTTTAAGAATTAACTAAAATTTCTCATATGGTAGGGAGCACACATGTGCACACACATACACAATGGAAAGTTTCCATGAAACTTTAAATTTGGTTCTTGGTGTCTCATTTATTCTTAACAAGTGCAGTAAATAGGTAAAAATAATGTCATTTAAGAAGGCAAAGAAATATTTAGAAAAGGAACTGAAAAATGATGTTTTAGATATTTGTGCCTAGATAGGAAAACATTTAAGCTTAAAAAAATTGATGGTCAAATGAGAATTGCTTAATTTTTGTAGTTCAGTTAAGGAACTCAGGGAACAAAAAGACAAAATGTATAGTGTTAGTATTTTGGTGGAATTTCTGAGTAACAAATGTGTATATTCTGTTTGCAAAAATAGAAAAGCTAATGGTGACAAATTAAAAAAAAATTCTGTAATATTTTTAGCTTGTCTTTAAAAATTAATGTTGTTCACTTTATAGAGTCAAGAAAATGACAAACTCATCATAACAGATTTACAGTGAAAAATAGTGATTGCCCTACTATTTAAAATCCCAAGAAATTTTTCTGCTTTCAGCTGTAATTTTGACAAAGAAAGTGACTACAGAAATTATAGTCCATCAGTCAGTTAGTCCTTTGTTACTCTTTAAAAAATGCTTCTTGGCTAATTCGTGTACAAATTCTGATACAAAAAGTATATCAATTAGTAGCCTTACTATCTTTTTTGTAGAACTTTGAAATTGTGATGAGAAAAGTCCACTACTGTGGACTCAGCAATGTCCAATTCTTTTGCAACCTCATGGACTGTAGCCTGGCGCCTCCTCTGTGCATGGAATTCTCCAGGAAAGAATACTGGAGTGGGTTGCCATTCCCTTCTCTAGGGGATCTCCCTGATCCAGGGATTGGACCTGGATCTCCTGAACTGCAGGCAGATTCTTTACTGTCTGAGCCATCATGATGAGAAAAATTTTCCCCCAATTCATCTTCTTGTAAACCACAAAATAATAGAACTTTGATTTATCCTGTATAATATGTTTTTGGAGGGCATTAGTATATAGAATTAACTTACTTATCTGTGGAAGGGCAGGGAAGAGAATTCATAAAAAAGTGTATTGGAAACCAAGCTAAGGAGACTTGGCAATACATTTGGGCCAAATTCCCATTCCATGTAATTCACTATGAGAATTCAAGTTACATAGGGCAGTAATTAGACATAGAGGAACAGATAAGTGTTCTCCTAACTTGACATTTTTATAGTTTCTCCCACCACACACACTCTTTTAAGTAGTTATTTGCAGGTTTACCAGTGAGAGCTATACGTATTTGAATATGTTCAATGAAATATTTAGTTATGATAGTAAGTAAATAAAGTTGTTGAGGTCTGCCTTGCTTGCATGTCTGTCTTCTCTGATTTTCAAAACCACTCTACAGGCTCCTGTTCATTTAAAGTAACTTCACTTTCTAAAAATGTGTTTGCTATTTAAAATGCAGAAAACCTTTAACAGAAAAAGTTTAGGGAAACAAATAGGAAGAGTATAAGGGGTGAATGAAGTAGTGAACTCTACTGACTGGGTTGGTTAGTGCTGCACAGAATCCCAGGTATTATCAGCCCTCCAGGATCCCAGAGTCAGATGAGATACAGCAATGCAAATGATACATTTTATGGTATGTGAAAAGATAGAAGTATTAATAAAGCGCTACAGAAACAAGGAGCGGCAGCTGCATGGACGCAGGAGGGCCAAGAGGAGCTACTCCACGTTCAAGGTCAGGAGGGGCAGCGGTGAGGACATACCCCATGTCCAAGGTGAGAGAAACCCAAGTAAGATGGTAGGTGTTACGAGAGGGCATCAGAGGGCAGACACACTGAAACCATACTCAAAGAAAGCTAGCCAATCTGATCACATGGACCACAGCTTTGTCTAACTCAATGAAACTAAGCTGTGCCCGTGGGGCCACTCAAGACAGGCAGGTCATGGTGGAGAGGTCTGACAGAATGTGGTCCACTGGAGAAGGGAATGGCAAACCACTTCAGTATTCTTGCCTTGAGAACCCCTTGAACAGTATGAAAAGGCAAAATGGTTAGGATGCTGAAAGAGGAACTCCCCAGGTAGGTAGGTGCCCAATATGCTACAGGAGATCAGTCGAGAAATAACTCCAGAAAGAATGAAGGGATGGAGCTAAAGCAAGAACAATATCCAGCTGTGGATGTGACTGGTGATAGAAGCAAGGTCCGATACTGTAAAGAGCAATATTGCATAGGAACCTGGAATGTTAGGTCCATGAATCAAGGCAAATTGGAAGTGGTCAAACAGGAGATGGCAAGAGTGAATGTTGACCTTCTAGGAATCAGCGAACTAAAATGGACTGGAATGGGTGAATTTAACTCAGATGACCATTATATCTACTAAAGTGGACAGGAATCCCTTAGGAGAATTGGAGTAGCCACATGGTCAACAAAAGAGTCTGAAGTGTAGCCTTGGATGCAGTCTCAAAAACAACAGAATGATCTCTATTCATTTCCAAGGCAAACCATTCAATATCATGGTAATCCAAGCCTATGCCCCGACCAGTAACACTGAAGAAGCTGAAGTTGAACGGTTCTATGAAGACCTACAAGACCTTAGAACTAACACCCCAAAAAGATGTCCTTTTCATTATAGGGGACTGGAATGCTAAAGTAGGAAGTCAAGAAACACCTGGAGTAACAGGCAGATTTGGCCTTGGAATGCGGAATGAAGCAGGGCAAAGGCTAGTAGAGTTTTGCCAAGAGAATGCACTGGTCATAGCAAACACCCTCTTCCAACAACACAAGAGAAGACTCTACACATGGACATCACCAGATGGTCAATGTCAAAATCAGATTGATTATATTCTTTGCAGCCAAAGATGGAGAAGCTCTATACAGTCAGCAAAAACAAGACCAGGAGCTGACTGTGGCTCAGATCATGAACTTCTTATTACCAAATTCAGACTCAAACTGAAGAAAGTAGGGAAAACAACTAGACCATTCAGGTATGACCTAAATCAAATCCCTTATGATTATACAATGGAAGTGAGAAACAGATTCAAGGGACTAGATCTGATAGATAGAGTGCCTGATGAACTATGGACAGAGGTTCATGACATTGTACAGGAGACAGGGATCAAGACCATCCCCAAGAAAAAGAAATGCAAAAAAGCAAAATGGCTGTCTGAGGAGGCCTTACAAATAGCTGAGAAAAGAAGAGAGGTGAAAAACAAAGGAGAAAAGGAAAGATATAAGCATCTGAATGCAGAGTTCCAAAGAATAGCAAGGAGAGATAAGAAAGCCTTCCTCAGCGATCAATGCAAAGAAATAGAGGAAAACNTATAGTGATTTTGATTCTAACTTTGTCATGTCCTGTGAATGATTTTGTAAATCATTATTGATGCTACTAATAAAAGCATTCATGATGTTACCATTTTTAACATACTGAGGTTGAAGTCTTAATTTCAAAGATATTTGTATTTATTTTTTACTGTAAAAGATGAAGTACAATAGTCTGGAAATAAGGTTCAGGTAAAATAGGAATTAATAACTTTAATTTGAATGGGATTATTTGCCATTTAAAAGAACTACTTGAAACTTTAAATTCTTTCTTATACAAGACTATGAAGGAAAGCTGGTAGAATGAATTGTAATCTACCTCTGAAAATGAATGTGAACTAATTATTGGGTCATTTCAAATCAATAGATACAAATGAGTCTCCATAGGCTTTCATTGTGATTGCAAACTAAAGCAACTCTAATAGATATCCTATATAGTGAGAGAAAGATTTAGAAAGTAAGGAGAAATGCTTGTGCCAGAATTATGGCATGTACATATAGTATATATCATACTACTCTACAGACATACAGTAGAATGTGTAGTTCCACTAAGAACCCCATGAACAGTATGGCTGGGAGGGATTGGGGGCAGGAGGAGAAGGGGACGACAGAGGGTGAGATGGCTGGATGGCATCACGGACTCGATGGATGTGAATCTGAGTGACCTCCAGGAGATGGTGATGGACAGGGAGGCCTGGCATGTTGCGATTCATGGGATCGCAAAGAGTCGGACACGACGGAGCGACTGAACTGAACTGAACTATAGACTAGTAGAATGTATCTGTGAGTTTTTATAGAAAATACCCTTCAAAAATTCCTCTCCCTTTGACATTGCCAACAAGTCTACTATTAGAATTGATCACAAGAGAAGTATGTTTCCTCTTTTTAGAAAACATATCACTCACTCAGGTGACATAGGCTGTAATCAGTTCTTCACAGAGTACCTTCAAAACTTGACCATGTCTCTTACAGCTAGGAGGGATCAGGACGACGGGAAAATTAGAGAAGAAAGAGATTTATGTGCTCGGTGATATTGGGGAAATTCAAGAGAAAGGGATGAGCAACAGAAGTGGGAAGGGTTTGAGTACAAAAGACCAAGTTCTTTATCATTGCCCCCAACTCTTCTTCCAGCAAATAATGTTAAACTTGGAAATTAGATGATGCTGGGCTTGATCACCTCTTGGTACATTTGAAATGTATTGAGTGCTTTCTTAAAGAAAATATTTTCCAAGTAAGAACTTGAATATAGACTGTGCTTACAGATTTGTCCTTTTAAATGTACAGATTCTATAAAAGGCAGTGATTTGTATGAGTGATTAAAAAGTCCCATGTGGCTTCTTTATAGAAAAATAAAATGTATTGTTAATTACCCAAACATGCAGAGTTCTGATTTAAAACAGAACAAAATTTCATGCCAATAAATTCAACTGTGGATGTAAATGAAGTGACATAAGGTAGTAATTAGCCACAACTTTTGCAATTGCCAGACCAATCTGATCTACTTAAAGCAAAATGTTCTTTAAGAGTTCTGCCTATAGATAAATCTTTTATACAATGCAAGATGTCTTATAATGAAGTAGAAGTTATTTAAGGTAAAGTCAACTTTATTCAACCTTAAAGTATTTATTTCTGTCATACACAGATTCAATCAGCAGATTTTTATTGAATATCTACTGCATATCAGGCACTATCTTAGGTTTTCTCCCTTATATTAAGGAGCTTACCTTTTAATCTGGCTAGCCATAAGCCAGAATATTTAGAAGAATAAAAATTATTTATAGTTTATGTTAGACCATTTTCTCATGTTCTAGACATTTTTTTTTTAACTTAATGTAATCATCTGGCAAATTTTCTTTACTTTGTTTGCACCAAAGGAGGATTTTTGAGATGAAGATGTGTATCTCTTTATATTCATTTTATACATAAAGTGAGTCCTTTTGAAAACTATAGATTGAAAGGCTGTTCTCTGCCAGGCACTCTTCTAAGTATAATGATAATTAGAAAAATGGATCAGAAGCAGATCCTGACCCCAAGGGATAGTTGGTGGTAGGGGACAGAACAGTGACCGAGAATGAAACAGAGCCAGTTGTACAATAGGCTTTGTGCCAATCTCTCTAATAGATGAGACAGATATCTCTGTGTGTGTGTGTGTGTGTTTGTAGTGTAGTAGTCATATTGCCCTAATATATGTGTGTGTAAAATTTTTTATTTTCTTTCTTTTTTAAATTTTATTTGTTTATTTATTTTTGGCTGCATGGCCTCAGGGGCGCATGGGCTTCAGTAGTTGGGGCTTGCAGGCTCTGAAGCATAGGCTCAGTAGCTGTGGCAAACGGGCTTAGGTACCCTGCAACGTGTATGGTCCTCCCAGAACAGGGATGGAACCTGTATCTTGCATTGGCAGGCGGATTCTTAACCACTGGACCATGAGGGAAGTCTGAAAATTTTTATATTTTCAATTTTCTATTTCTCCCCCCAAATTGAAAATTATACTTGTCTTAATACCTTTCTTTTCTAGCTCAAAGTGTGGAAATAGCCTCCAGTAAGCATTCCCTAAAATCCAGGCTTAATCATATTTTAGATGATTACATGCCTGGTATTTTCTAGTCTCTGTCTTATCTAGAGGCTTCCTAAAATTATGTAACATGGAATGGCAATAGACAAATAATGTATGAATGTGTTAGAATTCCCCTGTAGAATAATGGACAGCTTGTGTCTGAAAGGATATACAGATTTCTGAAACAAATATTACATGAATATAAGATATAAATGTTGAAACCTGAGTACTTAACAGAAAGAGAAATTCATTAAATATTTTAATTACTGATACTTTGATTTATGCTATACAAAGAATCAACTGTTTGGGACACAAACAATGATAAATACTTCTCAAATTTGAGAGAGAGGTGTTGCTGCATTCCTGTTTTAGTGATGTAAAAATGAAAATGTAAAGATCACGTGGCTTTTCCACCGGATGAGTTTTTAGTTTAAGTGAAAGGGGTCCATGCTTGCTGACCAGGCACATCACCACGGGTCACTACTGTGGGCTGTGCTGTGTGGTGCTTAGTCGCTCAGTCGTATCTGACTCTTTGCAACCCCATGGACTGTAGCCCTCCAGGTTCCACTGTTCATGTGAATTCTCCAGGCAAGAATACTGAAGTGGGTTGCCATGCCCTCCTCCAGCGGATCATGACAACACAGGGATCAAACCCAGGTCTCCCACATTGCAGATGGATTCTTTACCATCTGAGCCACTGGGGAAGCCCAAGAATACTGGAGTGGGTAGGCAATCCCTTCTCCAGGGGATCTTCCCAACCCAGGAATTGAACCGGGCTCTCCTGCATTGCAGGTGGATTCTTTACCAGCTAAGCTACCAGGGAAGCCCACTGTGGTCTATGGAACAATGGAAATTAGAAACAGTTGGAGTTAAAAGATTAATAGAGGAATTTATCAACCTTGATTTTTTTTGGACAGGCCTATTGTATATGTCTTTGGCTTTGCTTTGTAGCTATCAACTGACAAGTGGATACAAGCCTGCCCCGATGGACCTGAGCTTTATCAAACTCACCCCATCTCAGGAGGCTATGGTGGACAAGTTGGCGGAAAATGCTCATAACGTGTGGGCTCGGGATCGAATTCGACAGGGCTGGACCTATGGCATCCAACAGGTATGTGGGACCTTAGCTCTATAGCACATGCTCTGAGATTGACTTAAAGAGGGGACTAGTATAAATTGTAACAGAAGAGATTAAATAATGACTATATTGAAACTTACATCATATAGATATCTTTAATGTACATATGCATTGAAACACTTGTTTATTGCTGGACTCAAGAAGTCAGACCTCCTCAAGTCTGGTTTTTATCATGAGGCACCCAGTGAATGTTTCCAGACCAATGATTTATAATGTGATTTTGTGACATTTCTCTGAGATTGTTTTTTAGGACAAGTATGTAAAATATGATAATATCAAGATAAATTAATAATAAAAGAGGTCCATAATTTCACATTTAACGCCCCAGATGAATTTCATAATCCAGATTTTTCGAATGGTGGTAAAATGAGGTTGTTGCATAATGCCCTCAGCAGAGCAGCGGACTATGTATAAATTATTCTTTGTTCAGCAATGGAATTGGGGGGTCCTCACTGTTTTTTTGCCAAAGGAGTGCTCCCTTGCCTTGCAGACCACATGAGTCTGTGGGACAAACTAGGACCCCTCTGCTCTCCATCTCTTCCTTGTGAAGGTGGATCCTCCTTGTAAAAGCACTGGGTTCTGTCTGAATTGGCCAAAGCTCTTTTTGAAACTTTCTCCACCATTTCTCCCAGCTTCCACCCCTTCTCCCAGCTTCCACCCCATTCCCCACTAACAGAACACAGTTTTGCTGGGTTATCTGAATGAGCGTTGTCTTTAATTTTTCATCACCCTCTATTTAAAATAATCTGGTTCAGCATGGGATTGTAAACTCCTTGAGAGCAGACGTTTGCTTGAATTTCATCTGTGTCTCCAGCACACTAGATTTCAAGCACTCATGTGCATGGAAACCCCTGGAGCAGCTTCTTTGTATAATCAGATCCCCAGAACACCATGTCCAGAAAGTATGATTCATCAGAGGCCTGTTAATTTTTCTCCAGAAAAAGCTGGGGGGCAGCAACCATTTTGAAAGGGAGGGGTGCTGGGTAATGTGGCATAAAGCTGTTTATGGTGCTTATTTCTTTGGGGGTGGCTTTGGAGTGGCATTCACCAATAAGCAACCCAGATGATTTGAACCCTGGTCCAAATGGTCAGGTAGTCAGTATACGGTATTTACTGCAGATTTGCTAGAAAAGGGGAAGAAGAAATTGGGAAATAGTTTTCCTTGTTTCTCTCCAGCCAGAACAAATGCTGTCCACCAAATAGCTTATATTTTTTGGAGAATGTTTGGGAATATATACAGCCTCCAAATTGTTCTTCATGCTAAGATAAATTGAGATTGAATATGCCTCCTGGTGGAGATGGCAATGGCACTCCACTCCAGTACTCTTGCCTGGAAAATCCCATGGATGGTGAAGCCTGGTGGGTTGCAGTCCATGGGGTCACTAAGACTCGGACATGACTGAGCGGCTTGACTTTCACTTTTCACTTTCATGCATTGAAGAAGGAAATGGCAACCCACTCCAGTGTTCTTGCTTGGAGAATCCCAGGGACGGGGGAGCCTGGTAGGCGGCCGTCTATGAGGTCGCACAGAGTCGGACACAACTAAAGCGACTTAGCAGCAGCATGCCTCCTGGAATATGGAAAGTTTGATAAAATCTGCAGCAGTGAATGAATGCAAAGAAGTAATTTCTTAAGTGTTAGAAAGAGTTGCAGTCTTGGGGCATCTCCACTGCCCAGATTTTGTATTTACTCTTAAATTAGGTATCCTTTTGTTAAGATGGCAAGATAGCCTGTCTTCTTGCTTGGTCCCTGCCATTTTAATCATGCTTTAAACTTGGAGCCTCTTTTATAAAAGACAAATTGTGAGGTTTGCAGTTCTTTTAATACTCCTGCTACTACCAGATTCACCAGTTGATGGAGTCAGAATATTATTTTTTTAAGCTATTTATGGTCGTGAGGTGGCCATCCACACACTGACTTTTCTCTGAGGAAGGGACAGCAGCCTTGTGTTGTACATTGACTTAAAAGTCAGAGAGATGATGGTTACTAATTAGGCTCTTTTTGTAACAAAGACCTGTCAGTCAACTTGGCAAGGAAATGGTAGGTTCTCTTAAGTTAGCCCATTGCCTTTCGTCGATCTTGACAGGTGGATGATGGTTATTGAGATCATTAAAGTTGGCTTTTGTTATTGCTGTTATTTTTACATTTTCTTTTCATGGAGAGAGCCTAATTTACATTGATCAGTGACTCACTTGATAGATTCTTCATCCTGGGAGTATTTCACTAACTCCTACAACCTGGAAAGACAAAGGGAAAGTAGAAGGCACAATATCTACCTTCAGACACTTTATATTTTGATGTATTTGGTGGCTGTGTCATTTCCAAATGCTGTTGCTTGTCCTTTGATGATCACATACCTTATTATTTTTTTCCTTCCTGTAGGATGTAAAGAATAGAAGAAACCCTCGGCTTGTTCCCTATGCCCTTCTAGATGACCGAACTAAGAAATCCAATAAGGATAGCCTCCGTGAGGCTGTACGCACACTGCTGGGATATGGCTACAACCTGGAGGCACCTGATCAAGATCATGGTATTTCCATTTCACTCTCTTCTCCTCTCATTGCAAAATCACACTGTAAATTCTTTAAAGCCAAGTGCATGAATAAAAGGGAGTGCGAGATAAGAGTCCTTTATTTGAAGCATGTGTCTCAGGCCAGGAGTTTAGGGAACTTTTGTCCTGAAGGACTCTTAAAGGACTAGATCATCTCCCAGCAGAGTGACTCAGGATTTCGGTGATTCTGCAGAGGCGAAGAAATGACTTTACCTTCTCGAAGAGTCTGAGGATACAGTTAATTCTGTGATTCTGATATTGCCCCTCAATCCCACTCACCTCACCAGCTCTCTTTCAGAAGAGCTGGTTTTAGTTGTTGATGGGAGGACAGTAAGTCCTCTGCATATGAATCCTCAAGTTGCGAACTTTCAAAGTTGCGAATGTGGGTTCACCTGTCCATTCATGTCAGGCATGAGTGACGCTGCAGCTTGCCCTCCGTCTCCTATGACGATCCTTCAGCTCCAGCATTTCTACCTCCTCTCCCTCCCCCAGCAGTAACTCTTCTTGCCTGTTCACTTGATGCCAACCGCTGTATCCAGCTGTTATACTGCACTACGTACTTTTCAAAGTTCTGTAACGTAAGGGTAAAAATCTTTTCTTTATTTTTTGTGTTTATTCTTATGTATTATTTGTGTGAAAAGTATTCTAAACCTGTTACAATACTATATAGCTGACTGTGTTACTTAAGTGCCTAGGCTAATTTCATGGAACTTACGAACAAATTAAACTTGTCAACATGTTCTCAGAATGGAACTCATTCATATGTGGGGAACTTACTGTAAATCTAGGATGATGAGCTAGTGTTTTCTAAATCTTCATTATTTAGACTCTCACATATAGGCCATAGTAATTAATTAGTGCAATATTTTGCTTTAAGGAAAATACTCTAGAACAGACACTCAATAAATGTGTTAAATATATGGGTTTTTAAAGGGTTTATGAAGAACACATTTCCTTTGAATAATACCTTTTAAGAATATGGCTTAAGATAATCAACCCCTTAATCATTTGCTCCTGTGGCTTGAGTTGTGTTAACATCCATATTTTAAAATTGCCAAAAATGACATGAGGTGTGTGTTTCATTGCAGTGCCTATATTTCTTGGTAGAAAACTCTTAAGATCTATGCCAAATATTCTCTAATGACTAATATTTTTAGTGTAGTATCTCTGCATAGAAATTCAACCTTAAATAGTAATGATTGCTAATATTTATATAATGTTACTATGTGTAACAAGTGAATATTTATATATGGTTATCGTGTGTCATTGTTCAGTTGCCCACGCATGTCCGACTCTCTGACTGCATGGACTGCAGCACACCAGGCTTCCCTGTCACTCACCATCTCCCAGTGTTTGTCCACGTTCAGTGGTGATGCCATCCAGCCATCTCATCCTCTGATGCCTCTTCTCCTTCTGCCCTCAATCTTTCCCAGCATCAGGGACTTTTCCAAAGAGTCGGCTGTTTGCATCAGGTGACCAGAATACTGGAGCATCAGCTTCAGCATCAGTCCTTCCAATGAGTATTCTGGATTGATTTCTCTTACAATTGACTAGTTTGATCTCCTTGCTGTCCAGTGGATTCTCAGGAGTCTTCTCCAGCACCATAGTTTGAAGGCATCGATTCTTTGGTGCTCTGCCTTTTTTATACTTCAGCTCTCAGAACTGTATGTGAACACTGAGAAGACCATAGCCTTGATTCTACGGACTTTTGTTGGCAGAGTAATGTCTCTGCTTTTCAACAACACACTGTCTACGTTTGTCATAGCTTTTCTGCCGAGAAGCAATCGTCTTCTGATTTCATGGCTGCAGTCCCATCCGCAGTGGTTTTAGAGCCCAAGAAGAGGAAATCTGTCACTACTTCCACCTTTCCCCCTTTCCCCTATATTTGCCATGAAGTAATCGGTCTGGATACCATCTTCTTGGTTTTCTTAATGTTTAGTTTAAAGCCATCTCTTTCACTCTCTTCCTTCACCCTCATGTAGAGGCTCTTTAGCTCCTCTTCTTTTCCTACCATTAAAGTGGTATCATCTGCATATCTGAGGTTGTTGATATTTCTTCTAGCAATCTTGATTCCAGCTAGTTATTCATCCAGCTTGGTATTTCACATGATGTACTCTGCATATACATCATGTGAGTACTCTGCATATAGGGGCTTCCCTGGTGGCTTAGAGGTTAAAGCGTCTGCCTCTAATGCGGGAGACCTGGGTTCAATCCCTGGGTCAGGAAGATCCCCTGGAGAAGGAAATGGCAATCCACTCCAGTAATCCTGCCTGGAGAATCCCATGGGCAGAGAAGCCTAGTTGGTTACAGTCCACGGGGTCACAAAGAGTCGGACACGACTGAATGACTTCACCTCACCTTCACCTCACCTCACTCTGCATATAAGTTAAATAAGCAGGGTGATGATATACAGCCTTGATGTACTCCTTTTACAATTTGGAACCAATCTGTTGTTCTATGTCCAGTTCTAACTGTTGCTTCTTGTCTCATATACAGGCTTCTCAGGAGACAGGAAAGGTGGTCTGGTATTCCCATTCTTTTAAGAATTTTCCACAGTTTGTTGTGATCCACACAAAGGCTTTAGTGTAGTTTATGAAGCAGAAGTAGATTTTTTTTTGAAGTCCCTTGGTTATTTTATGGTTCAGCGGATGTTGGCAGTTTGATCTCTGGTTCCTCTGCCTTTTCTCAATCCAGCTTATACATCTGAAAGTTCTTAGTTCATGACCTTCTGAAACCTAGCCTGAAGGATTTTGAGCACGACCTTGCTAGCATGTGAAATAAGTTCAATTGTGTGGTAGTTTGAACTTTCTTTATCATTGCCTTTCTTTGCGATTGGAGTGAAAACTGACCTTTTCCAGTCCCGTGGCCACTGCTGAGTTTTCCAAATTTGCTGGCATATTGAACGCAGCACTTTAACAGCATTATCTTTTAGCATTTGAAATAGCTCAGCTGGAATTCCATCCTCCACTAGCTTTATTTGTAGTAATGCTTCTCTTAAGGCCCACTTGACTTCACACTCCAGGATATCTGGCTCTATGTGAGTGACCACACCATTGTGGTTATCTAGATCATTAAGACATAATTTTTACAGTTCTTCTGTATATTCTTGCCACCTCTTCTTAATTTATTCTGCTTCTGTTAGGTCCTTGCTGTTTCTGCCCTTTATTGTGCCCATCTTTGCATGAAATGTTCCCTTGGTATCTCCAGTTTTCTTGAAGAGATCTCTAGTCTTTCCCATTGTATTGCTTTTTCTCTATTTCTTTGCATTGTTCATTTAAGAAGGCTTTCTTATCTCTCCTTGCTATTCTCTGGAACTCTACATTCAGTTGGATCTGTCTTTCCCTTTTCCCTCTGCCTTTTTCTCCTCTTCTTTTCTCAACTATTTGTAAGGCTTCCTCAGAAAACCACTTTGCCTTATTGCATTTCTTTTTCTTGGGGATGGTTTTGGTCACCGTCTCCTGTACAGTGTTGCAAACTTCCATCCATAGTTCTTCAGGCACTGCATAACCCTTTGAATCTATTCATCACCTCCACTGTATAATCATAAGCAGTTGATTGAGGTCGTACCTGAATGGCCTAGTGCTTTCCCCTGCTTTCTTCAATTTAAGCCTGAATTTTGCAATAAGGAGCTGATAATCTGAGCCAGTCAGCTCCAGTGTAGAGCTGTTTTGGCTGACTATAAACAGAACCTCCCCATCTTCAGTTGCAAAGAATGTAGTTAATCTGAGCAGTATTGACCATCTGGTGATGTCCATGTGTAGAGTTATCTCTTTTCTTGTTGGAAGAGGATATTTGCTATGACCAGCATGTTCTTTTGGCAAAAAGATAAATTATTGTCATTTTTTGGCTATACTTTCAGACATTTATGTATATTCCCAATAGATTCAAGGAATTCTATTCAAGGGAATCCCAATCTATTCCCAATAATCGATTCAAGGGATTACAGAGTGCCTGAAGAACTATGGATGGAAGTGTGTAACACTGTACAGGAGGAGGTAACCAAAACCATCCTCAAGAAAAAGAAATGCAATAAGGCAAAGTGGTTGTCTGAGGAAGACTTACAAATACCCACTCATGAATTATTATGAGTAAACTCTCAAAATTGCAAGTGTCTTTGTCTTACATATTCTTAGTGACTGTGGTATCCTATGGAGAACTTCAATCATTAGTAATAGTGTTAAGAGCTCCTACTTTCAAAAATCTACAAACCTTTGTTTTTAATATAAATTTATTTATTTTAATTGGAGGTTAATTACTTTATAATATTGGATTGGTTTTGCCAAACATCAACGTGAATCCGCCACAGGTATACACGTGTTCCCCATCCTGAACCCCCCTCCCTCCTCCCTCCCTGTACCATCCCTCTGGGTCGTCTCAGTGCACCAGCCCTAAGCATCCAGTATCATGCATCGAACCTGGACTGGCGATTCATTTCATATATGATATTATACATGTTTCAATGCCATTCTCCCAAATCATCCCACCCTCTCCCTCTCCCACAGAGTCCAAAAGACTGTTCTATACATCTGTGTCTCTTTTGCTGTCTCACATGCAGGGTTATCGTTGCCATCTTTCTAAATTCCATATATATGCGTTAGTATACTGTATCAGTGTTTTTCTTTCTGGCTTACTTCACTCTGTATAATAGGCTCCAGTTTCATCCACCTCATTAGAACTAATTCAAATGTATTCTTTTTAATGGCTGTGTTAATATTCCATTGTGTATATGTACCACAGCTTTCTTATATATTCATCTGCTGATGGACATCTAGGTTGCTTCCATGTCCTGGCGATTATAAACAGTCCTGCAACGAACATTGGGGTACATGTGTCTCTTTCAATTCTGGTTTCCTCGGTGTGTATGCCCAGCAGTGGGACGACCTATTAAACTCACTCTTTAATGAACAGTTGGATATATTAAACATACAAATATTCATTAAGAATGCCTGTGATAGTATACCATTTTCCAGTATTTTCCATACTTTAAAAATATTTGATTCAACTACTTTATTAGGTGTATACCTAATATGCATACAACAAATATCTAACAAGTGTACAATAGTCATAGATGTTTTGGAGCCTCTTTCTAACTTTATATTTTCTTACCTTTGTGTCTCCCTAGATAGTATCAGATAGGAGAGATGACAATCTATATCTTTTCTGCTGGAAAAATTTTATAATGATGATAATAAAGGTTCAGTGAAAAAATCATCTATGGTTTTAAAGCCTGACATAGCAACCAATTGATATCCTCCAATTTTATTTTTATTCCTTTCTACATGAATATTTATATTTTGGCTATCTAGATTCTTAGTAGTGTGTTCTTCACTTTCTTACCCAACTCTGCTTTATTTTAAACCTTTTGGAAGTTATCTTCCATACATTTATTTGTATTTCCTATACCATTACTTTTCTGATATTCATTGAAAATTATATAGAGCACTGCCAATGTCAAGCTGACTCAGTTCTTAAGTTACAGATGACAGCCAGCTAATTAAAGAGAAGACAGTAAAGAAACAAACCCACTACAGCTCAGAGAAATGATTAATAATGGCTGTAACAATAACCTTGAGTTTTCAAGGAATTAGTTCATTGCAGTCAGTATTCAGGGAGAAGAATACATTTTACCCTATATAAAGAAACATGCAGTATATGCTAGAGAAAAATAATGATTATATTTATAGACATTAATAATTATGGGCATGAATTGTGTCAGATACATCTGATACATTCACGTTTAGTGAGAACTATATTCAGGAGGATGCTGGATAAGATGTTATTCTGATAACATACATATTTACATACATATTATTTACAAGTGTAATATAATTTTGCTTAACACATCGGTGAAGCAATATATTAATATGTTATGCTACCCTTTCTTGTGACTTATATGAATTTTAAGAAGAAAGAAAAGCAGCTTCAGTTCAGTTCAGTCGGTCAGTCGTGTCCGACTCTATGACCCATGGACTGCAGCATGCCAGGCTTCCCTGTCCATTACCAACTCCCAGAGCTTGCTCAATCTCTTGTCCATAAATCAGTGATGCCATCTTTGGGTTTCATATTACTTTCATATTTCAGATCATCCTCATTTCCATTTGATTTTAATATGTAATTATTGAACATCTACTGTGCTTGTATTCAACAATGAATGAAAAAGTTCTGCCCACAGGTAGATTTCATTATAGGCAGGGAAGGTAGACTAAATTTTTCACACTTTTGTGTGATGTAAGCATTAATCCCCAAGTATTCCAGCAGTGGTTTAACTGAGCTGTCAGAGAAATCTTAAAGAGTTGTATTAGTTATCTACTGCTGTGTAACAAATCCCTCCTTAAAATTTAATGGTTTAAACCAACAAACATTTGTTGATCTCAAAGTTTTTATCTTTTAGGGATTTGTGAATGGATTCATTGGGCTTCCCAGATGACGCTAGTGGTAAAGAACTCACTTGCCAATGCAGGAGACATAAGAGACGTGGGTTTGATACCTGGTTAGGAAGATCCCCTGGAGGTAGACATGGCAACCCACTGCAGTATTCTTGCCTGGAGAATCCCATGAACAGGATCCTGGCAGGCTATAGTCCATAGGGTCACAAAGAGTCAGACATGACTGAAGCGACTTAGCCCACACACACAAGTGGATTAGTCAGGTGGTTCTGGATCATGGTGGCTCAGATGGTAAAGCATCTGTCTACAATATGGAAGACCCAGGTTCAATCCCTGGGTTGGGAAGATTCTTTGGAGAAGGAAAGGGCAACCCACTCCAGTACTCTTGCCTGGAAAATCCCAGGGACACAGGAGTGTGGTAGGCTACAGTCTATGGGGTCACAAAGAGTCAGACACGACTGAGTGACTTCACTTCTGGATCATGGCCTCTCTTGAGGTTTGTGTCAAGTCCACCAGGGCTGCGGTCATCTGAAGACTTCAGTGGGGCTGAGGGATTTGCTGCTAAGACAGTTCAATTGCATAATTGTTGGTTAAAGGACTCAGATTTTCTCTGTGTATTGGCAAGAGACCTAAGTTCCTGGTCATGAAGACCTCCTCACAGAGATACTTCAGTGCCTTCACGTAGCAGCTGGCTTCCCCCAGAGTGAGTAATCTAAGAGACAGTGCAAGAAGGAAGCCTCAATGCTTATTGCAATGACTTCTACCATGTTCTGTTTGTTGGAAGTGAGTCACTAAATGCATCTCACACTTAAGCCCACAATCTTTTAGAGAAGTGTGACAAAATATTTGGAGATGTGTTCTAAAACCATCTACTTAGAAGAATCAGTAGGAATCAGTCAGGTTCATTTGTTCAGACAGAGGGAATAGTGTGTGAAGCCTTGGCAGTCAAGGAAAGGCTCCACCTGGGAATTTTCAGCTGGCTTTGCATGGCTGAATGTCAAGTGGAGTTTGAGAAGTAGAAGGAAATGAAGGAGAGAAGGCAGAGACTGAAACAGAAGGTTTTTCTGCTGAAAGAATCACTCCATTTCTCTTTGGAGAATGGGCTGAATGTGAACAAACTGAAAGGTCGGGACAGCAGTTTGGTGTTGATGAGGAGTGTTTTGATACTCCTGAACTTTTTCTGGCCTGAACTTAACCAGTACTGTGCATAGAAAGAATAGCACAGACTTGTTTGACACTTGGAAATAGAATCAGTAGAAAGATGAAGGAGGTGTCTGGAGTGGTTTTGAAACAGTCAGAGATGGGGAATTGGGGAGATTCTGAGTTTGGTTTTAAACACGTTGAATTTCAGTGTGAGTTGAGATAGAGACAGCTATACACAGCAACCAAGACTCAGTTTACACACACACATACATACGTGTTTGTGTGTGTGTGTGTGTGTGTGTGTGTGTGTAGCTGAGACTATTGCTAGAGAGAAAGAGAGGATTACATTTTTCGTTTTTTTAAATAGGAGAAATTTAGACATTTTGAAGAAATGGTTTCTGGTTCTAAGAAAAAGAACCAGAGGAAAGGAGAGGTTGAAAATAAAGGAGAGGAACTTGATGAAGCATGATATGAGGATGATTAGGAGTGGGGAAATGAATTTTATGACACAGGTAAAAAGTTTGGCCTTACATAAGAAGAACATATGCACCGCTAAGCTTGATGGGGGAGCAGTAAGATTTAAAAAATGCAGTAAACTATGTTAAGGAAAATCAAGAAGAAGCTGGGCAAATTGTTACTATTAGAATTTTCTGTCGAAATATTAAGTGAGGCTATTTGCTAAGAGGGAAAAGTGAAAGAGTGATGCTGTATGTTAGAAGCCTTGGAGAGACCAATAAAGATTTACTGAATATAGAATTCTAGTTGAGTTTCACTTCAGTACTGTGTATCATCCCATTGCCTTCTGGTCTCCATGTTTTCAAATGAGACATCAGGTGTTACTCGTATGAAGGATCTTTGTATGTGATGTGCTGCTTCTTTCTTGGTGCTTCCAAGATTCTCTCTTTGTCTTTCAGTAGTTTGACTATGATATGCATTGTGTGTTTCTTTCAGTTTATCTTACTTGGATTGTGTTGAGGTTCTTGTATCTGTAAATTAATTTTATTCACCAAACTTGGAAAATGCTTTGTCAGTATTTAAGTATTCTTTCTGCCTCTTTCTCTCCTCTCCTGAGATTTTCGTTATAGGTACATTGTTAGGCTTGCTGCATCTGGCAGGTCTGTAAGACTCTGCTTATTTTTCTTCTTCTTCTTTTTTTCCACCCCCCTGCTTTACATACTTAATAATCTCAGTGGATCTTTATTCAGATTCGTTGATTCTTTCTTCTTCCAGCTCAAACCTGTTGTTTCGCCCCTCTAGAGAATTTTTAATTTCAGTCATTATAATTTTTAACTCCAGAAGTCTATTTTTAAAGTAATTTCAGTCTCTATTTATAATCTCTATTTGGTAAGACATTTTTCTCATACTTTCCTTTAGTTCTTTAGATAAGGTTTCTCTTAATTCTTTGAATATATTTGAAATAGCTAGTTTAACATTTTTTGTCTAAAAGTCCAGTATCTGGGATTCCTCAGTGACAGTTTCTATTGACTTTTCTCCTCCGTATATATAAAACATACTCTCTTATTTACATGTCTCACTATTTTTGTTGAAAGCTGAACATTTTAAACAATAAAATGAGGCAGCTCTGGATTCTCCCTTCCTCCAGGATTTGTTATTATGTTTGTTGTAATTGTTGTTACAGTTATTGTTACTTATTTGTGTAATGCATGTTCTTAGCTTGTTCTGTAGAGTTTATTCTGTTTATCATGTGTGGCCTCTGAAGTCTATGGAACATACATAAGAAAGACTCATTTTCCAATTAGAGGAATGATATCTGAGTTCACTGTTACAGGGATTAAAATACTAAGTAGGGATTGGTGGTAGAAAGAGCATTCTTGCCGGAGGGGAAGTGTACCTGATGTAATTGAATACAGAAAGAGATGAGGGAAAATTGATTGTCAAGTTAGGCTAAGATACAGAGTGTAAGTGGGGAGAGAACAGCAATAGTTGGAAATAGAAGGATTAGGCTAAAATATGGAATATTTTGAAAACCCCAGCTAAAAAATATGGTAAATTTGTATGAGAAATTCTAGCCTCGGAAAGTTTTAAAGCAAAAGTTTGATTTGTGGTTAGAGTGTTCAATAGCAATACAACTATGACAACAGTGGAAAGGAACAGATTGGAGGGGAGAATGCTTGGATAGAGAGACCAGTTGCAAGGCTTTTGGAAACATGTGATCTTCAGAACAAGGATGGTGAAAAATGGAAATGAAAAGATAGATGTAAGATGGTTTATGGAATGAAACAAAATGTCTGGTGATCACTAAGATAAGATTTAAAACTTTAGTTTGTAATTGACCATACTGTTTTGCTGACATCAGAAAAATTAACAGCATAATTTTTTTGAACTTTAAACTTTTTATTTTGTATTGGGTTATAGCCAGTTAACAATGTTGTGGTAGTTTCTGATGAACAGCAAAGGGACTCGACCATACATTTTCATGTATCCATTCTTCAAACTCCCCTTCCATCCAGGTTGCCACATAACATTGAGTAGAGTTCCATGTGCTATGCAGTAGGTCCTTGTTGGTTATCCATTTTGAACATAGAGTGTGTACCTTACCTTAGGGCATGATATTTTTGTTAAAATTGAATCTGTTGTTGTTAAGTCGCGCAGCCGTCTTCAACTCTTTGCGACCCCAGGGACTGCAGCACACCAGGCCTCCCTGTCCCTCACCATCTCCCAAAATTTGCCCAAGTTTATTACGTCCATGGCATCGGTGATGCCGTCCACACATCTCATTCTCTGGCACCCTCTTCTCCTTCTGCCCTCAGTCTCTCTCAGCACCAGGGACTTGTTCAGTGAGTTGGCTGTTCGCATCAGATGACCAGAATACTGGACCTTCTGTAATTCATCAGGGTTGTAATTAATTTTCTGTTAGTCAGCAGAATGCTGATTTATGTATTCCACGATGAATATGAACTCAGTGTTGAAATTCTGCTATCTTTGGAGAATTGTCCTAAATAATAATTTAAGATATTTGGAAAAGTCATTTATGCTTATTCGTTACAAGGTTTTATCAAGATTTGAATTGCTTACTTAGAGACTATCAGTTCAGTTCAGTCGCTCAGTCGTGTCCAACTCTTTGCGACCCCATGAATTGCAGCACGCCAGGCCTCCCTGTCCATCACCAACTCCTGGAGTTCACTCAAATATCACTTTAGATCTAAAGGATTCTAGATAAGTGTAAAATTTTCAAGAGACTAGCCTGCCTTCCCGGAGAAGCCAATGACATCCCACTCCAGTACTCTTGCCTGGAAGTTCCCATGGACGGAGGAGGCTGGTGCGCTGCAGTTCATGGGGTCACGAAGAGTCGGACACGACTGAGCGACTTCACTTTCCCTTTTCACTTTCATGCATTGGAGAAGGAAATGGCAACCCACTCCAGTGTTCTTGCCTGGAGATTCCCAGGGACGGGGGAGCCTGGTGGGCTGCCGTCTCCGGGGTCACACAGGGTTGGACACGACTGAAGCGACTTAGCAGCAGCCTGCCTTGCAGCTTATTATAAATAATGTATACTTTTAATCTATAGTTAGGTCTTGACTGCCCTCTAGTGGTAAGCGTCTCTTGGTGTACGGTTTAGATGCAGCGAGTGTAGCTATTTGAATGGTAGCTATTTGAATGGTCATTGATGTTTGCCTTCTCAGTGGTAGGATCTCTGGGGTACAAGGAACACAGTGTATTATCAGACCTTGCCCTTAATCTTAAAGTGGTTTTTAAAGGCCTAAATCCTGAATTTTTTCTTTGAGTAGCCCAGATAGAGTGCGATGGGAATTTATCTGATGTTCATTTTTTAAAATGTCAATTACTATTGCACTTATTATAACTGTATAAAAATCATTTATGTAACATACATGAGCTAGAAATATATGAAATAGAGTGTTTAAATTCAAGCAAAGAATAACAATTGCATGTTTGGAGAAAAGTTCTGTATTTTGACAGTGATGCTGCTGGTTAGCTCTTTGCCAGTGTTCTTGTGTCCAGGGCTCAAGAGAGTCTTTGTTCTTAGATTCAATTCAGCAGGTACTTATAGGGCTTACTTTTGTGTTCAGCTACTTAATGTTTTAGGATATGCAACAGAAATTTGTTGCAGATTGCCTGGGTATTCTTTTTTTTTAAATGTCTATAGATTCAGATTTCCACTTAGTGATTTTATCAAGAAACAGAATCCTGATCTGTTTCTTCTTTAAACCATGATTGCAAGCTACTCTATACTAATGAATAAGAAAATTAGAATATAAACTGAGCCATGTGGATATTTGGAGGAAAATCCGTGAAGCGTGCAAGTCCTCTGCATGACGATATCTATGAACAGCAAGTGCACTTCAAGTTCAGTTGAATGCCATCAATGAGTGTAAGAATAGTGCACCAGTTATGACCCAGAAATTCCACTCCTGATATATATATCTGAAAGAATAAAAATAATAACTCAAAAAGATACAAGCACCCCAGTGTTCATAACAGCATTATATACAGTAGCCCAGATATGGAAGCAACTTAGGGGCTTCCCTTGTGGCTCAGCTGGTAAAGAATCTACCTGCAGTGTGGAAGCAACTTAAGTGTCCCTGTTGACTCAGATGGTAAAGAATCTGCCTGCAATGCAGGAGACCCAGGTCAATCCCTGGGTTGGGAAGATCCCCTGGAGAAGGGATTGGCTATCCATTCCAGTATTCTTGATAGAGAATTCCATGGACAGAAGGGCCTGGTGGGCTACAGTCCGTGGGAGCACCAAGAGTCTGACACGGCTGAGCAACTAAGTATCCATCAACACATGAATGGATAAAGAAAATATGGTATAGACATGCAATGGTATATTACTCATAAAAAGAAGAAAATTTTGCCATTTACAGCAACATGAGTGCATTTGAAGGGCATTATAAGTGAAATGAGTCATAAAGACATATACTGTGTGGCATCACATATGTGTGGATCACAATGAATCGTGGAAAATTCTTAAAGAGATGTGAGTAACAGAGTGCCTTACCTGTTTCCTGAGAAACCTGTCTGTGGGTCAAGAAGCAACAGTTAGAACTGGACATGGAACAACAGACTGGTTCCAAATTGGGGAAGGAGTACAACAAGGGTGTAAATGTCATCCTGCTTATTTAACTTCTATATAGAGTACATCATGCAAAATGCCAGGCTGGATGAATCACAAGCCGGGATCAAGATTGCAAGGAGAAATATCAATAACCTCAGATATACAGTCCACGGGGTCGCAAAGAGTCGGACACGACTGAGCGACTTCACCTCACCTCACCTCAGATATGCAGATGACACCACCCTTATGGCAGAAAGCGAAGAGGAACTAAAGAGCCTCTTGATGAGGGTGGAATAGGAGAGTGAAAAAACTGGCTTAAAACTCAGCATTCAAAAAACTAAGATAATGGCATCTGGTCCCATCACTTTATGGCAAGTAGAAAAGTGGAAGCAGTGACAGATTTTATTTTGTCGGGCTGCAGAATCTCTGTGGACAGTGACTACAGCCATGAAATTAAAAGACACTTGCCTCTTGGATGTCTGTGTCAAACCTGGACAACATATTAAAAAGCAGAGATGTCACTTTGACAACAGAAGTTCATAAAGTCAAAGCTATGATTTTTCCAGTAGTCATGTACGAATGTGAGAGTTGAACCATAAAGAAAGATGAGTGCCAAAGAATTGATGTTTTCGAACTGTGTTGCTGGAGAAGACTCTTGAGAGTCCCTTGGACTACAAGAAGATCCAACCAGTCCATCCTAAAGGCAATCAGCCCTAAATGTTCACTGGGAGGACTGTTGCTAAAGCTGAAGTTCTGATACTTTGGCCACCTGATGCAAACAGTTGGGTCATTGGAAAAGACTCTGATGCTGGGAGAGATTGAAGGCAGAAGGAAAAAGGGACAGCAGAGGATGAAATGCTTAGATGGCATCACAAATTCAATAGACATGATTCTGAGCAAACTCCGGAGATACAGAGGACAGAAGAGCCTGGAGTACTACACACAGTCCATGGGGTCACAGAGAGTCAAACATAATTTAGCAGCTGAACAACAACACATGTCTGGAATCTGAAAAAATAAAACAAAGTAGTGAATATATTAAAAAAAGAAATATGCTCACAGAAGTGGAGAGGAAAGTAGTAGGTACTAGTGGAGAGAGAGAAGGCGGGAGGAGCAAGGTGTAGGGGTAGGTGATTGAGAGGTATGAATTACTATGTATTAAATAAGGTACAATGATATATTGTATAATACAGGGAATAGAGCCCGTTTTTTATAATTATAAATGGAGCATAACCTTTAAAATTGTGAATCACTGTTGTACATATATACAGTGTTGAACATCAACTATACTTCAATAAGAAAAAGAATAGTACAGCAACTTGAGGTCAAGGAGAAAAATGCCAGGATGAACAAATTCTTCATCATTGCCTCTTACTGACCCAGGTTTTCTTTATAGCCCCCCTATTTTTATTACCTTTATTAGTAGAGAAGATTAATGATGAATCTTAATATCAAGAGAAATTTGTAGTAGGATTTTAAGGAAATTATGTAGTGGTTATATTTCTATATCAGATTTCCCAATGTATTTAAACTTAGACTAATATTAAAATTTATTTGGCTCTTTGAGCACACTTTGCATTTTGTGGACTCTGATATCCTGGAAACTTAAAATAGGAAAAAGGACCCATGAATTTTTCAATAATTTAGATTTCTAAAAAATGGAATATTCCATACTTAGGAAATTGGGAATTTAATCTGTTAGTCCACATGAGAATGTAATAAGTATGATTGTATTTACAAATGTCGACATCACTAAAAATATGGATAAATATGTGAGGGCATTTTATTTTCTTGACACGTAATCTCCCAAGGTTCGTGTAGCTCTTTGATCGTATTCTGTACCGCTATGACACATTTCAGGAAGATTATAAGCATAACTTAAAGAAACAATGGATCGGTGTCCTGTTTTGGGGGAGACACTGACTGGAAATGTGTCGTTTCCTATTTTTTTTTTTCTTAGTACCATGACATATGGAATTATCTTCTGAATAGTAAATTTTCTTGTCCTTGAAAAGTAGTTTGCTATTCAATCTTTCAAAAATCATTCAGGTTTTAAATAATAGATGTGAGAAATTTTTACCTTTCACCGAGAAGATAAAGGTGAAGGTTTTTCTCATTCAAGTCCCTTTCCATTCCTAACTTGAATGTATCAAAAGCAAACCCTTTCTTTTCAGAGAAGGTTGTACATGCTGTCTGCTCTATAGAGTAGTATAAATGCCTCATTTTTAAACTCAAAGCTATGGTTTTTCCAGTAATCATGTATGGATGTGAGAGTTGGACTATAAAGAAAACTGAGTGCAGAAGAATTGATGCTTTTGAACTGTGGTGTTGGAGAAGACTCTTGAGAGTCCCTTGGACTTCAAGGAGATCCAACTATTCCTATCTAAAGGAGATCAGTCCTGAATATTCATTGGAAGGACTGATGTTGAAGCTGAAACTCCAGTCCTTTGGCCACCTCATGCAAAGAGCTGACTCATTTGAAAAGACCTGATGCTGGGAAAGATTGAGGGCAGGAGGAGAAGGGGATGACAGAGGATGAGATGGCTGGATGGCATCACTGACTCAATGGACATGAGTTTGAGTAAACTCCAGGATTTGGTGATGGACAGGGAGGTCTGATGTGCTGCAGTCCATGGGGTCTCAAAGAGTTGGACATGACTGAGTGACTGACCTGAATGCATCTATTATTTCAGGAAGATATTTGAGTGTCTTGCATGATACGAGTGTGTGACTTTTGAGTCTTCACTGTTGGATACAGGAGATTTGCCTGGAGCAGATTAGGCTGTTAGGTGTGAGCATGTGTGTGTATGTAGGTGAGGGGAAAAACAAAATATTGTTTATTCAGAAATTTAACACAGCTTTTGAAAGGTTTATTAGATATAGTTCCTTTATATGCCCTATAATCACATAATCAGCAAAAAGCAATTGCGGATCCTTTCATTAAACCAGCCCCTATTATGGGCTAGAACCTCCTTAGTCCATTTTTCTTTTCTTCAATCTAATCTTAAATTGTTAAAGATAATCTAACTGTGTGTTAATTGGCAACTTTTAGAGCTTATCTTGAGTGTTTTTATTTATTTAGCCATATCAATAGTTAAGTTCTTATTAAACTTTTATTAGTTATAAGGTCTTTCCTAACTTGAGAGCAGATTCTCATCTAATATGTAGCTGGTATCTACTAATTCCATGTCAGCTGCTGGAGGCAGAGTGGAAAGAACACAGTCTGTAGCATTTGGCAGCTCCCAGATTCTGCCATTTGTTAGTTGTGAGATGTAGGTCAAGTCACTTAAATTTCCTCCTCTGTATTTAACCATGATCTTCACAGAGCTGACCATACCCTTTGATATCTGTTTAGGGGACCGGTGTCCCCATGCATTGTGAATTCCTAGGGGGGTTATGATCTTAAAGTTATCCTGGCTCCAGGTTCCTTGGTCTGAAGTTTTCACTGGCACACCCATCTCATGTACATCTCATTTCCTACAGATTTTTTTTCCCTTCACACAGCACTAATCCTGATGTTGGACTTGACCCTTTTGTTGTTTCCTCAAATCTCTTAAGCACAGCTTTGGTATGTGTAGCACATTACAGTGAGGATGTAGATTAGAGGAAGACTTTATGCACTTAGCCATCCTGTCTGTGAAATTTATCAATGGTTACTGTTCTCTGTGAATCTTGATCTCTTTCTTGTTTTCTCTCTTTCCTCCTCACTTCCTGGCTGATTCTTCCCTCTTTTATCCATAAATGTCTATTTCCTTCTTTCTTTCTTTTTTAATCAGAGTATAATTGCTTTTCAATTGTGTTAGTTATGCTGAACAATGAAGCCAGTAAGCTATATGTTTACATATGACACCCCAGTCCCACTCCCTAGGTCATTGCAGAGCATCGCGCTGACCTCCCTGTGCGATACAGCAGCTTCCCGCTAGCTGCCAGTTTTACACGTCATAGTTACTCTCCTCATTCCTTCCAGCCTCCTCTTCTCCCACCATGCCCACCTGTTTTATTGTCTTCTTCCCATTCATGCCCTTAAGTGCATCTCATTTTCCACTACCATTTTGGTTTCCCTTACCAAACCACCAAATGTCTGGTAAACTTTTTTCCAAAGGCAAAAAAAAAAAAAATCTTAACATCATCTGCTCTTACAGAGTTATTGACGTTTAACCACCAGTGCCTCCAAAGGCAGGCCTTTTGTATACTTTGCACTTGACCCAGCTGGTTCCATCTGATGTGAAAACACTTTGTTACATGTGAATCAAGATGAGAAAGTGTCATTAGCATTGTTCCTGTAGATTACGTGGTATCTGCCCTCCTCTTTCAATTTCCCATCCAGTGATCACCAGAACCCCTTTACATTCACAGCTGCCAGAGCTGAAGTGTGCAGCGGCACAGGAGAGAGGTTCCGCATCTTCCGTGCTGAGAAAACGTATGCTGTGAAGGCTGGAAGGTGGTATTTTGAATTTGAGGCGGTCACTTCTGGAGACATGCGAGTTGGCTGGAGCAGGCCAGGGTGTCAACCTGATCAGGAGCTTGGCTCAGATGAATGTGCCTTTGCTTTTGATGGCTTCAAGGTGAGTGCGCTTTGCTGGGGGCCAGACACTGGAGTTTGTAGGTTCCTGCCTTTCTAGGCTACTGTGGACTAAAGCATCCGCATGCTGTGAGGTCCACACTGCCTCCCTGCATTTCCACTCGTTTTCCTTTTGATGGTCCAGCTTCCCAGGTGGCTCTGCGGTAAAGAATCTGCCTGCCAATGCAGGAGATGTGGGTTCAGTCCCTGGGTCGGGAAGATCCCCTGGAGGAGAAAATGGGGACCCTCTCCTGTATCATTGGCTGGGAAGTCCCATGGACAGAAGAGCCTGGCAGACTACAGTACTTGGGGTCACAAAGTGTCAAACACCGACTGAGTACACACACACATAATATTAATATTGTGCTTTTCTGAACCCAAACTCAGAAAATAGTTTCTAGGAGAACTTCTGTCTTTGTAGTCTCAAAACATTTTGAGACATTTTGAGACCCCCTCACCCTGTGAAAATTCAAGACTATTCAAAATTTAAGAAGTAAAATATTCTTTATCATATAAAAAAGGTGAATCATCCTCATCTATCAAAAGCATTAAAACTTTATATGCTAATGCAAAATATATCCATTTGACATAGCAAGTCCATAGAAGGAATTTATCCTCAAGCAATAATTAATGATAGATATAAACATTTAATAGCCATAATGCTGTTTGTTGTTTATAATCACCAAAAGTTTCCATTTTTGGTTATGGAAATTTATGAGTAATTTTAATTTTTTCAGTTTGATAAAAGCTGGTAAGCTTCTTCTTTTTTGGTACATTGTTTATTTGTACATTATATAAATATTGAATGTCTACTTTTCTGTATAAACTATTTTAAAATTAAAAATATGTATATATGGACATAACCACACTAGAATAGCAATGGCCAGTTTTGGTTGATAAAGTTATTGGCATTTTATTCTTTTATCTTATTTTAATTTGCTAATTTTTTTCAGTAAATTTGTATTCCTTTGGAGGGAGCTTTTTTCCTAATTAAAGAAAAATTAAAATAAATCAGCAATTGTGAAGATATTTGACGTTTGGGTAGCCAGGTGTGTGTCTAGGAAAGCATTTTTATACTAGAAATCAGTATTGTGTCTTCTAAGACAACTGACTCACTTTGTTCTGAAATGTTACATTTCTTGAGTCCTATTTTCTATATCAGATAGAAAAATTTAACACCTTTTGGTACCTAATTTGGTTAAATAAATTTTTTAAAAGTACAGTGCTTATACTTTAGAAAAATCATTTTTTGGCATTGGTGGGTATATTCTGTTACATATCAGTTTACAATGAAGATTATACATTAGGGGAAAATAAAAAGATTTATCTGATAAAATACTATAATTTTGTATCCGTAAATCATTGTAATATACTTAGAGACTCAAAGGTCACATTTATCAAGACTATGTTTCAAATGTATTTATGAAATTTCTCCTGTTATAGATAAAGCAGTGTTGACATATATATGCATGATTTTTGGCTTATTATCTCAGTAAATATCTAAACAATATATTTAAGTTTGATTCAGACCCTTTCTCATTTTAATATACACTAAAATGCTTCTAGTTTTCTATTTTGCTAAAATGTGAGTGCCACTGGTTCCAAGAAATGGAATTTTATTTTGAAAGAGTTGAAAATTAGAATGTCATTTTCAGTGATCAGTTCCCAGCTGATTCTCTGTTCATAATTCTCTGTATTTGGGGGAGTGGAGAAAAACAACTCATATCCTGGGAAGTGTTCATTGTAGTGAGAAAAATAAATTTCTAAAGACACAGTTTTTCTTTTAACAGAAAGGATATAGGGTTCTATTTTTTAAAATAATAGACTCTTAAATCATGAAGTAGCATTTGAGTTTTTCTCAACCTTCAATGACATATGATGTTAATGCCAAGGATTCAGAATCCCTGGGTACCTCCACATCACTTAGCGAGTTGCTGTAGACAGATGGGCTGACTACATTTCTTCCCCCTGCTACGTTAATACAAGGGCTGCTGTGAATCGTGCCAGTCGCAGTGGGTGGGTGCCATTCTGGCTTTTTCTGTGACAATGACTCTTCTGTCTCCAGGCCCAGCGGTGGCACCAGGGCAATGAGCACTATGGGCGCTCCTGGCAAGCTGGCGATGTTGTGGGGTGTATGGTTGACATGACAGAACACACCATGATGTTCACACTGAATGGCGAAATCCTTCTTGATGATTCAGGTTCAGAACTGGCTTTCAAGGACTTTGATGTTGGTGATGGTAAGTGTACTGCATCTTGTGTTGTTTTCACGTTGGGATACCGGGAAGCTCTTTATTCTGATGTCTCTTTGCCAACCATCTCAGTTTGAGGGTGAGCGAGCAAATGAGTTGCAGCTGTAAACCACAATGGTGCCCATAAGCCTTATTGGATCCAAAAGCCTTGAAATGACTTAAGCAGAAATTCTCTCTGTACTTCAGAGCTAGGATTCTGCTAAGGCATAAATGGTTTTTATGAATGTGAGTAAGAAAATACAATGGCAGGCTAAGGATAGTTTTCCACACATATTAAATGTTCATTTAGAACTTCTTTGTTCAATCAGCTGCTTATCGCTTCTTTCATTCATTTCAAAAAATATATCGAAAGCCGACTGCATATCAGGCCCTTTCTGGATTTTGAGATGACAGGAATGAAACATTATCTTACTGTTATGCAGACAGTAGTTTAGCAGGGCAAGTTTGCATCTGCACAATTTCTATTCCGTGGATAAGTTCTAAAATAAAGAAGTGCAGAAAATTCCATGGAAGCACAATGCAGGGTAAAGATACCTTTGCCTGTGGGGCTCTGAGATGACCTTGAAAAGGGTTGTAAGAGAAAGACAAAGATGTTTGTAAAATAAATGAGAGGGGAGGTGTTTTTTAGGACAGTACTTCCAGTGGGGTGGCCGCTGTCATAAAATGAGGTTCTTTGAATTTACATTAATTTAAATGAAATAAAGTTAAAACTTGAGTTTCTTAATGGCACTTGCTACATTTCAAATGCTCAACAGGAGCCTATGGTTAGTGGGGCCCAATTGAACAGGAGAGATACAGAACATTTAAATCATCAACAAGAATTCTATTGAATCGTGTTAATCTAGAGCATAGAAACAAAATAAGCTAACACTTTTTTTTTTTTCCCCAAAATGACTGAATATATCCTATTGGGGGTTCTCAGGTGACGCTAGTGGTAAAGAACTCACCTGCCAGTGCAGGATTGTTAGAAATACAGATTTGATCCCTGGGTCTGGAAGGTTCCCTGGAGGAGGGCATGGCAACCTACTCCAGTATTCTTGCCTGGAGAATCCCATGGACAGAGGAGCCTGGAGGGCTACAGTCCATGCAATCAAAAAGAGTTGGATATAACTGAGTAATTGTTACTTGACTATATTAATATATGTATATAGAGTCTTGGATTTTAAGATGTACCTCAATCAATACTTTTAAAAGTGTATAAATTTCTCACCAACCCTAAAAAAACCTTAGCCAGTTCATTATTTGCATTAAGTTCTATAGTTATTCATTCACTGAGCTTTTGAGCAGGTGTGCTGAGTCATGTCAGACTCTTTGTGGCCCCAAGGATTGCAGCCTACCAGGCTCCTCTGTCCATGGGATTTCCCAGGCAAGAATAATTGAGCTTATTGCCGTTTCCTCCTCTAGGGAATGTTCTTGGCCCAGGAATTGAACAGGTAAGCCCATATTTTTCAAGCAGGCATGACCCAGGGATTTGAGTAGGTGTGACCATAGATTTCAAACATAGATTTGTGAAAATAGTAGGAATTTTGCCTTTTTATAACTTGTTTTGAATACCTATATCTCTGGATAGTGGATGAAACTGATGTTGAAAGTTTGGCCTCTGTACTGGTGCCAAATTGAACCTCAGAGACAGAGTTTGGGGTGAAGTAGAAAATAGCATTATTGCTTTGCAGGCAAAGGGGGTCACAGTGGGTTCCTGCCACCAGAAGGATTTGGTGAGGTGTTTAATAGTGATTGGTTCAAGGGTGGGGTTACTGAGATCAGGGTGTGTGTGCATAGGGCCTGCATTTCTTCAATCTGATCTCAGGTAATCTGATGAGTATTTCTGGTTCCTTAAATCTGGAATGCAGAATGCTGGCATCCTCCATTTGCTGGGGGTTTTGGTTCTCTGAAGAGTTTAAAGATATTTTTATGTGTATCTTTTGAGGTAGAATCTGGACCCTGTCCCAAGGCTGCACTACTGTTTCCTGGCTGTTCCTCTCTTGTCTGTATCCCTCCCTTTCCTGATTAGCGACTGTTCGAATTGCTCTTTGGAACTTGGGGTAGTTCAAGGAGGCCACAGTCTATTTCCTACAAACAAGAAATAGGGGAGAAGGAAAGGATTCCGGTTCAGGAGCCCCACAGGGTGCTCCCATTGTTCTCTTTAACCTTCCATCACCTATCTCCCCTCCTCTGGTTTTGTTTTTGGGGTATGAGTGTCAGCATATCACAGGGAAGGTGAGAGAGGGTGGTTTTTTCTGTGTAATGTCCATAGTGTCCAGTACTATTGATATAACCTGAGGTTTTATTTCTATGATTGTCATTTTAAAATGCTTGCATATTATGCTTTTATTATTTTGAAGTTAACATGTTTAATTGATACCACATAGATTCATAGAATGGTGTTAGAATTATAAAGAGCTTGCTGATGAATTATCTTAAAATTCTGTGGTCCATTCATTGGATTATTATTGGATGTGTTAGAAAGTATCCTTTTGGTCTCCAAAGCAGGTGATAAGTTTCATTTAGCCATGACCGTTAACTATTAACTTTATAAGGGCTAGTCATAATTTTAAACTTTCTGGATGCTTGGGGTGGGGCACTGAGATGACCCAGAGGGATGGTATGGGGAGGGAGGGGGATTCAGGATGGAGAATGCGTGGTGGATTCATGTTGATGTATGGCAAAACCAACACAATATTGTAAAGTAATTAACCTCCAATTAAAATAAATAAATTTATATTAAAAAAAAATAAAGTTTCTGCCATTAAAAGGACTGCAAAGTTTATCCATGCCTGTGATTTTCAAATGCCTTTTTTTGGAAGTGGAATTTTCCCTTTCCCTTCCAAGTTACTTTATATAGCTGCTAGCTGCTTCTTTTTAAAAAAATTGTTATTGGAGTATGGTTGATTTACAGTGTTGTGTTAGTTCCTGATGTACAGCAAAATGAATCATAGATCCACCCTTTTAAGAGGGTGGGATGATTTGGGAGAGTGGCACTGAAACATGTATAATATCATATATGAAACGGGTCACCAGTCCAGGCTAGATGCAGGATACAGGATGCTTGGGGCTGGTGCACTGGGATGACCCAGAGGGATGGTACAGGGAGGGAGGGGGGTTCAGGATGGGGAACACGTGTATACCTGTGGCAGATTCATGTTGATGTATGACAAAACCAATACAATATTGTTAAGTAATTAGCCTCCAATTAAATAAATTTATATTTAAAAAAAATTCTTTTCCCATATGGGCCTTTACAAAGTGCACTCTACTCAATACATAGCTTCTTAAAAAACTACAATAGAACTGCTCTGGGTAAAAGTATAATATGAGGCCCTGAGTTGAGCTAACTTACCCATCACCATTGTGAGCCCTTGGGATGTCTACAGCTCAAAGGAGTATATTTAAAAAAACCTTTAATTTAGGTCAACTGGAATATGCTGTGGTTGCTAAAGTATTAAAAAAGTTCATAAGTGCTCTTTTTCAGATTGTTATTATACTTAGCTTGTCTTTGTGTCTGTCCCATGCTTGATTTGATGTTTTTAAATATACCATAATTTCTTTTTGTTTCTGCAGAAATAGATTAGTCATATGTAAAGCAATCAAAAGGACTATGTAATAAAATGGACAGAAAGTTTTCTCTCTATAAAACATATACATATATGTACACACACACATGCGTATGCACACTCTGCACATCCCTATCTGATGAGCTCAGTAGACAACACGGCTAAATATATTTTGATGTCTCTGCCTTTTGTATAGTTTACATAACTGAAATGATGTCTTGACCAGTATAAACTGTTTCTAGATAACATCAAAAGGAAGATTACAAAAATCTTTGAAAGACTGATGGGGTTATCCAGTTAAATCCAGGTGGAGATATAGCAATCCAGTTAGTTCGAGGTGAGGATCTGGTTATTTCATAAAGATGCAATTGAGGCTTTTCTAAAAGGTTACAGATCTCTTTCCCAAAGAGGAACTGCACTCTCCCTCGGTGACCACAGACTTGACCTTAAAGCTTATATGTGATTTGAACAAAGAACAAATTGCTGAGATATACTGGCCTCTGGTAGAAGAATAAGATCTGTAAGTCTTTTAACTCCCCTCAAAGGACCAGGACTTACATGGTCAAGATCAAGAGTGTTACAGAGCTGTAGTCCTGGAGTAGAGTTTTCAGACTTTAAAAGCTATTTCATCTATGTGACAGATCCTCTTTTAGGATTCTTCCTTCTATTTGGATTAAAGAAACATCACTTCAGAGCATCTGTAGATAAAACGAAGAGATTAATTGAATCTTCATTTTTCAAAGAGTCCTCTGGCTATAATGTCAACTAAGGAATTGTGCTGGCAAGCGCAGTTGCTGTCCCTGGTAAGGTTTTCTGTGAGTTCTTCCTTGTCTCTTCTCACTGTTAGACTGACAAATATTCAGAATCAAGATTGGGAAGAGACCAGGAAAAGAGGTAGCAATACCCTCTATTGCAGACAGAATTCTAAGAGGATCTCTTAGAGCTCTGCTCCCTGGTAGACAGGCCTTGTATAATCCTCTCTTCTTGAGTGTGGGCAGAGTCTGAATGTGATGAGGTATAGCTTTGTGATTAGGTGAATAATCAGTTGACTTGAAGCTAACCAAGCAGAGGTTAACCATGTGAGCTCGACCTAATCAAGTGAGCCCTTAAAAGAGATTGGGTGCTTCTTGAAGTTGGAGAGATTCAAAGTATGAGATAAAATCTCCCAGACTTGAAGGAACAAACTGCTCTGGTATGAGAGGGCCACATAGTACAACTCTGAGAACAACCCATGGTTGCTAACTCACAAGAAAAAGGAGATCTTGATCATACAACGACAGAGAGTTGAATTACTTTAACAACCAAGGAGCTTGGAAGAGGACTCTGAGCTTCATATGAGAACACAGTCCAGTCAGTATCTTGATTGCCTTCTTATGTCACTGACCAGAGAACGCCAATTATGCCATACCTAGACTTGCTGACTTATAGAACTGTGCTATGCTTAATCACTGGGTCATGTCCAACTCTTTGCGACCCTGTGGGCTGTAGCCCACCAGGCTCCTCTGTCCATAGGGATTATTCAGGCAAGAATACTGGAGTGGGTTGCCATGCCCTCCTCTAGGGGATCTTCCCAACCCATGGATCGTGCCAGGTCTCCTGCATTGCAGGCACACTCTTTACCATCTGAGCCACCAGGGAAGACCTATAGAACTAGGAAATAATAAATGGAATAATAAATTATTTTAAACTGCTGTTGGTGGTGATTTGTTTCACAGCAATGGAAAACAAACTAATTGACCAATACAGTTTTAGTTTCAGCTGAACCTCGTATCAAAAGGCATCCTTGGTGCCTGTCTATTCAGAATAGAACAGGAATTTATGCTTGCTCACTGCTCCACCTCAAGCATGTCTCTTCATCAGGAATTTTTAGATATATTCCCCCTTATCCATATGCAGTTAACTAAATAGGAATTATTTTTATCACAAATCATCTTTCTCATAGCATAGAAGATGTTCTAACTTTTACTCACAGAGGCCTGGTAGCCAATCAAACTAAGATGCATGCTGTATAGCAGGGACCTGAAAGGAGTTCTCCTGACTCATCCAAAGTCTGTTTCATCTTACCAAAGCCAGAATTTATTCCATATCAAATTTGGGACTAAAGTTTTTTTTTTTTTTTTGTTTGTTGTTTAAGTGATAATTTTTATATGGAGCATTTCTTAATACACTTCCTCCAGAGACCAATGGAAGTAATTCTTACCTTAACAGACAAGAACAGGGCTAGTAGAAAATAAATATATTTTTATATATCTTAACAACATGGTTCTTTTGATGCTTTACTAGCCAATATATTTATGCCTGAGCTGACATTCTCTATACCAATAAGTAGTAGTTATGAAGATGGAAAACTATCCCAAGTCAAGTATGGCACAGATATAAAGACAGGTAGATGTAAGAAAAATTTAAATATAGAGTATTTATAAACTCTTTTAGTACTTTAGTATATTCTTGTGCGAAAAAGTGTCTATTCCTGAACTGATTTTCAAACTTTTAATATGACAAGGAAAAGAAATTGGCAATGTTAAGAACTGGAATAAGAGGAACAGCAATCTGTATTTGCAGATAAGGTAAGCGTTTGCAGGGAAAACCCTAAAGCAGGGGTCCCCAACCCCCAGGCCATGACTGGTACCAGTCCACCACCTGGTAGGAACCAGGCCACACAGTAGGAAGTGAGTGGCGGGGCGAACAAGCAAAGCTGCATCTGTCGTTCCCCTTGGTTCTCATCACTGCCTGAACTACCCTCTCTCTTTTCTACAATTTTTTGTGGAAAAATTGCCCACAAAACTGGTCCCTGGTGGCAAAAAAGTTGGGGACCGCTGCCCTAAAAAGAAGCTACAGATATTACTAGGAATAACTGGAAGATTTAGCAAGGTATCATTTCTACACCAACAGAAAACCTGTGAAACTAAATAGAAAACTCCATTTACAGTAATATTAGGAGTTTTCATTGGTCACTAGTCATCACTCTAATAAGGTATACAGCACTTTTATAGAGAAAATCATTAAACTTTATTGAGAAAATTTATTGTGAGTTTGATCATATATAATCAGCTGATCTTTGACAAGGATACCAAAAACACACAGTCAGAAAAGATTTATCTTTTATATAACCGGTGTTGGAATAATAGGATATTCATATGCAGAGAATGAAATTGGACCCTTATGTAATTCTGAACCATATAGAAAATGTTTCTGTGGCTGTGCACAACATGATTTTGAGCTATACACAAAAATCAACCCAAAATGGGTTAATAGCCACATGATGCAAACAACCTAAATGCCTGTGGATAGATGAATGAGTAAAGAAAATGTCTGTGGTATTTTGCTATGGCAATTCTAGGAAATGAATACATGACCCCTATATACTTACATCCCTAGTACCATTCTTAATTTACACTCAGTGTGCAAGAGCTTCATGTTACCAGTAGTTTGAAGAGCTAATCATATCCTTAATTTAAAGCAAGGAAGAAAATTATTTAACATCTTGCCAGATGGTGAAGGAATAGTTATCTTGTTTGGAGATTACCTGCATTTTACAAAGTAGTCTATGAGTACGTATCTTGTGAAGTGTCTCATTCCACTGGAGCTTTTTGAAGTTTGTCAGCTCTTCTGTTAATCACCTCTGGGCCCTCAGGTTTTATACCTGTAATGATTATAATCAAATCCATAAAGGCTGCTTTTGATTCTGTATCTAACACTTGAAAGGACAGTGAGCAAAACTCAATTCCTGGTGCTAAGACTGCATGGAATTCCTTTCCTCAGGAGAAAACAGAAAGAATATTTTTAATAATTAAAATAGCTGCATAGCTTTAGGCAGAAAGGACTGCTAAAGGAAAAGGGAGGAATAGCTTTCCATTATTGATTTTATTATGCTGCCTTAAAAAAAGAAAGAAAAAGAGTATAGAAAGTTAGTAGTCTATCTTACAATATTATTTTACCCTCATTTGAAGTACAAACTGTTTGGTGGATATGTATGACTCATCCAGTGTAGCTATCAACATGGTGTGAATTAAGGTTGGGTCTGTACTTCCCCAAATATCTACTGACTTTCTGACTCCATCATAATATCTGTCCTTTCTGTAGCTAGTACCACCCTGTACAACCTGTTCTTGATGCAGAACTGGGACCCAGGTTCGCAACAGACCCGGGAAAGTAACATTTTTGGGAATCTCCCCACTTAAAAATAGGACTTCCCTTGTAGCTCACCACTAAAGAATCCATCTGCAGTGCAAGAGACCTTGGTTTGATTCCTGGGTTGCAAAGATCCCCTAGAGAAAGGATAGGCTACCCACTCCAGTATTCTTGGGCTTCCCTGGTGGCTCAGCTGGTAAAGAATCTGCCTGCAGTGTGGGAGACCTGGGTTCAACCCCTGGATTGGGAAGATCCCTTGGAGAAGAGAATGGCTACCCACTCTAGGATTCTGGCCTGGAGAATTCTATGGACTGTATATCCATGGGGCCACAAAGAGTGGGACACGACTGAGCAACTTTCCCTTTTTTTTTCACTTTCCACTTAAAAATAAGTGCTTGTTGAAAGAAGGAAGATGTTAGGACTATGAATCACTGCAGTTGGGCAATCCAAACCGCTAAGATAATGGAATGGGATACTAGATATTTTGAGTGTAGATAAGGACATTTAGTTATAAAGTGGTAGACAAACTCTAAAGAATATGAAGATGTTGGAAACCAGCATAAACAGTATCAGAAAGGGACACTATCCTAGAAACTCTCTGGGTTTTTCCAGGAATAACTCTTAAAATATGTTGTACATTCATGAAATACTTTAAGAACTGAGAAGATACTGGGACTTCCCTGGTGGTCCAGTGGTTAAGACTCTGCACTTCCAACACAGGGGACATGAGTTCAATCCCTGGTCAGGGAAGATCCCATATGCCTTGTGGCCAAAAAATAAAATTTTTTAAATGTAAGATTTTTAATTTTTACAGTTACTTTTCAGATTGTTATTTAATATGTATTTTGAGCCTGTGTGTATGTAATCTAAACATCATGTCATTTGGGGAAATTCATTGTGAAATGTTTGATTAATTCAGTGAAAATCAAATTGTTAAACCTAAGCTGACCAGTTAATTGACAGTTACATTTTATATATTGATAAACAGAGGAAATCTCTACCTTACAGAGCATTTTGAGAATGAATAAAGTTGGTGGTATAAAATAACTTGTATACATACTAACCTCTGTGAAAATTGGCAGTTTTGCATATTGTGAATATAACTTGGAGGTACTAAAAGGAATTATATAGATGTACAACACCAGAAGCTTATTATATGTAAATGCAGTAGAGCCAAACAGCAAGATTTTGGGTCTACATTATACAGAAAAGGTCAAGGAGTCAGGATAAATGATGTCAGACCTTGTGTATATTAAACATTCTTTTTTTCTGGATTTGAACTGATGGAGAGAATGAGATGGTTTTATTTTTTTTTTTTAAGTTCATTCCAATTTTTCTGTAAGATGGTACCAAAAAAACCTGAACTTTTTTTGTATATAATTTTGCTATTTATTTATTTTTGGCTGTGCTGGGTCTTTGTTCCTGTGCAGGCTTTTCTCCAGTTGCAGCAAGCAGGGGCTACTCTAGTTGCAGTGTGTGGGCTTCTCATTGCGGTGGCTTCTTTTGCTGCAGAGCACAGGCTTTAGGGTGCACGGGCTTCAGTAGTTAGGGCATGCGGGCTCAGTAGTTGTGACTCCCAGGCTTTAGAGCACAGGCTCAATAGTTGTAGCACACAGACTAAGTATTTCTGCGCCATGTGGGATCTCCCCAGATCAGGGATTAAACCGGTATCTCCTGCATTGGCAGGTGGATTTGTTACCGCTGAGCACCAAGGAAGCCCGTGATGGCTTTCAAGGTCAAAAATAAAAATCCTACTGAATCAAAAGCCAGGAGGAAGGTATGGGAGTGCCCCTGTTGTGCCAGCATCGGTGTTACAATGTCCGACACTAAAGATGCATTTGCATCATGGGAAATTCCCTAAGACCTCACGTAGCATGATTTCTTAATTCATTTTCAAAGCCAAAATGGAATAGAAGCAACAAATATCATGTCTGAGGTCCTGGCTTCTAGATCCAGTTCTGAAAAATAATACTTGCTATATGGTCTTGGGCATATAGCCCTCTGTTTTCATTTCCTTAAAATAAAAAATAGAAAAACACACTAATTGGAAATAGTCTTTTCATACCTCTTTCAAAGTTCTAAAGATCTCAAAAATCTAATGCAAATAGTTTTTGTTTTACATTTCCTATCAGCATTCTTGATTCAAATTTTAGCATTCCATTTAACTAATATAGGACCTTAGGCAGAATAATTTAACATCTTATTTGTTTCCTCACCTTGAAAAATGGGGTTAATATTTAATAATAGATGGAAAGGTGCTATATATAATCAGGCACATAGTGACCATTAGTAAATGTTGCCCTTTCTTCTGATCAAATAATTCAGATTTACGCATTAGTATAATATTAGCCATTTTTATCTGCTTTTGTCTGTTTAGTTTAGGTTATAAATGTGAATTTCTACCTGAATTTCAAAAATTCCAAAATCTGAAATTGTGTATTCTTAGGAAGAGCTGGTAGGCTTGGTCTACTTTATATTCTTTTTATTCTGGCTCCCACCACAGATTTTACACCCACATCCCGCCCCCACACCGTTGTGACTGCCAATTTCTTTGCTGGACTTGCATGCTCCCAACATACCCCTCTGCTCAGGAGTGAGATGGCTCATCGAGGGAGAAAGTTAAAATTTGCTGAAGCCATCTGTCTTTTGTTGGAGGAAGCAATTTAGCCATAAGTTGTAGCTACTGTTTTAACAGATTTACAAATAGTTAGGGAGGGTCTGGCACAGGCCCAAGTAACCAACTGGACTCGTGTGTACTAATTTAAGACCCACTGCCAGGAAGAAAACTTCCTTTAGATACATCAGACTTTGTTATTTGCAGGATGTCAGTTAAGGTAACTGGAATAGAAGAGGGAGCACAGAGGAGAGGAAGGTAGGACTGATATTTTACCTGTTCTGAGGGAGGTGTGTGTGTGAATTTGTGGAAATCTGTTTCATTGGGTTGGAATGTTTTTGAGTTCAGCTCGCCTCACGTTATTAAAGAATTGAACTTCAACCATCATGTTTTACTGTGGACAATTATTAAGAGTGAGGTCATTTATCAACTTATATAATTTATGGTAAAACATCAGTCTTGATAACTTTTATGACTTCCTAATGTTATGTAGATTGATAACTCTTTACTTACTTACTATCTGCCTTCTCTACATAAAGGTAAGATTTGGTAAGGCAGGGGCTCCTTTTTGTCCTGTTTACAACTATATCTCCAATGCATAGATCAGTGGTTGGCATGTGGTCAGTATACATTACATATTTGCCAAATGGAGGGACTGGATACAGTGTTTGAATGTTGAAAACTCAGAGCAGGAGTTGGCAGACTGAGGCCTGAGGGCCACATCCACCCTGCCTCCAGTTTTTGTGAGTTAAGTTTTATTTAAACACACCCATGCCCCTTTGTTCACAGGCTATTTGTAGTTGCACTGCAACTCAGGCTTGAGTAATTTTGAAAGAGACTGTATGATCAGTGAAACCTAAAATCTCTACTCTTTGGGAATTTATAGGCCTGACTTAAAGTGTGGTCTCTGAGATCTGGCACACCTGGGGTTCTTTTCTGACTACTTAGCTGTGATTTAAACTGAGATTGGAATTCAGTGACTGGGAAAAGATAATGATGATTCTTGTCTCAATGAATGATTGTTAATGGTCACTGAGATGAAGCGTTAGATAAACACTCAGGGAATTAGCTGCTGTTAGGGAGCCCTGTGCGGTAAGCATTTGTTTGCAGGACACTGGCCAAATGGAAGTGACCAAGGCCTGGCAAATGAAAAGTACTTGGAGTTTTTCTCCACTCTCTGTTTGCTCTGATAACTATTGTCATCTAGTCATTCCTGCTGTAAGATGCTCATTTTAAAAACATAGTTTTTAGAAATAACCATTGTTTTATTATCATGCTGTGCTGTGTATTGATTAAGTCATGTCTGACTCTTTGAGACCCCATGGACTGTAGCCGCCAGGCTCCTTCATCTGTGGGATTTCCCAGGCAAGAATACTAGGGTGGGTTGTCATTTTCTTCTCCAGGGGATCTCCATCATTGCTACTGAAACTGCATCTTCAGAGGTCAGAATACAATTTAATTTTTATTAGGTTCTACTTCATTTAAATTAAAAAGAGAAAGAAATAGCATAATTTCTACTTGTGGATGTACTTTCACAAATATATTCCCCTCAAGGAGAAGGCAATGGCACCCCACTCCAGTACTCTTGCCTGGAAAATCCCATGGATGGAGGAGCCTGGTAGGCTGCAGTCCATGGGGTTGCTGAGGGTCGGACATGACTGAGCGACTTCACTTTCACTTTTCACTTTCATGCATTGGAGAAGGAAATGGCAACCCACTCCAGTGTTCTTGCCTGGAGAATCCCAGGGACAGGGGAGCCTGGTGGGCTGCCGTCTATGGGGTCGCACAGAGTCGGACACGACTGAAGTGACTTAGCAGCAGCAAAGGAGACCAAAATGCTAAAGCAAAAAAACAAAAATAAAAAACCTACTGCTATAAGCTGATGAAAATTATTTTCATTTATCTTTCATAAGATTAATACATTTTTGAACATTTGTAAAATATAAAGGGTTATAATAAAAATGGTTAAAAATCATGTTTCCACTACCCAGAGAGAAAATTGATTTTTAATGTGTTTTCTCCAATTTAAAAATTGGAGGTGTAAAAATAATTTTCTTTTGCCAACTTAATTTGATAAATATTGTCCTAAGGCATAAGAACATTTTAGGCATAACTTTTGATATTTTCACTAATTTTGTATTTTAAGAAATGTTAGCCTTTCCGAGAAGTGCAAAAATAGTGCAGTGAACACCTGTATATGCTGCACCTGGAATAACCCATTTTAAGTGTTGCTGAGTTAGTTTTATTTCCCTCTACAGTTTTATTTTTGTGAGTCCTAAACATGATTTTTAGTGACTGTACCTATTTAATCTTGTGTGTGTATCATAATTAGCCATTCTCTTATTATGGCTAGTTTCTTTTACCTTTTTTTTCCCATTTAAAATTAGTTTAATGAACATACATGTCAGGTACTATACATACAGGATCTTGTTTTTAAAACCATAATCATATTGCATAGATATTACAGAAGCAAAGATTAGAGCTTGGAGAATTTAAATGACTTGCCAAGAAGCAGTAGAGCTGCAACTTGCATCCGGGTCTGTTGGATTCCAAACTCTGTTTTCAGTCATTTCCTAGTACTGCCGGTCTGCCCTCTACTAGATGGTAGGTCTTCTGCAAAACCTTCCTGACTCCATCTCTCTGCTCTTCCTGTCTCTTGCCACTCCCTCTTTTTCAATGGGTCAGCAGGCTATCTTGTCTCCCCTTCTTCACTTGTCTCCCCATCATATTATCTTGTCTCCCCTTCTTCACTTGTCTCCCCATCATATTAGACTATGAGAACCTTTGAGCTGGGTCTGTGTTAGTCATTTAACATTTCTGGTTTCTGGCACACAGTAGCTGCTCAAAAAGCTTGGATAAAGAAATGAATAGTTGAAAGTGTCTTTTTTAAAAAACATTACTGGAGTATAATTGATTTACACATTGTGATAGTTTCAGGTATACAGCAAAATGATTCAGTTATACATATATTCATTCTTTTTCAGATTCTTCTCCCATATAGGTTATTACAGAATATTGGGTACAGTTAGTAATGCATATTACTAAATCACTCTTGATCATTCTTGTACTAGTATAATTTTGTTAGCAGGATTTCTGGTACTGAGCTCAGGGCAAACTCACTAGCATTGAAAATTTGAACTTCAATAACTTGAAGAACATGTATTTGAATCATCTTATATCCCCATCATTCTTCCACATTTCTGTATCCCATTTTCTTAAAAGAATATTTTTATACACACTATCACTTCTTTTCATAATAAAATATGTATTCATTTAAAAATTGTGAAATTGAGAGACATAAAAAGAGAAAAAAGTATTAAAACTTCCAAAATTCTGAAACTTTTTTGATTAAAAAAACCTTCTTGTGTTTTTGCATCTTTAAAAGTAAGCAAACATACTTATTGTCCAAACAATATTCTAGGATTCTAAATATAGTCATAGTGAACAGTCTAGGACATAAATCTTTGGACACAGCAATAAGTATTTGATTTTTTAGATGAAAACATCAGACATACAAATGTTTACATACATATCAGACATACAGAAAAGTTCAGATATTAATAAATACTCAATATCTATACAGATATTTTTAGGTATTCAATAACTTCACTTTTAGGGTAGTAGCTCCATCTACACATAAGATGTGTATAAGAGACAGAAGTAATATTTACTATGATTATTTCCTAAATATTAATGAACCTTTGTAAAACAGATTTTTAAAAGTTTAGTATATTATCTTAAGGAAAAGACAAAAACATACTTATTGTCCAAACAATATTCTAGGATTCTAAATATAGTCATAGTGAACAGTCTAGGACATAAATCTTTGGACACAGCAATAAGTATTTGATTTTTTAGATGAAAACATCAGACATACAAATGTTTACATACATATCAGACATACAGAAAAGTTCAGATATTAATAAATACTCAATATCTATACAGATATTTTTAGGTATTCAATAACTTCACTTTTAGGGTAGTAGCTCCATCTACACATAAGATGTGTATAAGAGACAGAAGTAATATTTACTATGATTATTTCCTAAATATTAATGAACCTTTGTAAAACAGATTTTTAAAAGTTTAGTATATTATCTTAAGGAAAAGACAAAAACATACTTATTGTCCAAACAATATTCTAGGATTCTAAATATAGTCATAGTGAACAGTCTAGGACATAAATCTTTGGACACAGCAATAAGTATTTGATTTTTTAGATGAAAACATCAGACATACAAATGTTTACATACATATCAGACATACAGAAAAGTTCAGATATTAATAAATACTCAATATCTATACAGATATTTTTAGGTATTCAATAACTTCACTTTTAGGGTAGTAGCTCCATCTACACATAAGATGTGTATAAGAGACAGAAGTAATATTTACTATGATTATTTCCTAAATATTAATGAACCTTTGTAAAACAGATTTTTAAAAGTTTAGTATATTATCTTAAGGAAAAGACAAAAACATACTTATTGTCCAAACAATATTCTAGGATTCTAAATATAGTCATAGTGAACAGTCTAGGACATAAATCTTTGGACACAGCAATAAGTATTTGATTTTTTAGATGAAAACATCAGACATACAAATGTTTACATACATATCAGACATACAGAAAAGTTCAGATATTAATAAATACTCAATATCTATACAGATATTTTTAGGTATTCAATAACTTCACTTTTAGGGTAGTAGCTCCATCTACACATAAGATGTGTATAAGAGACAGAAGTAATATTTACTATGATTATTTCCTAAATATTAATGAACCTTTGTAAAACAGATTTTTAAAAGTTTAGTATATTATCTTAAGGAAAAGACAAAAACATACTTATTGTCCAAACAATATTCTAGGATTCTAAATATAGTCATAGTGAACAGTCTAGGACATAAATCTTTGGACACAGCAATAAGTATTTGATTTTTTAGATGAAAACATCAGACATACAAATGTTTACATACATATCAGACATACAGAAAAGTTCAGATATTAATAAATACTCAATATCTATACAGATATTTTTAGGTATTCAATAACTTCACTTTTAGGGTAGTAGCTCCATCTACACATAAGATGTGTATAAGAGACAGAAGTAATATTTACTATGATTATTTCCTAAATATTAATGAACCTTTGTAAAACAGATTTTTAAAAGTTTAGTATATTATCTTAAGGAAAAGACAAAAACATACTTATTGTCCAAACAATATTCTAGGATTCTAAATATAGTCATAGTGAACAGTCTAGGACATAAATCTTTGGACACAGCAATAAGTATTTGATTTTTTAGATGAAAACATCAGACATACAAATGTTTACATACATATCAGACATACAGAAAAGTTCAGATATTAATAAATACTCAATATCTATACAGATATTTTTAGGTATTCAATAACTTCACTTTTAGGGTAGTAGCTCCATCTACACATAAGATGTGTATAAGAGACAGAAGTAATATTTACTATGATTATTTCCTAAATATTAATGAACCTTTGTAAAACAGATTTTTAAAAGTTTAGTATATTATCTTAAGGAAAAGACAAAAACATACTTATTGTCCAAACAATATTCTAGGATTCTAAATATAGTCATAGTGAACAGTCTAGGACATAAATCTTTGGACACAGCAATAAGTATTTGATTTTTTAGATGAAAACATCAGACATACAAATGTTTACATACATATCAGACATACAGAAAAGTTCAGATATTAATAAATACTCAATATCTATACAGATATTTTTAGGTATTCAATAACTTCACTTTTAGGGTAGTAGCTCCATCTACACATAAGATGTGTATAAGAGACAGAAGTAATATTTACTATGATTATTTCCTAAATATTAATGAACCTTTGTAAAACAGATTTTTAAAAGTTTAGTATATTATCTTAAGGAAAAGACAAAAACATACTTATTGTCCAAACAATATTCTAGGATTCTAAATATAGTCATAGTGAACAGTCTAGGACATAAATCTTTGGACACAGCAATAAGTATTTGATTTTTTAGATGAAAACATCAGACATACAAATGTTTACATACATATCAGACATACAGAAAAGTTCAGATATTAATAAATACTCAATATCTATACAGATATTTTTAGGTATTCAATAACTTCACTTTTAGGGTAGTAGCTCCATCTACACATAAGATGTGTATAAGAGACAGAAGTAATATTTACTATGATTATTTCCTAAATATTAATGAACCTTTGTAAAACAGATTTTTAAAAGTTTAGTATATTATCTTAAGGAAAAGACAAAAACATACTTATTGTCCAAACAATATTCTAGGATTCTAAATATAGTCATAGTGAACAGTCTAGGACATAAATCTTTGGACACAGCAATAAGTATTTGATTTTTTAGATGAAAACATCAGACATACAAATGTTTACATACATATCAGACATACAGAAAAGTTCAGATATTAATAAATACTCAATATCTATACAGATATTTTTAGGTATTCAATAACTTCACTTTTAGGGTAGTAGCTCCATCTACACATAAGATGTGTATAAGAGACAGAAGTAATATTTACTATGATTATTTCCTAAATATTAATGAACCTTTGTAAAACAGATTTTTAAAAGTTTAGTATATTATCTTAAGGAAAAGACAAAAACATACTTATTGTCCAAACAATATTCTAGGATTCTAAATATAGTCATAGTGAACAGTCTAGGACATAAATCTTTGGACACAGCAATAAGTATTTGATTTTTTAGATGAAAACATCAGACATACAAATGTTTACATACATATCAGACATACAGAAAAGTTCAGATATTAATAAATACTCAATATCTATACAGATATTTTTAGGTATTCAATAACTTCACTTTTAGGGTAGTAGCTCCATCTACACATAAGATGTGTATAAGAGACAGAAGTAATATTTACTATGATTATTTCCTAAATATTAATGAACCTTTGTAAAACAGATTTTTAAAAGTTTAGTATATTATCTTAAGGAAAAGACAAAAACATACTTATTGTCCAAACAATATTCTAGGATTCTAAATATAGTCATAGTGAACAGTCTAGGACATAAATCTTTGGACACAGCAATAAGTATTTGATTTTTTAGATGAAAACATCAGACATACAAATGTTTACATACATATCAGACATACAGAAAAGTTCAGATATTAATAAATACTCAATATCTATACAGATATTTTTAGGTATTCAATAACTTCACTTTTAGGGTAGTAGCTCCATCTACACATAAGATGTGTATAAGAGACAGAAGTAATATTTACTATGATTATTTCCTAAATATTAATGAACCTTTGTAAAACAGATTTTTAAAAGTTTAGTATATTATCTTAAGGAAAAGACAAAAACATACTTATTGTCCAAACAATATTCTAGGATTCTAAATATAGTCATAGTGAACAGTCTAGGACATAAATCTTTGGACACAGCAATAAGTATTTGATTTTTTAGATGAAAACATCAGACATACAAATGTTTACATACATATCAGACATACAGAAAAGTTCAGATATTAATAAATACTCAATATCTATACAGATATTTTTAGGTATTCAATAACTTCACTTTTAGGGTAGTAGCTCCATCTACACATAAGATGTGTATAAGAGACAGAAGTAATATTTACTATGATTATTTCCTAAATATTAATGAACCTTTGTAAAACAGATTTTTAAAAGTTTAGTATATTATCTTAAGGAAAAGACAAAAACATACTTATTGTCCAAACAATATTCTAGGATTCTAAATATAGTCATAGTGAACAGTCTAGGACATAAATCTTTGGACACAGCAATAAGTATTTGATTTTTTAGATGAAAACATCAGACATACAAATGTTTACATACATATCAGACATACAGAAAAGTTCAGATATTAATAAATACTCAATATCTATACAGATATTTTTAGGTATTCAATAACTTCACTTTTAGGGTAGTAGCTCCATCTACACATAAGATGTGTATAAGAGACAGAAGTAATATTTACTATGATTATTTCCTAAATATTAATGAACCTTTGTAAAACAGATTTTTAAAAGTTTAGTATATTATCTTAAGGAAAAGACAAAAACATACTTATTGTCCAAACAATATTCTAGGATTCTAAATATAGTCATAGTGAACAGTCTAGGACATAAATCTTTGGACACAGCAATAAGTATTTGATTTTTTAGATGAAAACATCAGACATACAAATGTTTACATACATATCAGACATACAGAAAAGTTCAGATATTAATAAATACTCAATATCTATACAGATATTTTTAGGTATTCAATAACTTCACTTTTAGGGTAGTAGCTCCATCTACACATAAGATGTGTATAAGAGACAGAAGTAATATTTACTATGATTATTTCCTAAATATTAATGAACCTTTGTAAAACAGATTTTTAAAAGTTTAGTATATTATCTTAAGGAAAAGACAAAAACATACTTATTGTCCAAACAATATTCTAGGATTCTAAATATAGTCATAGTGAACAGTCTAGGACATAAATCTTTGGACACAGCAATAAGTATTTGATTTTTTAGATGAAAACATCAGACATACAAATGTTTACATACATATCAGACATACAGAAAAGTTCAGATATTAATAAATACTCAATATCTATACAGATATTTTTAGGTATTCAATAACTTCACTTTTAGGGTAGTAGCTCCATCTACACATAAGATGTGTATAAGAGACAGAAGTAATATTTACTATGATTATTTCCTAAATATTAATGAACCTTTGTAAAACAGATTTTTAAAAGTTTAGTATATTATCTTAAGGAAAAGACAAAAACATACTTATTGTCCAAACAATATTCTAGGATTCTAAATATAGTCATAGTGAACAGTCTAGGACATAAATCTTTGGACACAGCAATAAGTATTTGATTTTTTAGATGAAAACATCAGACATACAAATGTTTACATACATATCAGACATACAGAAAAGTTCAGATATTAATAAATACTCAATATCTATACAGATATTTTTAGGTATTCAATAACTTCACTTTTAGGGTAGTAGCTCCATCTACACATAAGATGTGTATAAGAGACAGAAGTAATATTTACTATGATTATTTCCTAAATATTAATGAACCTTTGTAAAACAGATTTTTAAAAGTTTAGTATATTATCTTAAGGAAAAGACAAAAACATACTTATTGTCCAAACAATATTCTAGGATTCTAAATATAGTCATAGTGAACAGTCTAGGACATAAATCTTTGGACACAGCAATAAGTATTTGATTTTTTAGATGAAAACATCAGACATACAAATGTTTACATACATATCAGACATACAGAAAAGTTCAGATATTAATAAATACTCAATATCTATACAGATATTTTTAGGTATTCAATAACTTCACTTTTAGGGTAGTAGCTCCATCTACACATAAGATGTGTATAAGAGACAGAAGTAATATTTACTATGATTATTTCCTAAATATTAATGAACCTTTGTAAAACAGATTTTTAAAAGTTTAGTATATTATCTTAAGGAAAAGACAAAAACATACTTATTGTCCAAACAATATTCTAGGATTCTAAATATAGTCATAGTGAACAGTCTAGGACATAAATCTTTGGACACAGCAATAAGTATTTGATTTTTTAGATGAAAACATCAGACATACAAATGTTTACATACATATCAGACATACAGAAAAGTTCAGATATTAATAAATACTCAATATCTATACAGATATTTTTAGGTATTCAATAACTTCACTTTTAGGGTAGTAGCTCCATCTACACATAAGATGTGTATAAGAGACAGAAGTAATATTTACTATGATTATTTCCTAAATATTAATGAACCTTTGTAAAACAGATTTTTAAAAGTTTAGTATATTATCTTAAGGAAAAGACAAAAACATACTTATTGTCCAAACAATATTCTAGGATTCTAAATATAGTCATAGTGAACAGTCTAGGACATAAATCTTTGGACACAGCAATAAGTATTTGATTTTTTAGATGAAAACATCAGACATACAAATGTTTACATACATATCAGACATACAGAAAAGTTCAGATATTAATAAATACTCAATATCTATACAGATATTTTTAGGTATTCAATAACTTCACTTTTAGGGTAGTAGCTCCATCTACACATAAGATGTGTATAAGAGACAGAAGTAATATTTACTATGATTATTTCCTAAATATTAATGAACCTTTGTAAAACAGATTTTTAAAAGTTTAGTATATTATCTTAAGGAAAAGACAAAAACATACTTATTGTCCAAACAATATTCTAGGATTCTAAATATAGTCATAGTGAACAGTCTAGGACATAAATCTTTGGACACAGCAATAAGTATTTGATTTTTTAGATGAAAACATCAGACATACAAATGTTTACATACATATCAGACATACAGAAAAGTTCAGATATTAATAAATACTCAATATCTATACAGATATTTTTAGGTATTCAATAACTTCACTTTTAGGGTAGTAGCTCCATCTACACATAAGATGTGTATAAGAGACAGAAGTAATATTTACTATGATTATTTCCTAAATATTAATGAACCTTTGTAAAACAGATTTTTAAAAGTTTAGTATATTATCTTAAGGAAAAGACAAAAACATACTTATTGTCCAAACAATATTCTAGGATTCTAAATATAGTCATAGTGAACAGTCTAGGACATAAATCTTTGGACACAGCAATAAGTATTTGATTTTTTAGATGAAAACATCAGACATACAAATGTTTACATACATATCAGACATACAGAAAAGTTCAGATATTAATAAATACTCAATATCTATACAGATATTTTTAGGTATTCAATAACTTCACTTTTAGGGTAGTAGCTCCATCTACACATAAGATGTGTATAAGAGACAGAAGTAATATTTACTATGATTATTTCCTAAATATTAATGAACCTTTGTAAAACAGATTTTTAAAAGTTTAGTATATTATCTTAAGGAAAAGACAAAAACATACTTATTGTCCAAACAATATTCTAGGATTCTAAATATAGTCATAGTGAACAGTCTAGGACATAAATCTTTGGACACAGCAATAAGTATTTGATTTTTTAGATGAAAACATCAGACATACAAATGTTTACATACATATCAGACATACAGAAAAGTTCAGATATTAATAAATACTCAATATCTATACAGATATTTTTAGGTATTCAATAACTTCACTTTTAGGGTAGTAGCTCCATCTACACATAAGATGTGTATAAGAGACAGAAGTAATATTTACTATGATTATTTCCTAAATATTAATGAACCTTTGTAAAACAGATTTTTAAAAGTTTAGTATATTATCTTAAGGAAAAGACAAAAACATACTTATTGTCCAAACAATATTCTAGGATTCTAAATATAGTCATAGTGAACAGTCTAGGACATAAATCTTTGGACACAGCAATAAGTATTTGATTTTTTAGATGAAAACATCAGACATACAAATGTTTACATACATATCAGACATACAGAAAAGTTCAGATATTAATAAATACTCAATATCTATACAGATATTTTTAGGTATTCAATAACTTCACTTTTAGGGTAGTAGCTCCATCTACACATAAGATGTGTATAAGAGACAGAAGTAATATTTACTATGATTATTTCCTAAATATTAATGAACCTTTGTAAAACAGATTTTTAAAAGTTTAGTATATTATCTTAAGGAAAAGACAAAAACATACTTATTGTCCAAACAATATTCTAGGATTCTAAATATAGTCATAGTGAACAGTCTAGGACATAAATCTTTGGACACAGCAATAAGTATTTGATTTTTTAGATGAAAACATCAGACATACAAATGTTTACATACATATCAGACATACAGAAAAGTTCAGATATTAATAAATACTCAATATCTATACAGATATTTTTAGGTATTCAATAACTTCACTTTTAGGGTAGTAGCTCCATCTACACATAAGATGTGTATAAGAGACAGAAGTAATATTTACTATGATTATTTCCTAAATATTAATGAACCTTTGTAAAACAGATTTTTAAAAGTTTAGTATATTATCTTAAGGAAAAGACAAAAACATACTTATTGTCCAAACAATATTCTAGGATTCTAAATATAGTCATAGTGAACAGTCTAGGACATAAATCTTTGGACACAGCAATAAGTATTTGATTTTTTAGATGAAAACATCAGACATACAAATGTTTACATACATATCAGACATACAGAAAAGTTCAGATATTAATAAATACTCAATATCTATACAGATATTTTTAGGTATTCAATAACTTCACTTTTAGGGTAGTAGCTCCATCTACACATAAAGTGATTAGAAAGAAAGAAATGTTTAGCATCAGAGGAGATATTTCTATCTTGATATCCCCTAGTTAGGTTTGCCAGTTTGTGCCCATGTAGTTTAACCTCTCTCAGATCTATTGTATTTATTCAATTATTATTATTATTTTTTTTGTTCCTCTGGGGACACTTATTTCCTTGACTACATCATCAAGAACTGGCACAGCTACATACACAGCTGTGGCTTTTTTAGTTTTAACTAGAAACTCATCATTCACACTTCCTTGAACCCAGCTGGATGTGTTCATGCTTCCTAGTTGGTAGCACTGTGATACAACCATTTATTTAAGTAAATACTGGTGATACACACTGGGTGAAGTCCTTATGAATTATCAGATGTTATTTCTATTGTCTTGTGTGTTTGGAGAGTTATACATTGCTTTTGTGCTTGCTCAGTCATGTCCAACTCTTTGTGACCCTTTGGACTGTAGCCTGCCAGGCTCCTCTGTCCATGGGGTTCTCCAGCAAGAATACTGGAGTGGGTTGCCATTTTCTCCTCCAGGGGATCTTTCTGACCCAGGGATCAAACTTGCATCTCCTGCATTGGCAGGAAGATTCTTTACTACTAAGCAACCTGGGAAGCCCAATACAATGTTTTCACTGCCACTAATTTCAACAAGGAAAGGAGTGGACATCATAATGGTAGAAATTTGGTATTTTGTTCATAGGATCCTCTGCTTCTTTGATCTACAAGTTAGAGCGTCTCATTTGTAGTCTGCATCCCAATACTGACCTTGTTTATTGTGCTGGCTGTTTGAAATTTCATGTAAAGTATAGCAGAAAGAAATTCAGTTCAGTTTAGTCTCTGAGCAGTGTCTGACTCTTTGTGACCCCATGGACTGCAGTACGCCAGGCCTCCCTGTGCATCACCAACTCTCAGAGTCCACCTAAACCCATGTCCATTGAGTCGGTGAATGCCATCCAACCATCTCATTCTCTGTCGTCCCCTTCTCCTCCTGCCCTCAATCTTTCCCAGCATCAGGGTCTTTTCCAGTGAGTCAGTTCTTTGCATCAGGTGGCCAAAGTATTGGAGTTTCAGCTTCAAAATCAGTCCTTCCAACGAACACCCAGGACTGATCTCCTTTAGGATGGACTGGTTGGATCTCCTTGCAGTCCAAGGGACTCTCAAGAGTCTTCTCCAACACCACAGTTCAAAAGCATCCATTCTTCGGTGCTTAGCTTTCTTTATAGTCCAACTCTCACATCCATACATGACCACTGGAAAAACCATAGCCTTGACTAGATGGACCTTTGTTGGCAAAGTAATGTCTCTGCTTTTTAATATAGTATCTAGGTTGGTCATAAGTTTCCTTCCAAGGAGTAAAAATCTTTTAATTTCATGGCTGCAGTCACCATCTGCAGTGATTTTGGAGCCCCAAAAAATAAAGTCAGCCACTGTTTCCCCATCTATTTGCCATGAACTGATGGGACCGGATGCCATGATCTTTAAGCCAACTTCTTCACTCTCCTGTTTCACTTTCATGAAGAGGCTCTTTAGTTCTTCTTCGCTTTCTGCCATAAGGGTGGTATCATCTGCATATCTGAGGTTTTTAAAAGTACATAAATGCTGCATCGGCTGAAATACATCATCTCATCCCCTTACCAGGCAGTTAATTGCAAAGAATTTAAAAAATTAACATAATTAATGTGGTTGCCCTTCTTTATTTAATAGTGGAAAGATTAACCCTGCCACACATTAAAATGTTTGTTTCTTCATTTCTCATTGCTGTTGCTTTTGATTTAGTTTCTTGTTAACTTTTAACTTACTTTTTGATTTCATATCTTATTTATGTTAATTGTGCATTACCCTTGTGCTTTACTGACAGTGATATTGAAGGGAATGGGGCAGATGAAGGAGTTTCAGCAGGATTTTAGCAACTGCTTCAAAATTTTTATTTATGTGTGTATTTTCAGTGCTTAGATCTAGGAAACTCTAGGAAGGAAAACAGACAAAATTCTCTTCAAAGATCAAAAGCAGCTATCAGTGAATGAAAACCTTTAAAAATGTTGTCTCCAACCTTTTTTTTTTTTCTTTGCATTACATGTAAAGAAATCTATAGCTTAGTTGTGTTTTGTGTTTACACATTTCAAGCTTGTAGCAGCACAGTTTGGCTCTTCTTTCTCACATTCCCTGTGCAAAAAGAGTCACCTGCACCTCGGAACTAGGAGACTGTGGGATGGGGACTTTGTTCATGCCAGTCCCTGGAGGACTTGGGGGATGCTTAGCCATTATCTCATTTTACAGAAGTTTAAAGTGAAAGAAGGCACCTACCTAGAGCCCACATTTACTGAATTACAATGCCAAGGGCAAATACTGGTCTTCTGATCCTCACATTTAAGACCCTATATGCGAGACAGCAAAAGAGACACAGATGTAAAGAACAGACTTTTGGACTCTGTGGGAGAAGGTGAGGATGGGATGATTTGAGAGAATAGCATTGAAACATGTATTTTATCATATGTGACATAGATCACCAGTCCAGGTTCGATGCATGAGACAGGGCACTCAGGACTGGTTCACTGGGATGACCCTGTGGGATGGGATGGGGAGGGAGATGCAAGGAGAGTCAGGATAGGGAGCACATGTACACCCATGGCTGATTCACGTGAAATGTATGGCAAAAACCACCACAATATTGTAAAGTAATTAGCCTCCAATTAAAAGAAAAAAAAAAAAAGACTTAGTGTCCGTGGTTTCTTTACTCCACTGTTATTTTTGCCTTGGGGTAAGAGTTCTGGAGCGATACTTTTGGTAATACCATACTGAAAGGATTTTATATGAATGATCCTAAAATTTTGATATGTATTTTTTCTTCCTAGGATTCATACCTGTGTGTAGCCTGGGAGTGGCTCAAGTGGGCAGGCTGAACTTTGGAAAGGATGTCAGCACCTTGAAATATTTCACCATCTGTGGCTTACAAGAGGGCTATGAGCCATTTGCCGTTAACACAAATAGGGATATTACCATGTGGCTGAGCAAGAGGCTTCCTCAGTTTCTCCAAGTTCCATCAAACCATGAACATATTGAGGTTTGCTTTTTCTTTAAAACTTGGACCATTGGCCAAAACCAGGAGGGGAAGTTCCTACTTAGACAATTACTGTCATTTACTTAAAATGATGGTTCCAATGTGTTCCATTATAGGGGAATCTAAGGATAGAATTACCCTCTGGTTTTAGGTACTGTGTGAGAGGCTGATTAGACTGATTAACTATGGTTGAGCCTGGAACAACTTTGTGGTTAATTTGCATATAATTTATAGTTGGCCCTCTGCTTCTACGGATCCAACCAACCATGGATTATGTAGTACTCATGGTAGTGTTTCCCCTTGAAAATATCCACATCTTAGTAGATCCAAGCAGTTCAAACCTTCATTGTTCAGGGTCACCTGTATGTAATTCTTTTTTAAATATATATATATCGGCAATGGCAGGCTCAATCTGAGTATATACAGTTGTAACGTGAATTTCCCAGATTGTCTTCTGAGTTAGAAACAGAACTGTGAGCATATCCTTACACAGCCATACCTATGTTTAGTGATCTCATTTATAAAATTAAGCCACAAGTGGGCCATGTCTGGGGTTTTAAAAGTGTGATGCACCTTTAAAGGGGTTTTGGAATCAGGAAGTCAACAGTGCTGAGCATTTGAATGATTGCTTCTTCATTTGCTAGGTGACCAGAATAGATGGCACCATAGACAGTTCCCCATGTTTAAAAGTCACTCAGAAGTCCTTTGGGTCTCAGAACAGCAGCACGGATATCATGTTTTATCGTCTGAGCATGCCCATCGAGTGTGCAGAGGTCTTCTCCAAGACTGCAGCTGGAGGGATCCCTGGCACCGGCCTCTTTGGGCCCAAGAATGATCTGGAGGATTATGATGTGGATTCAGACTTTGAGGTTCTCATGAAGACAGCTCACGGCCATCTGGTGCCAGATCGAGGAGACAAAGACAAAGAAGCTACAAAACCAGAGTTTAATAACCACAAAGATTATGCTCAGGAAAAGCCCTCTCGTCTGAAACAGAGGTCATTGATATATGCAAAATGATTTTTAAAGTTTTTGTAATTTTGATTTTTTTAAATGATTTTAAATATGTAGTTATTATGTGGGGTCACAGGAGAGGGCAGTAGAGGGTAACAGATGTCCAAAATCAATTTGTTTTACCTCTTCTTCCTTCTTTATGTACCAAGGATTCCACAGAAGAATAAAGCAGCCTGTTTGCCCTCTAATTTGTTAGCACTAACAATTCTATCTCAGGAGTTACTTTTCCTATGATTTTTTTTTTAATTGTAGCAAAACTAAAATTTGCCATCATAACCATTTTTAAGTAGCACTACACTCAGTAGTGCTAAGTGTATTCGTATTGTTGTGAAACAGATCTCTGGAACATTTTTAGTTTGCAAAACTGAAACTCTACACCCATGTAACAGCGTGCCCTTTTCAACCTATGCCAACCCCTGCTCATCTCCACTTTTTGTTTCTATGAATTTGACTGCTTTAGATACTTCATGTAAATGAAGTCATACAGTATTTGTCTTTCTGTGACTGACTTATGTAGCATATTGTCCTCAAGGGTCATATGTGTTGCAGCATATGTCAGAATTCACTTCCTTTTTAAGGCTGAACAATTTTCCAGTGTGTGTATATGCACCACATTTTGTTTATGCATTCATCCACTGATGGCCATTTAGAGTGATTCCATGGCTATTGTGATTCATGCTGTTATGAACATGGATGTACAAATAGCTTTTCATGACCCTACTTTCAGTTCCTCTGGATATATACTCAAAAGTGGGATGCCTAGTGGTTCTGTATTAAATTCTTGAGGAAAAAAAAAATATTGTACTCCATAGTAGTCGTACCATTTTACAATTCCATCACCACTGCGCAAGGGTCTCAATTTCTCCATCTCCTTGTCAACCATTGTTACTTTCTGGTTTTTTTGCTAGTAGCCATCCTAAACAGGGTGAAGTGCTATCTCATTGTGGATTTCATTTCCATGTCCCTGATGATTAGTGATGTGGAACATCTTTTTATATGCTTATTGGTCATTTGTATATCATGTTTAGAGAAATGTCTATTCAACTTGTTGGCCATTTTTTCTTTTTCTTTGATTGGGTGATTTGCTTTTTTGTTACTGATTTGTAGGAGTTCTTTATATATTCTAGATACTAAGCTAGCTTCAGATATATGATTTGTAAGTACTTTCTCCCAAGAGTTAATTTTTAAGATGTTTCCATTTACAGCATTGGTTGAAGTATTCTATCTTTATATGCTAAATAGCATTTTTAGTGTTTTATTTTAAATAGTATTTTTTAATGTAGAAGAAAGCAAATTGTTTTAGCATCCTTTCTTCAATAAATGCAAATTTCTCTACCTCAGCAGTATTGGCAGTGCTCTGGGTCATCTAATTATTTATTGTAAGAGTCTGCCTTGTGCATTGGGTGGTTAGCAGTATCCCTGGCCTCCACCACTAGATGCCAGTGGCATACTCCACCAGTTGTTACAACCCCAAATATCTCCAGATATTGTCTGATGCCCTCTTGGGGGTTAATCATACTGTTTGACAACCAGTCTACTAAGTTAATTATATGTTTATGTTTGAGATAGGCAGAACATTTTAAAGTTGCTTATTCCTAATCCTCTAATATATTTCAGGTTTTTGCTTCGAAGAACAAAGCCAGATTATAGCACCAGCCATTCTGCAAGACTCACTGAAGATGTCCTTGCAGATGAGAGGGATGACTACGATTACTTGATGCAAACGTCCACGGTATGAGGTTCCCGCTTTCGTCATTTATTTCTGTTTGCCAGTGATCATGTTTTGCATTTCAAACAGTTAACTTTGACTTAGATCAAACTCTGGTCTCCTGCATGTAGGCTGATTCTTGACCATCTGAGCCACCAGGGTAGCCCACTATTTTGCAAGTGTATTTTAAAAATGATTAATCACTTATATTTTAGGGACCAAAAAGTTGAAAGACACGTATTTTCTGAGGTGATTGTTGATGTTGTTGTTCAGTCACTAAGTTCTGTCCGACTCTTTGTGACCCCATGGACTGCAGCACCAGGTTTCCCCGTCCTTCACTATCTCCCCGAGTTTGCTCAGACTCATCTCCATTGTGTTGGGGATACTTTTTAACCATCTCATCCACCCTCTTCTCCTTTTACCTTCAATCTCTCCCAGCATCATGGTCTTTTCCACTGAGACGGCTCTTCACATCAGGTGGCCAAAGTATTGGAGCTTCAGCTTCACCACCAGTCCTTCCAATGAATATTCAGAGCTGATTACCTTTACGATTGACTGGTTTGATCTCCTTGCAGTCCAAGGGACTCTCAGAGTCTTCTCCAACACCACAGTTTGAAAGCATCAGTTCTTTGATGCTCCGCCAAAGTTCAGTCATAATTGAAATTATGGTCTGGCTCTCACATCTGTACATGACTACTGGAAAAACCATAACCTTGACTATATGGAACTCTGTTAGCAAAGTGATGTCTCTGCTTTTTAATATGCTATCTAAGTTGGTCAAAGCTTTCCTTGCAAGGAGCAAGCATCTTTTAATTTCATGGCTGCAGTGCCCATCCACAGTGATTTGGAGCCCAAGAAAATACAATCTTCCACCATTTCCACCTTTTCCCTTTCTATTTGCCTGAAATGATGGGACTGGATGCCCTATATTATACAAGCTGACAGTGAAGTTGCTCAGTCGTTTCCGACTCTTTGCGACCCCATGGACTGTAACCTATCAGGCTCCTCTGTCCATGGGATTTTCCAGGCAATAGCACTGGAGTGGATTGCCATTTCCTTCTCCAGCGGATCTTCCCGACCCAGGGATCGAACCCAGGTCTCCCACATTGTAGACAGACGCTTTAACGTCTGAGCCACCAGGGAAGTCCTATATTATACAAGCTACTTGAGGAAAAATAGCACCTAAGGGCACCCTCAGTCCTGGTTTTGCTATCCTCTTTCTTGGCAACATTTTAATTTGCCACCTAAGTTTTCCAAGCACCTCGTCTAGTTTCTTCATCTCGGTGATGTATCTACAAGACCGTTTATCGTTCTTTGTTAGACGTCAAGTTGTGCTGTCTGCCATTAAAAAAATGTTAAAACGCTCCTCATAAAACTCCAAATAGAAAAAAATACGTAGCTGTGTCCCTTGTAAAGTTCCCCGTGTTTGAACTTGACTTTCACATATTAGATCTGAACTATTTCAAAGTGATTTTAAGGGGTGATTTTAAGCATCTTATGTTAGTGATAGCTAAAGCAAAGCATATTTAGGGTATAAAACAATATAAAAGAAGCCTGAAACAGGTATGAAAACTCTAGAATAGATTAGTGTTCTTGAATAAGCTTGAAGAATTCAAAGCTTACCTGCCTAATGGACTGATGATTTTATTACGTAAACATAATATAATATATATACACACACGCATATATATATACATACACACATACATATACATCACCATACATTCATACTTGAAAGTATTTTTAATAAAAAGGTTCAAATCATCTTTGCTTAAGATAGTCTTTTCTCTTTTTCCCCATTATTTCTGAAATAATTTTGGATCTCTGTTTCAAGACTTTTCTTATTTTGCCACATCAGTCCTTTGTGCCTATATTGTTTTAATTAGGCCAAGTTATTTTTCTTTTTACTCCTTTAAGCTTTGAGTTTTGTTGCTATTGTTACAGCCTAATTGAATATACTATTATTTTATTTTTTGTTGAAGTACAGTTGATTTACAATGTTGTATTAATTTCAGATGTATAGCAATGTGATTCAGTTATACATACATATATTGTATTTTTCAGATTCCTTTCCATTATAGGTTATTATAAGATAATACAATTTCTGGTGCTATACCGTAGGACCTTGTTTTTTATGCATTCTGTGTATAAAAGCTTCTGTCTGTCAACCTCAACCTCCCAGCCCATCCCTCTCCCAACCCTCTCCCCCATGGTAAGCACCAGTCTGTTCTCTTTGTCTGAGTTTCTGTTTTTGTTTCATGGATAGGTTCATTTGTGTCATATTTTAGATTCTGCATATAAGTGATGCCATAAAGTATTTTTCTTTTTCTTTCTGATTTATTTCACTTAGTATGATAACCTCTAGTTGCATTGATGCTGCTGTAAATAGGTCAAATGATTTTAAATAAAGACCTATCTTCTTAGGCAAGTTAAAGGCATTGAAAGTCAAAGTTTTGTTTCTTTTTACTTTGCCAATACTTGCTGTTGCTATCTCGACAGTACTATTACTCAGTGAGAATCTTTCCTGGACAAGAACCTGCCAATGTCTGGGTGGGCTGGATCACATCCGATTTCCATCAGTATGATACAGGCTTTGACTTGGACAGAGTTCGTACAGTGACTGTGACTCTGGGCGATGAAAAAGGAAAGGTGCACGAAAGGTTGGTTTTTCCTCCATTTTTTGTTACATAAATGATATCTAATAAAAATGTTGATAAACCTAGGCATTGTTTTCACTTGGATTTTTATACCTAAAATAATATTCTATTTATAGGAACAATATAACCAAACCATTAATGTCAGTATCCTTTTTGTTACTCAAACAAGCCAGTAAGGAATCTGAGTATATTACAAGTGCAAATCATATAAAGTAAGAGCATTGCATCTTTTGGGGGCACTAATCATATGTTCCTTCAGGTGCCATTTGCACGTGATTAACGACTTGGGTTGCCATTACTTAGGCTTCGTTCCAGGAATTCAGAGACGGGTGAATGTGAGGCGTTTAGCCTGTAGTCTGGTCTGTATCTTGGGAACTGGTTAGGTGGTGGGGAGAAAAATGTGAAGACAGTGTGAGCTAGTGGATTAGACCAGATGGATGCATTTGAACTCCAACTGAGGAGCAGTGGATTCTTTCCTCAGCTTTGCCATTGACTTGCTGTGTGACTTTGGGTAAGTCAGTTACACTTTCTGTGCCATCCTTTCTCATTTGTAAAACAAACGAAACTCAAACCAAACCTTCAAAAAAGTGAAGAAGGGTATCTTCCTTGCAGAATAAGACAAGAGAAGACCTGGCCGTTTGCGTCTGCCCTTGTGCCTATGCATCCTCTCTGGTCTGCAGTGATGGCTCTCATAGAAAGAGCCTCTCTTCCCCTAGAATGTTACTTTTCTTTTCTACCTGTGTCATTATTTTTGGTGTCCAGAAGCTCCCTCTCCTGCCTTCAGGTTGTAACACTTGAACCGCAGTGAGCTTAGCACTGGACAGTGGACTTAGCAAAAAATCCTCCAATGAAGAGTACTGTACATCAGTAGGGAGGCCCAAACTACCTGTTTCCAGTTTAGTCGTATTCTGATGGCTATATATTGATTTTCATAGATGGGGACAATGAAAGGAGATAACTCAGAATAGGGATGTGATAACATCAGCAGTCCCCAGACCTTTTTGGCACTAAGGACCAGTTTCATGGAAGATAATTTTACCATGGGCCATGGGCAGGGGATGGTTTGGGAATGATTCAAACACATAATGTTTACTTGTGCATTTTATTTCTATTATTATTGCATCAGATCCACCTCAGATCACCAGGCATTAGATCCCAGCGGTTGGGGACCCCTGTTATCTGATTGATGATTTTGGTGTAGGAAATGCAGGCTAAGGAAGGTTGTTGAAACTTATGTAAAAAGGGCATAGAAACACAGCCAACTTTTGATTATTCAGAAACTGACTTTATCTGGGCCTGTTTACTCTTTTCTTACTGCTTGTTTGTATTTGGCCTTTCTTCTAGCCTCATTCACACATGCACTGCCTAGTGGCAGAGAAAGAAAACAAAGTAAAACTCAAAGAATTTAAGTTTGCTACCATCTCTGATAAAGGTTTTGGTGAGCTTGAAACTCAGGTCGGGGTTATTGTTAACATCATGGATCTGGTGCACATCCCAGCTTAAGTCTATCTCTCATAACAGATCACCAGGAATTATCCAGGGGCTTAATTTTAGCCAAAGTTTACATCTGCTGAGTCACTGACGGCTCATGTAGAATTGGCCTAGGACTCTATAGTGTCTGGAAATGGATGCTTCTTATCTCAGAACAAGTGGTTTAAAATAAAAACTATGAGAATGAAAATTACTAATTTGGATGATTATTACATACTTAAACTTTTTTGAACCTCAGAAAAAGGTCCAGTTTGGTTTGAGTTTTTGGAGGGAAGGTGCAGGTCAGTTCTTAACCTTGGTTCGTACCAGTTGACCTGTCTTCATTAGGTGTGAAATTGAGAGACTGGAAGACCTGACTCAGAATGTCCACTGAAGTCGGTGGAGTTTTGCTCAGAATCACTGAATCGGGCCCATTGTGCACCTGTCCCATTTCAGCATGAGCTTGTTGCTTGCACAGCATAACTTAGGTTTAGTCTGCCAGACTTCCATGCTTTCCACACTGTCTTTGCTTGTACAAAGATAAATATGTCTTTTTGCAATTCAGCATTAAACGCAGCAATTGCTACATGGTGTGTGCGGGTGAGAGCCTGAGCCCGGGGCAAGGACGCAACAACAACGGCCTGGAGATTGGCTGCGTGGTGGATGCTGCCAGTGGGCTGCTCACCTTCACGGCCAACGGCAAGGAACTGAGCACCTATTATCAGGTGTGTGGTCAGGGATGACCTTGTGCCTCCAGAGAAGAAACCTTTATCCTCGTTAGAGAGGAAAACACGTTTTGCAATACCAAAAAGTAAATTAGAAGCCGTGGGGTCTTCATGGTGGTCCAGTGGTTGAGACTCCATGCTGCCAATACAGGGGCACAGGATTGATCTCTGGTTGAGAAACGAGGTTCCACATGCCATGTGGTATGGCCAAAAAGATAAAAAAAAAAAAGCAAATTAGAAATTAGAAAGACATGAAGGCACAAATGCCTCGATTCTGTATTTTTACTTCTCTTTGAATAATAACCGTGCCACAAGTCCTTCAGAGTAAGCAGTATATTTCTCCAAAAATGTTCACACAGTCCTGAAATGAAATATTCCAAACAATTATTGAAAGAGAATATCCATATGAGAGGAAGGAAAAGCCTTTTTCTGTAAAAGTGTCCTCTAAGTGTTATGAAGAAAGTTTATTTTCTTTGTGTTTCATCCTTTATTAATATTATGAAATTTATTTGCTTATTTAAGGTGGAACCAAGCACAAAGTTATTTCCTGCAGTTTTTGCACAAGCTACAAGTCCCAATGTTTTTCAGTTTGAGTTGGGACGAATAAAGGTAAGAAAGACCCATTTGTGTTATTATATTTGGGTTATTTTCCATTAGGAAATAGCATTTACTTCTCCTTAAATGAATTCACTTCTTTATTAGTACTGATATTAATCATATAAATCACTCTCTAAGAAAAATGTTGCCATGTTTGAAAATTCTGGTCACTAGGGCAACACCATTAATTAGAAAGGGTTTTCTTTGGTCATCATAAATAAATTATTCAATAAAACTAGGCTTACACAGAACAAATATGCCACATTATATACAAGTTAGTAATCATTGAACTCACAGGTGAGTTAGTGAGTGGGATTGAAAGGCTGGAAATGTGCTACATACTGGTAAGTGCTAGAAGAGTGGTGGGTATTGAGTACTCTGGAAATATAACTGAGAAAACAGCTAAGTAGGATGGTGTGGATCAGGTGCAGCTGAAAGAGGAGGTGACATTTAGGTTGACTTTTAACAGATGAACAGCAGATCTTAAGGTATGTTTGCTTGGAGAAGACATTGTATACAGAAGGTGAAAGAATAAAAAATTGAAGGCATGAAAAATGCTGCAGGTTAAGGAATTCAGTGTTACTGTATCAAAGGATGCTTCTGGGATGTGGCCAGAGATTAATATGGATGGAAGATAGACCAAGTTCAAGTTGAAACAGCTTTAACTGCCACACTAAGACGTTGACATGTATTTCATAGACAGTGGCGATTCACTGGAAGTTTGAAAGAAGGGACTGAGTAAATCAAACTTGTTTTGGAAAAACATGTTGGTAGTAATATGGAAAACATCTACTCTTATAAAAATGAGAGCAGGCAGTAATAATTAGATATCACAATTTGATTCTATCCATGTGGGAGAAGAATGATAAGATTCATGAAAGTCATCATAGAGAGAGAATGATACATGAGATGTTTTATGGGAGAAATTAATTGAGTTTGTCAGTAAATTGGATTAATAGAGTTTGTTGATGCACTGGATTCAGCACTCAAGGAGAAATGAAGAATTATTTATTTTTTTTTTTGTGGAGGGGGAGACGTTTCTTTTTTTTTTTTTTTTAATTAAAGTATAGTTGATTTACAATGTTGTGTTAGTTTCAAGTGTATAGCGTATCACAGTGATTCAGTTATACATGTACATATTCTTTTTGAGATTCTCTTTCTTTATAGGTTATCACAAAATTTTGGGTACAGTTCCCTTCCTATGCAGTACATCATTATTAGTTATCTGTTTTACATATAGTATTCAGTTCAGTTCAGTCGCTCAGTCATGTCCGACTCTTTGCGACCCCATGAATCACAGCACACCAGGCCTCCCTGTTCATTACCATCTCTCGGACTTCACTCAGACTCACGTCCATCGAGTCCGTGATGCCATCCAGCCATCTCATCCTTGGTCGTCCCCTTCTCCTCCTGCCCCCAATCCCTCCCAGCATCAGAGTCTTTTCCAATGAGTCAACTCTTCGCATGAGGTGGCCAAAGTACTGGAGTTTCAGCTTTAGCATCATTCCTTCCAAAGAAATCCCAGGGCTGATCTCCTTCAGAATGGACTGGTTGGATCTCCTTGCAGTCCAAGGGACTCTCAAGAGTCTTCTCCAACACCACACTTCAAACGCATCAATTCTTCGGTGCTCAGCCTTCTTCACAGTCCAACTCTCACATCCATACATGACCACAGGAAAAACCATAGCCTCGATTAGACGGACCTTAGTCGGCAAAGTAATGTCTCTGCTTTTGAAAATGCTATCTAGGTTGGACATAACTTTTCTTCCAAGGAGCAAGCGTCTTCTAATTTCATGGCTGCAGTCACCATCTGCAGTGATTTTGGAGCCCCCCAAAATAGTATTGGGTATATGTTAATCCCAAAAGGATTAACTTAAATAATTTTAGTTGGTCCAGATAATGGATACTAATACAGCAAGCAGAAGAGCCTGTTGAAATTTGGGAAAAGGAATTTAGCTGAAATTTGCAGTTGTACGCACTGAGATGCTGGGCACACCTCACAGTGAAATTAATAGACAACTTTACCATGCTGGCTTGGTTACCTTGGACATGTTCCTTAAACCGTGTGAACTCAGTTTCTGCTTTTGTAAAATGAGATTCCAGCTGCCACAGAAAAGTCAATATAATATGGACTAAAGGAATCTGTGACTTTGGTTAAGTAGGAGGGCTTTAGTGACCTTTCAAAAAATTTCAATAAAATGATGGAAGAAGCTATGTTATTTGGTTCAAGATTATTCAATTCATAGTATTCAAGTTTGAACATGAAGGAAAGGCAGCAAGTTTGGACAACTGAAAGAAAGTTAAAATTTGACAGAAAAGTGCTAGTTTCTCAGAACCCAGACTCTAATATTGGTTTATTTGACATTTTCCATTTTTCACTATAGATATCACATACTGGATGGATATGTCCAAAACGGGACTGTTGACCATCACTACCCACTTTCCCCTGACCTGCCTAAGTCCTCCTGTCAGTTAATAACTCAGACCCCAAACCTTAGAGTCATCCTTGGCTTCCCTCCTTTGCATTCTGCATCCCAGTTCTATCCCCCAGCAAATCCTCCACCTGCTGACCACCAGCAGTCCTGCCGGCCACCACACTTTTTCCATCAGCATCATTTCCCATCTGGATTTCTTCAGGAGCCTCTAATTCATCATCACCCATCTGTTTATCATAGAACCACCTGAGTGACTGTCATTATTGTAAAATGAAAATCAGACCATGTCACTTCACTGCTCAAAACCCTGTTTCCCTGAATAAAATTCAGAGATCTCATGAAGGTTCACAAGTTCTAAACCACCTGACATCCTATTGCCCTCTGACTTCATTTTCTCCTAATCTCTCCTCTTTCACTTCACTGCAGCCACACTGTCCTTTGACTCTTCCTCAGATTTGCCAGGCAAATTCCCTCCTTGGGTCCTTTGCGTTCACAGATTCCTTTGCACAGAAGTTTCTTTCTCTGCGTATCTACATGGTTCTTCTTTGGATTTTTCTTTAAATGTCTTCTCAGTGACACCTATTCTGATAATTCTATTTATTATTGCTGTCCTGCATTATAATTCTCTCATCCTCATTCTTTTTTCCGCTCCATGACTTTTTTCCTAATAAACTATTCAATTGCTTATTTTATTTGTTTTATAGCTCTGATAAATAATAGAAGCTGTATGAGGGTAGGAAGTTTGTTTTGTTCACTAATACATTCTCAGTGTCTGATATAAGTGCCTCGTTTCTCTTCTCCATTAGCAGAAGAGAACAGGAAAGTAGCTTGAGGATGAGGAAGTGTAAATAATGCAGTAGAAAAGGTTCTAGAGGAGAGGGAGAGACCAAAGGTAATGCAGAAAGATGAGTTCATTGTTTTATTGGTCCAGAAGAGGCAGGCAGGGTGGTATCATGGTCAAAAATGAATCATTAAGCTTTGGCAAAGTAGAGACTTTTCTTTCCCTGAGACCAAAGTGCAGGAATTGGGATGGCTGAAGGTATGTATTGGAGGTGGAGGAAGGTGGAGAAAGAAGCTGTGTTGGTTCATACCTGGTTAATTCTTTTGTCTTATTTAGTAGTCATGTTTATCTGTTGAGCTGTCTCTGGTATTTTGTTAGTTACTCAAACCTGGCAAACCTGATGATGAGTGAGGTGGTAAGTATTTTAAGGATGAATGAGGCGGGTAACAAAGGACAGACAAGGAGAGAGGGAGAAAGCCAAGTGAATGTGACCCATCTTTCAGGACCTTTGGATGAAAGCAGCTAAAGCCTTGCCAGGTGTCCTGAGGACCTAGCTTTGTAAAGATGTAGAACAGATACATGGTTATACTTGGTGCTCTTGCTTTCTCAGTGTATCACTTAGTATGGGGGAGAAAAGATCCTCAAATTTTCTCTGTTGGTCCTTTCAGGAACAACTCAACCCAGTTTGTTAGTTTTTGTATTGACTCTGCTCAACACACAGTGTATCTTTCATTATCTCTTTGTGCACAGAACTCTATCGTCACTTTTTTGACCCCAAGGAGTGTGTTATCCACTCATTCTTTTCTGCTTTCCCATTTCCTAGAATGTGATGCCTCTCTCAGCGGGATTATTCAAGAGTGAGCACAAAAATCCTGTACCACAGTGTCCCCCACGTCTCCATGTGCAATTTCTCTCACATGTCCTGTGGAGCAGAATGCCCAACCAGTTCTTGAAGGTAGATGTCTCTCGAATAAGTGAACGCCAGGGCTGGCTGGTGCAGTGCGTGGAGCCTCTGCAGTTCATGTCACTTCATATCCCAGAGGAGAACAGGTCAGGCCCAAACATCCCTCACTGTCTAATGGGGACCTATGAAATTAGACCCTGGCCCAGGAGTTCAGGGGTGCTGCTGGGGAAACAAAATGGGCTTTATAAAATGCTAATATCATGTGGCAAGACAGACATTATTTTGCACATTCCAAGTTTCAGTCTATATCTCAACTCTTTGCTTACTGAAAGAAAATGATTCTATTACAGCTAAAGGTTTAATAGTCTGTGATTTCTTTCCTCGTTCTTGTTTTGCTGATGAGAAAACAGCAAGTAAAAATTCAGACAGGTACAGCCACCATCTGAGTTAAGGCAGCAGAGTAAGAGAGTATCAGAATTGTAAGATAGTGGAGAGGGAACCAGAGAAATCGTTTCTAAGTGATTTCAGTAAGAACCTAGAGTGTAGGTACTGTGTTACTACAGTGAATGGATTTATATATTTTAATCATCAGCTAGGCTAAGGGGTGAGATAACAGTCTTCTTGGGAGACTGAAGAGCCCAGCTAAGATACGGGAATCCTCTACTACACTTTGAGGGAAGACATACTCAATCATACCTTTCCAAGAGCGAGGTGCTAGGAGCTGGGCCCAGCAGATGTGTGGTTTCCTGGAAGCCTAGGTGGTACACGGGTAGCTAATTACTCTACGAGTCAGAATGTGGGGTCTGGAATAAGTCAGCGGCATCACATCATAGTGGCTTTTGACAGAATGCCTATGACCTGAAAAGGACACGTACAGTGGATAAGTATGGACAGGATGACAGGGCATCTAAAGATAGTGACAAAGCCTAATGATAAAGAATCACAGATAACTGCTCATTATCTATTGTGTGCTAGGCTGGGTGCTGGGTGAATACTAATAAGCAAAGTGTATAACAGCCCCTGTCCTGATGAGATTATATTACAGTCTCACCAAGGGCACCTTTGGAGATGAATGAGTAGTTCCTTGATTATGAATGTATCAATTTCTACCTTTAATGCTATAGTGTTGTCCGTGAACAATCTTTGTAATTTAAATAGGTTTGAAAACTTAGTACCTCTAAAGAAATTATGTGCTTTTAAAATACACTCTCTTGTAAAAGGAATGACTTGACTTTAGGCATATTCTGGCCATATGTTAAAAGTTTAATTGTGCTGAAAGGTGATGATGCATGGCAGGAGCAAAATGATCTGATGTAAACTCAAGATTCCCCACTGAAACTTTCCTAAGTAAAAATGTATAGTGTTTGATGAGCAGCACATACCTGGTGGGAATAGGGTGGCACTGGGATATGTTTGGGTCTGTGAGGGACACATAAGTAGGCAATTATGTCAAAAGAATTATCTCTCTGTCTCACCTACTGACTGGTGAAATTGACTGACTTATGACTATTATTAGGCTAACAGCTGATCCTAAAGTCAGAGACAAGTCAGCCTAAGGCAGTTTTCTGGCTTCTTGAAGCTGGTTAGCCAAACTGGAAAATTCTGCATTTTCCAAAGAGTGTTTAAATCCTGAGATGAGGGGAGTCCCCAGGCTCAACTTGAGACCTAGATATCTATTAATAAAAGTGATGCCCAGAAGCTTGGGGTGACGGGGCATGAACAAAGCTCCAAGCACTATTTTCAACATAAAATTATGTCTGGAAGAAAATTTCTTTAATATCTAGAATTGATTAAAAAAAAAACAAAAACTGTGCTGTCATCAAACATACCATAAAAAACTAATTTAAAAAAATCACTGTAGGGACTTCTTCGGTGATCCAGTGAAGTGAAGGGGTCACAGGTTAGCTATCCATCCCTGGTCCAGGAGCTAAGATACCTGCATGCCAGATGGTGCAGCCTAAAAAATAAAAAAACGAAAATAAAACAACCACCACCAAAAAAAAAAAAAAAAAAAAGCCATAAAAAGGAAGGGGATGCAGAAAATACAAGTAGATGTTTAAATAAACCTTTACACATGCTTATTTAAGTGTCTGTTTCTATAACTTGTGAAACCTAGGAGATAGGCAGGCTTCTCCTCTGCCGGAGAACCGTTTGCAATGTCCATGCTTACCTTCTCCCGTCTCCAGATCTGTGGACATACTGGAACTGACAGAGCAGGAGGAGCTGCTGAAATTCCACTACCACACTCTCCGGCTCTACTCGGCTGTCTGCGCGCTCGGGAACCACCGGGTGGCCCACGCCTTGTGCAGCCACGTGGACGAGGCGCAGCTGCTCTACGCCATCGAGAACAAGTACATGCCCGGCTTGCTGCGCGCCGGCTACTACGACCTGCTGATTGACATCCACCTCAGCTCCTACGCCACCGCCAGGCTCATGATGAACAACGAGTTCATCGTCCCCATGACCGAGGAGACGAAGAGCATCACCCTCTTCCCGGATGAGAGGAAAAAGCACGGGCTCCCGGGCATCGGCCTCAGCACCTCCCTCAGGCCGCGGATGCAGTTTTCCTCCCCGAGTTTTGTCAGCATTAATACCGAGGGTTACCAGTATAGCCCGGAGTTCCCACTGGACATCCTGAAGGCCAAGACCATACAGATGCTGACAGAGGCCGTGAAAGAGGGCAGCCTTCACGCCCGAGACCCCGTTGGGGGCACCACTGAGTTCCTCTTCGTCCCTCTCATCAAGCTGTTCTATACCCTGCTCATCATGGGTGTCTTCCACAATGAGGACTTGAAACACGTCTTGCAGTTGATTGAGCCTAGTGTGTTCAAGGAAGCCGCCAGCCCCGAGGAGGAGAGCGAGGTGGCAGAGAAGGAACCCTTTGTGGAAGACTCCAAGCTGGAAGGAGCCGCTGAAGAAGAAAACAAAGGGGGTAAGAGGCCCAAGGAGGGCCTGCTCCAAATGAAACTGCCAGAGCCAGTAAAATTGCAGGTAAACAGAGAAAAAAGATGGCAGTGAATTCACAACCTGTTAACACTGACCTTGGTCTCTTTCTCTGTGTGTATTTGTGTTTCTGGGTAATTTTATATTTCTTCATAAACTTAACCAGCTTCTTGTTGTACTTGGGAACATGCCCATCTAATTTTCTGGCATTTGGAATGAAATCCATTAATTTTCTAATCAGGTCAATTGACCATGGTTAGTAAAAGATACATTTCAAATTTTTATCAGGGCAAAATTTTCTTGGTCAAATACATATGTGATGTGGCATGTCACTATTTCTCTGAATGTGTGTATGTGTACTTGTGTGTGTGTGTGCATGTGTGTGTCTGCAGGGAGCACAGGAGATGGGTTTTTGTTCTGCCAGTGTTACAGAGCCCCAGCTCATCTTCCTATATGACATTCCAATAAATTGGGAGTTGAGGTGTTGGAAGGAGGAATAGTGACTGTATTCAGAAAGTTCACAGGCTGAGAAGATGGTGAATCTTCTTGCTTGCCCAGGTTGGGATGTTAAGTTTCTTTTTTACAACGAATAGGGAGAGATGTGGAGGTTAAGTAAAAAAGGTGTTAAGTTATAGCAAGTATTTCCTGCTTCTGGCCACATTTGGGAGACATGTGGGTGTGTTAGTCACTCAGTCATGTCCAGCTCTTTGCGACCCCATGGACTGTGGCCCGACAGGCTCCTCGGTCCATGGGATTTTCCAGACAAGAAAACTGGAGTGGGTTGCCTTTCCCTTCTCCAGGGGATCTTCCTGACCCAGGGGTAGAACCTGCATCTCCTGCATTGCAGACAGATTCTTTACTGTCTGAGCCACCAGGGAAGCCCCGTATTTGGCAGGGGATATGTTAATTTCTTCTTTTCTGCAGCCCTTCACAGGTGGGCCTGGTCGGGATGTTTCCTGTGAGCATAAACAAAGATATTTTAGCTTAATGTTCAGGCATGGGAGGCAAGGACCCTGGAGATGGGCTATTATGTACACTGTAAGCCTGGTATCCCTAACCCCCTGTGAGAAACTGGGTCACATAGCTGGAGGTGAGAGGCCCAGCAAGCAAGCATAGCCTCATCTGTATTTGCAAAATTTTGCAAATCACTCACTTGCATTACTGCCTGAGCTCTGCCTCTTGCCAGATCAGTGGTGACATTAGATTCTCATATGAGTGCTTGAATCATCCCCAAACCACCATCCCTACCCCTATCCATGGGAAAATTGTCTTCCACAAAACTGGTCCCTGGTGCCAAAGTGGTTGGCATCTTTTACAATTAACTTGTAGCAAGAACAATGGAGTGTAAAGGTTAAAGAAATGGATCCAATATGGAGTCAGATTTGTTTTTCCCTATTGCACTTCTCCTTGTTCATTAGCAATTTCCTTGTGCTTCCCCTTGTTTCTGCAGATTCACTGACGTTCTGTGTCAGTGTTTCACTGCCATTCTGTTGGAATGCCTGAAACACAAGGCTTTCGTACGCCTTTCTGCCCCACCTCCACCCTTCCAGCCTTAGGATACTTGTTCACCAGAAGATGTGTCTATTCCCAAATGGCAAGATTTTACTTCCTATCTATGTTTCTAAGGAAACAAAGACCTTACCTGCCTTTGTACTCATCCAGGTGTCCCAAAGACTTGTTCCTAATGCTTCTTTGGTTCAGTTCAGATGCTTCCATTAATGTCAGTTTGATGCTTACATCCTTGACTCCCTTTTCTGCCCTTCCTTCTTCAGTCAGCATTGATTAACATCTTCCTCTGATCCAGGCACTGGGTGCTGGCTCAAGGAAGATCACTGTCCCTGGGGGAAATACATACTTATTTATGTACTTCTATTAGAATATCTTATAATTAATCACATTAAATGCTTGGAAGGAAAAGAATGGATTTATAGAAGAATGAAAATTTCAACTGGAATACTGTGGAAAGGTGAGAGGAGGCCTTTCTGAGGCCTTTTAAGCTGAGGTCAGGTTGTTGAGCAGAAGTTCACCACTTGTGAAGAAGGAGGGGAAGAGTGCTTTAGAAGCTCATACAGGCTCTGAGGTGAGAAGAGACCAGTGTGGCTGCAGCTTGATGAGCTAGGAGGGAGGGTGAGATAAGCCGAAGGCAGTTGATACAGAGTCTGCTGCTGCTGCTGCTAAGTCGCTTCAGTCGTGTCCTACTCTGTGTGTGACCCCATAGATGGCAGCCCATCAGACTCCCTGTCTCTGGGATTCTCCAGGCGAGAATACTGGAGTGGGTTGCCATTTCCCCAGCAATATGGTAAATTTTGAATTTTATTCTAAGTTCAATTAAAACCATTGAAGAATTTTAGCAGGATAAGTCTGTTCTAAAAAATCTCAACATAGCTGCTGTGAGGAAGATAGATAAGGGGAGTAAGAGAGGGTGGTCCAGAACCCACCTAGTCAGGAGGCTGACATGCAGGGTCAAGACTGAGAAGACAGTGTTTCCATTGGAGTGGGACAAAGCAGGTGGAGAGAGGGGCTTAGACCCTAGGGCTAGCATTGACAGAAATGGCTATATTTAGGATGGTGGAATACGAGGATTTAAAGTCCTCTAACACTGCTGTGCATTTATATCACAGTTGGTATGAAGTATATTTAAATATTTCCCAAAAGTTGGGCCGAACATTCTCTGGAAGGCATGTTTCTATGATGCACTGTATCAGTTAAAAATCCTTTTGGCTTCTGGTAAGAAAATACCCAATTGACTATTTAATGAATAAGCAATGAACCACTTAGTTAATGTACATTCAGAGTCTGGAGGTAGACAGTTCTAGAATGAATGTAGTAGTTTCATGGTGTCATCAGGAACCTAGACCGTAATATCTTTCTGTGATCCGCAGTTTATGGTTTTTATCCTAAAGTGTGTTACCTCCTTCTTCCATCAGTGATAGTGCCATTAGCCAGTTTTTGAAAACAGGATATTCTTTTGTTAAAGGTGAAAACACTTTCTCAGAAGACCCCTTGCACACTTTTCCTTATCTACCTCATTTGCTATAGCCCCTCTAGCTGCAGAGGAGGATGGCCAGTAAGTGTCCATCAAAGGAACATCAAAGGGTATTTGCCATTTGAGCTTAGACAAATTGTATTTCATCCCCTGGACTGAGCACACTGCTGTCTACATAAAATCAGGATTCTGTTAATAAAGGAGAAGAGTGGACAACTAACTGTGTCTGTCACAAATTTTGATTTGATATAAACTATTGAAAAATTCAGAAATTAAACTTAATGTCTTTTTAATCACCTCTTTAGATGTGCCTGCTACTTCAATACCTCTGTGACTGCCAGGTCCGGCACCGGATAGAAGCCATTGTGGCCTTTTCAGATGACTTTGTAGCCAAGCTCCAAGACAATCAACGATTCCGATATAATGAAGTTATGCAAGCCTTAAACATGTCAGCTGCACTCACAGCCAGGAAAACAAAGGAATTCAGATCCCCGCCTCAAGAACAGGTATAAGAATGAACGGAAAAGTCTTCCTTCCTTACTTTGGGTTTTAGTTCATTCATATTTGACACGTTGCAGAATTTTACCAGAAGTTGCAAGAGTATTTTTTTTTCTCCTGTTTTTCTTTACACTGGATAAGTTCATTGTGTCAGTATTCATAGGTCTCACCAATAGAATCTACTTGGTTAGTTTAAACAAGTGAGAGACTTATTAAAAGGTATTAAGCATATTATGGACCCTTGGAGGAAGCCAGGGTGCCAGATTCTGAAGCTCTTCAAGTAGGAAAAGTATCCAAGCACAGGGCAGTCTTTGTTGGCTGACACAGCACCACCCCAGCTAATAGGAACCCTTGACAGGTTCTAAGACTTAATACTTTTCATTTTCTGTCTCCCAGAAGAACCCCATGTCCCTGCCACCAGTCTTGCACGAATATTGATCACTCTTTGTGGGTCTTCCCCTGGTTGCTCACCTCCAAACCCAGGTCTCCCTAGGGTACAGCCAAGTCAGAACCCTATGCCTAAATCCAAGAATGAGCTATTCTAGGGCTGTAAGCTTTCTGGCATCTGCCTCAGGATGGGTCTCTGACTGTGACAAATTACCAAAATGTATTGTGTTGGTCAAAATGTTTATTTGGGTTTTTCCATAGGATGATACAGAAAAACCCAAATGAACTTTATGGCTCAGCCAGTAGCTATGATGGTCAAAAGGTATAACTTACACAGATCTCATCTTCAATATCTTACCTTGCTCTTTCCCTTTGTATCCAAGATAGCTCTGAATGGAGGTACTTAGGGAGTAATTGTAGAATTTCTCTTCAGAATGTAAAATCTTTGAGGGAAGGGACATGGAATTTTGTTTATTGCTGTAAATAACATTTATTGAGCAGAGAACAAATTCAGCTTCTCTCAGAGTAACTCCATTCGTTAAAAAATACTATTGGGAAACTTCTGCTTCTGAAAAGATGGAATACCTCTGCCTATTCTTCCTTCTAAGTACAACTATAATCCTGGACATTACACAGAAGGAAACAGAAGAAGACTATGAAAGACAGAAGAAAGACTGGCTATGGAACTTGGGAGCTGAGGAATGACATGGTGGTGAGTGCCCTGGGTTATTATTATTATTTTTTTTGCCTCATCTATCACAAACTTGGAGCTAAAGAAGCCAACAACTCAGAAACACCAAGAAAAGCCTCAACAAGTACCTTCTCTGTCTCACCAAAGAACCAGAAAAACTCTTTTTGTGGCAAGAGAGAAAACTTTTAGGTAATGACCATGCTACTCCAGCCACAGTAAACCTTGTGCCACACCCCCTCCCAAACCAGCAGACACTGAGTGGAGAGCTTGGACCTCTGCTTTCACCAGGTTATACACAGGTGCTCCAGCTGGGGCCCTGAGGAGCTGAGACTTTATCATGGTTGAGTGGTAATGAGGCATGTCCCTTCCAAGGGGTTAATAAGGCCACAGAGGGAGGCGTATCAAGGCGCTCTTCCCCTTTCCAGCCAGGGTTGTGTGAGTTCGGGTCCACTGTTCTCAGCCTCACCCAGCAGAAATGAGGTCTCCTCTCTCCTTCAAGGAGGTCAAGTGGAGAAATGGACTTGTATGCCACCTAGTAGTAATGGTATCAGAAGTCAGAAGTTTAAATAAGAAACAGAGTCTCCTGGTTTAGTTGCTAGGTGAGGTGAGGTGAAGTCGCTCAGTCGTGTCCGACTCTTTGCGACCCCATGGACTGTAACCTACTAGGCTTCTCCATCCATGGGATTCTCCAGGCAAGAATACTAGAGTGGGTTTCCGTTTCCCTCTCCAGAGTGTCATAGTGTACTACCAAAAATGTTCAGATTTCAATTAAAAATCACTCATCACACCAAGATCCAGCAAACACTTGAATGAAAAATGGCAATCAATAGATACCAACTCTATGATGACAAAAATAAAAAAGTGGCAGCAAAAACAATAGGAACTACAAAGAAGAACCAAATGGAAATTCTGCAACTGAAAAATACAATGTCTGAATTAAAAATCATCAATGGATGGATTTAATGGCACAATGGAGGGGGAAAAGAAAAAAAAAATTATTGAACTGAAGAGAGAATAGATGTTATTTAGCCCCCAAAATAGAAAATAACAGTAAAAAAATAGAGCCTGGGGTACCAGTGCAAATATAGCAAAAGGTCTAACATTTATGGCATTAGATTTCCAGAGGGATAGGAGAGAGTGAAATGAAAACATTCTTGAAAAAATAACAGTTGAAAAGATTTCAAATTTGGCAAAAGGTATAGAGATTCAAGAAACTGAGTAAACTCCAAATGGGGTACAACCCAAATCTAAGCCAAAGCATATTGTAGTCAAACTTCTGAACATGAAAGAGAAAAATCTTGATAACACCAAGAAACAAATGACACTTGGAAGGGAAAAACAAGTCAAGTGACAATTTCTCATCAGAAAATACAGAGGACAGAAGGAAGTGGCACAGGATTTTTCACGTGCTGAAAGAAAAGACCTGTCAACCATAATTGTATATGCAATGAAAATATCCTTCAGAATTGAGGGGAAATCAAGATTTTCTCAAATGAAGGAAAACTACCAGAATTGGATTATCCTGAAAGAATACCTAAAGGAAGTCCTTTAAACAGAAAGGAAATGGTAAAAGAAGAAAATTTGAAAAATCAGGAAAAAAGAAAAAACAACAGTGAAGGAAAGTTACAAGGCTCAAAATAGCCTGGAGTTAACTCCCCTCCGGGTCCTCTCCACCATTATGCAAAACGAAGAACTCTCTCACCAGAAGGAAAAAATGGACTTTAGGGTTGATTAAGCCTAGCTCCCAGCCAGTCCCAGCTTCTGGCTGATCTCCAGAATTCCTTGCCCCAGCCATTTAAGAGATAACTACTCTGAACAACCTTGGAGAAGAATGGGCCCCCTTAAGACAGTAGATTTCCACATATATGCCTATGTATACTTACCCTTTTCTTGGGTTAGTGCAGCAGCTCACCAATCTGACTGCTCCCCCCTCTCTCCTCATTAAAGGTGATCTGTTCCTGTAAAGTGCTGGTCTTGTTCTTTTTCTGAACCTTGCCTTCTGTAACTCCCTTACCCTACAGAAAGTGTTAAAATAAGGGTAAATACAATTTTTTTCTCCTCTTGAGCATTCTAAATTATGTTTGATGGGCAAAGCAAAAATGGTAACTCTGATATATTCTAAATGTATGCTTACTAAATATTTAAGGCAATGTATTTTCAGTGGTGGTGAATAAGGGACATAAAGGAAGATAAAGTCTCTGTATTTCATTTAAACTGATAGAATGTTAATACCAGTAGACTGAGATAAATTATGTATATATTAATATAATATCCTGTGTAACCACCAAAATAGCTATGCAAAGAGATACACTAAAAAATACCATGGATAGTTCAAAATAGGATCCTAAAGATAGTTCAGGGAACCCAAAGCACTTTGGAAAAATAAATGAGAGAAAACAAACAGAAAACAAGTAAAATGACAGACATATCAATAAATTCATGAGTATAAATAATTTACACAAAGTAAGAGAGATTGACAGTGAATTTTAAAAGCTTGGCTTAACTATATGCTGTCTTTGAGAAATTCACTTAAAATGTAATAATATGTTGAAAGTAAAAAGGATGAAAAAAGATATGTTATAAAAAATTAAAAGAAAGTAAGATGACTATATCAGAGCAAAGAAGTTCATCATAGATAGAAACATTATATAAGAATGAGAGATCAATCCACCAAGAAGGCAAATGTGTATGTAGTAGGCAACAGAGCTGCAGAATATGTGAAGTCAACATAGAATTGAAAGGAGAAATAGACAAATACAGGGTTGAGTTTGGAGACTTTAATGCTCCTCTCTAAATATTTGACGGACAAGATAGAAAATCAGCAAGAATGGAATCCCAGTGTTATCACTAGCAGGATCTTTTTATATTTATGGGACACTCCGCCCAATAGTAGAATACAGTTTTATTTTCAAGTGTCTGAAACATTTGCAAAGATAGATTATAGCCTGAGCCGTGAAACAACCTCAACAAATGTAGAAGAATTGACTTTTGTTTCATGCAGAATGGTTTTTGACCATAAATCAAATTAGAATTAGTAACAGAAATATAACAGGCAAGTCTCTGAACACTTGGAAACTAAACAACACACTTAGTTCAAGGAACAAGTCTTAAGAAAAAAATAAAAAATACATTGAACTGAAAGAAAGTGATAATATGACATATCAAACTTTGTGGAAACAGCCGAAATTGTGTGAGAGGGAAATTTATTGCATTAAATACTTACATATAAAAGAGCAAAAGACTCAAAGTAATAATCTAAACTGCCATCACAAGAATTTAGAAAAAGAACAACATAAACCCAAAATAAGCGAAAAGAAGGCAGTAATATAGAACAGAGGAGAAATGAATGAAACTTCAAAGAGGACAACTAAAAAATCGATGCATCTGAAAGCTAGTTATTTTTAAAAATTAGTGAAACCAATAAAATTCTAAAGGAATTAGCAGGTAAAAAAGAAGACACAAATTACCAAATCAGAAATGAAATGAGATATCGCTACAGACAACAGATGGCAAAAGGGTAATATGGGAATACATGTATGTATTATGTATGTATGTAGTATGTATACATACTGTATGATTCTGTTTGTATAATGTTCTTGAAATGCCAGTGATATAGAAATGGAGAACAAATTAGTGGTTGATAGGAATGAGGGATGAAGAGCAAGCAAGAGTGAAGAGGGTGTGGTTATAAAAAGGTTAACAGGAGGGATCCTGAAGTGATGGACTTGTTCTCTCTTTTGACTGTATCAGAGCCAGTATCCTGGTTGTGATTCTGTACTACTGTTTTGCAAGATGTCACTATAGTGGGGTAACAGAGTAAAGAGTACACAGGATCTCTTTGTGTTATTTCTTATAATAGCATATGAATCTATAATTTTCTCAAAATAATAGTGTAACAAAAATTTTACATACATAAAACTCTAAAAGGAAAACTTGCAATTGTTTCATAAAAGAAAATTATGGAACAGAGTTTTCTTCCTTTGTGAATTTAATACTATTGTATCTAAAACAAAATAAATGGAAGAAAGTTTCTTATTAAATAATTAATTTAAATAATCTAAATATTTAATTAATTATTTATTAAATATTAAATATAAAATTAAATATTTAATTAATTAAATAATTAATTTAAATAATTTAAATAATCTAATTAAATAATTAAACCATTAATATTAGAAAAGGCATAGTGATCCATTATATAGCTTTTCAATTATGTTTGTTTTTCCTTCTTTTCTGTATCCTTCTAACAAGTAGTTCTTTAAAATAGTCAATAATGCATGGAAATTAGCTAGAAAAAAAATCTAGAAGGATAATAAAAATTTAAAAAGTAAATTTAGGTCGTAATTTGTTTAAGAACACTAAGTATACACAGGTCTAACATTCTGTGAAACTGAGAAAGGAGACTCAAATAATTTGACTATTTTAGCATGCTAAGCTTTTAATTGTTTGATCGTGTTATTTGTTGGGTTGAGTAATAGACAATGATTTTCCATCTGTTGGGTACGAGTCCATGAATACTCAAAAGCAGAGTTTGAACACTTTTGATTTTTGTAATTTTCTTTATTATGCTATTCCTAGATTCACTTTTCTTTTACTCTAGTTCTTCCTCTTGTTTTTTCTAAACTTTCAGATCAATATGCTTCTCAATTTTAAGGATGACAAAAGTGAATGTCCATGTCCTGAAGAAATCCGAGACCAACTCTTGGATTTTCACGAAGATTTGATGACACATTGTGGTAGGGTCTTCTTGACCTATAACTCTTACTGAATATATATTTTAGTACACATATATTGGTACAAAAGTTCTGATGTGGAAAGTCTTGAGGGGAATAGAGATCAGAAAGGCATTAAGACCAAGCAGAACATGACCAACATTCTTTTCTTTTTCCGTCTTCTTCCTTCAGTGGCCCGGGGAATGGGGACATGTAACCAGGTACTTTTATCAAAGAGGGAGGTTTTAAGTTGATTTAGTCTTAAGAAGTCTGTTCATAGACTGTTATATTTCAACTGGTTGAGCGGCCCCTTTTAAGGACTGACATAGGAAATCTGGCAGGTTTGAAATTAATTAATGCCTAAAGGACTCCTTCGATAAGTTGTAGGTCAGTATCCCAAATCTATTAAGGCAATTATTCCCTCTTTGGGGGGCTTCTCAGATGACTCAGTGGTAAAGAATCTGCCTGCAATGTGAGAGAAACAGATTTAGTCCCTGGGTCAGGAAAATCCCCTAGACGAGGAAATGGCAACCCTCTTCAGTCTTCTTGCCAGGATAATCTCATGGACAGAGGAGCCTGGCGGGCTATACAGTCCATGGGGTTGCAAAGAGTTGGACCTGACTGAGCACATATGCCCCTCTTTTGATTCTAAGAACTTTAAAAATGGAATTGATTGGATGTTCTGAATCCAGTCAATTGGTTTTTTTTCCTCTCTTTATGGGGTGATATGAGTAAGTCTGTGTCTCGATGAAAGAAAACAAATTAGTCATATTTTAAGTGGTATTTTATTTTAATGAAGACAGTAAAAGTATATTAATTCAGCTTATGAATGAGGAACCACTAAATTACTGTCAAAAGGTTATACTATAAATAAATACACACATATGCTATAAATAAAGGAATAATCTAAAATGGTAGAATTATTGCATCAGACATAAAATATTCCTTAGTTTTAGATATCTAACTATATATGCACTCTCTGTCTCTCAAGTTATTAAAATATCATTGATATTTTTGGAGGCAAGTAAGGAGCATAAAAAGCCAGCAGGGTGTTTAGGGAGGGCAGAACCATAGGTCTAGACAGTGCCCAAGGTCAAGAGATGTCTAAGGTTAGCTTAAGTAGTAGAATGGATTTTAACTCCTAAGAGAGTCTTTTTGCTCTCTGTGTGGCTTTATATTTTGTGCTAGCTGCTGATAGCTCCAGTCTCACAAAAACAGGGGGAAAAGAGAAAGCAGAAAAAGAGAGCAATGAATGAATCTTACCTGTGAATGCTAGTGGAAAAGATCACTCAACTTGGTTTCTGCAGATGTTTTAAGCATGGTAGCATTGCTTTAAGCTATGAGTGGAAAAAACTGGAAAACCTGGGAACTGTTTCCCCTCAATGTATTTTTTAAACATTATTTGTCCTTTTCTTATTTCTCTTTGTCTTCTTCCTACTAGGAATTGAGCTGGATGAAGATAGGTCTCTGGATGGAAACAATGATTTAACTATTAGAGGACGCCTGCTGTCCTTGGTAGAAAAGGTGACATACCTGAAGAAGAAGCAAGCCGAAAAGCCAGTTGAGAGTGACTCCAAGAAGTCATGTAAGTTATGAATGGGCACTGCCAAAATGACTCCACCACGACATTTATTCATTGTTTGAACAAATATCATACAGATGAACCAGTGAGAAAATTGAATTTGCAACTTGCAAGAATCAGATTGTGAAGTAGATCCCCATAGCCAGCAGAAGTAGATAGCAGCATCAGACTATATTTACAGGAACAGATTGAGAGATGGCAGTTTTGTAAGGATGGATGGGCTATCCCTAGAGAAGTAAAGATTTAGGGAAACAGATGTATGCCCATGGCTGATTCATGTCAATGTATGACAAAAACCACTACAATATTATAAAGCAATTAGCCTCCAATTAAATAAATAAATTAAAGGAATTGGATCAGAGTCTATCAAGAGAAAGTATAAAATGAGTAATTTAGCCTTCATATCTAAATATTTGCTGTTGATCTTCAAATATTCTTACCTCAAGTTAAATAAACCTTTTCTTAAAGTTTAAATAGATATCGTTTGTAACTATATTTTGGTTTGGAAATATTTTCTAGAGCCTAATGCATTTCTGATTCATCCTGTGAAACCAAATAAAGCACATTGAGGCAACGGGTCTCTCAGACCTGCACACTCATCCAGAAAGGGTTCATGAAGTAGGTCTGTGAGATCAGCTGATTCACTGTCTTACTTCTGAGACTCCATTCATTTAAGAGGCGGTGTCAGTTTATTAACAGCTTTTATGGAAAGACAAAAACAAACTCATGCAAATTTTGTCTTTTTTCCCACTAACTTAACAATGGAAACCTTTTATCAATATAATTATTTCTAAATTTATTTTTCAGTATCAGAACCGCATTTGAGTCAGGTCTTCAAAATCAGAGTTCAGAGTTTCTTATGAAGCATTTTCTGTTATTATCAGGTTTATGATTTTGACCTATTAACAATGACTACATGGTTTTGAGATATGTAGAAGTATATTGGCATTTTATCTAAATTTTATATTTGGTTAAAACTGGTGAAAATTAAAGTGTGTCTGACTCTTTGCAACCCTGTTTGGACTGTAGCCTGCCAGGCTTCTCTGTTCATGAAATTCTCCAGGCAAGAATGCTAGAGTGGGTAGCCATTCCCTTCTCCAAAGGATCTTCCTGACCCAGAGATCAAACCCGAGTCTCCTGCATTGCAAGCAGGTTCTCAGATGGTAATCTGAGCTGTGTGTGTGTGTCTGTGTGTGTTTTCTTTGATAAGGCATAGATTAAAGCAGATTAGCAGTTTCTTAGTACCTATGTATGAATTAAGACTCTTGAGAGTCCCTGGACAGTAAGGAGATCAAACCAGTCAATCTTGAAGGAAATCAACCCTGAATATTCACTGGAAGGTCTGATGCTGAATCTGAAGCTTCAATACTCTGGCCACCTGATGTGAACAGATGACTCATTGGAAAAGACCCTGTTCTGGGAAAGATTAAAGGCAGAAAGAGAAAAGGGCAACAGAGGATGAGATGGCTGGATGGCATCACCAATTCATTGGACATGATCTTGGGCAAACTCCAGGGATGGTGAGGGACAGAGAAACCTGGAATGCTGCAGCCTGTGAGGTTACGAAGAGTCAGACACATCTTGGTGACTGAACAACAGCAACAATATGAGTCAGTCACATCACCCCTACTTAGCTTTGATAATTTTACTGTATATTTTAAGAGGTTTGAAAGTTCTGTTGCTTTTAAATGTGTTATTGCTGATCACACTACAAGTAATCATCTATGTATGGGATAACTTTTCAACAATACAGCTTCATAGTCAAATCCTTTGAAGACATTTTAAGTGACAATTAGGGATACAAATTGAAGTAGAAATGTAATTTTATGAGGTCGCTACTACTAAGTGCTTAAATGAGGAGGCAGTTGGATTAAAAAAGAAGCTCCTTGAATGACCATGACTGACCTTTATAAGGATATATGATGTCAGATCTTTTGGGAGGAAATGAATGAAACAAAGAAAACGAAAGTGATAAGACAACCCATTGATTGCCCTGTGGATTGCCAGTAGTAGTTCTGGAAAAGCTGCTATAATTTTGAAATAGCTTAAATGCCTTAGTTATAAGAATAGTTTTTAAAGAAGATTTGTGTATTTTTATCCTTGCATGCCTGTTAACTCATCTTTATTGACATACTGTCGTTGATAATTATTTAAAGAATATATTTTTTAAAAAAATTATTCCTTTTCAATTCTTGTACATTTATAGATGCCAGTTTGGGTTATATCCTGGCGGCTCAGATGGTAAAACGTCTGCCTACAATGAGGGAGACCTGGGTTCAATCCCTGGGTCAGGAAGATCCCCTGGAGAAGGAAATGGCAACCCACTCCAGAACTCTTGCCTGGAAAATGCCATGGACAGAGGAGAGTGGTAGGCTACAGTTCATGGGGTTGCCAAGAGTCAGACATGACTGAGCGACTTCACTTTCACTTTTGGGTTATCTGAAATATGCATTTGAAATGCCCATCTAATCTGCCTTATTATTTTCCTTTCTTAAGACGTATCCATGATTACTTTGCAGCCACTCTTCAGCAGTTGATTTCTGAGACTATGGTCCGATGGGCTCAAGAGTCTGTAATTGAAGACCCTGAGTTGGTGAGGGCCATGTTTGTATTGCTCCATCGACAGTATGATGGCATTGGGGGTCTGGTACGGGCTCTGCCAAAGACTTACACTATAAATGGTGTTTCTGTGGAGGATACCATCAATCTGCTGGCATCTCTTGGTCAGATTCGTTCTCTGCTAAGTGTGAGAATGGGCAAAGAGGAGGAGAAACTTATGATTCGTGGATTAGGGTAAGTTATTTAACTATTGATATTATAACCTTTGACTTATACATGTCTTCTTTCTAATTGTTTATCCTAGTAGTAAGACAGTGGGCACTTTAGCATAAATACACCATTTAGATTCTATGATCATGAGATTGTCAGTTTTCTAGAGATTATGTTTTAAAGCTAAATAGGAAAATTGCTCAATAATAAAGCATGACTCATTTTACAACTAGATGCCAAGGTGGCTGTAGTACATAAATATCTTAGATTTTTTTTTTATTAGTTTCTCAGTGATATCAAATCACATATAAAATGCAGATTAATAAAAACATATTAAAATCCATAGGGGTACAAATATTACCAGCAGGAGATAATAAAGAAGTTTCTCCATGTCTCCTGAGAAAATAATGGGGGATAAAACAACTGTTCTGAAAATTCAACATCATAGGTTGTACTTTATGTAAGTTTCAGGGTTGACATATTCTTTATTGAATTATAGTTGATTTACAAAGTTGTCTCAGTTTCTGGTATACAACAAAGTGATTCATATATATATACACACACATATATATATATTCAGATATATCTGTATATCTTCTATATAGAAGATATATCTGTATATCTTCTATATAGAGGATATATAGATATGTTTTTGTTATCTTTTTCATGTTCTTTTCCTTTATGGTTTATCACAAGGTATTGAATATAGTTCCCTGTGCTATACAATTGGACCTTTTTGTTTATCCATCCTGTATGTAGCAATTGACATCTGCTTGCCTTAGACAGGGTTAACATTTATGCCTCATGCATAGTCTAAGGATCCACTAGCTGAGAAAATACAAAACATAAAATTTGGCCTGAAGCTATGCTTTCTCCACTCAGTTCACTGTGAACAGGAAAAGCCTCCATGCTACCGAAGATTAGCCCCCAGTCTGAAAGTGCAGAGCACGTAAGAAAATAGTCCACCATAGGCAGGTCTGCAGATACAGTAAAGAGCAGAGTGAGAACACCTCCCCCAAGAACTCCAAATCATAGAAAGCCAGAAAGAGGACACAAAGTTACTATATCTAAAATGTTTAAAAATGCTAAGAAACAAATGAAATCCTCAAAATGAGACACGCAAAAAATCCCTGAAAAATTGAAAAATATCCACAGAGAAGTTCTAGAAGTGAAAAATATAATAATTGGCATTAAGAACAGTGATTAATACAAGTATCAAAAGTATAGATAAATAAAACTGAAGAGAATTAATAAATAGAATCATAGATCTGAGGAGATTAGTAACGCAGCACTGATGGAGAAGTTAAGAAACCTGGGGAATAGTATAAGAAGATCCTTAATATGCCGAGTAGGATTTATGGAAAAGACAGAATAGATGAACTATAGGAGGAGAACTGGAAGAGCTGTTGGCTTGAGTTTTTCAGAACTGATGACAAACATGAATTTACCTATATCTAGAGTACAAATAGTTCCACATCCACAGCTGGGTAGATTGTAAACTCCATAAAGCCAGTGATAAATAGAATATTTTGAAAGCAAATTGAAAAGCCCAGACACTTGAAACAACGTTTAGAATTCTCAACTGCAAAACTGGTGATCATAATTCAACAAAAGGTCACAAAGTTCTAACAGACCACAAAATAATAAACCTTTATTTAGAATGTGTTACTCAACTACCATTTTATCATCATAAGCTTGTGCTTCATGTGAATTTGAATATTGGAGTTTATATTCCATATTCAAGAGTAAGGGCAAAACAAAGAAATTTCAGAATGCTTACTTATAGTCCCTCATTGAAAGGCCTTCTAAAGGCTGTATGTATATAATGAAAAAGAAAATGGAATTCAGAAGAGTGGGAGGTAATCTGTTTCAGTGAGTTTGTTACTGGCACATATATGCATATATGTAAGCAATCATTAACAAGCTTGCATGGTTTGGGAATCAGAAAATATGAGAGAGGGACTTCCCTGTGGTCCAGTGATTAAGACTTCACCTTCTAGTGCAGAGAGTTGTGGATTCAGTCCCTGGTTGGGGAGCTAAACCCACATGCCTCATGGCCAAAATCTAAAACATAAAACAGAAGCAATATTGTAATAAATTCAACAAAGACTTAAAAATGGTCCACATCAAAAAAATCTTTAAAAAAGAAAATATAAGAGAATTAAAATAACCAGAGAAAAATAAAAGCTTAAATTAAGCTATATGATATTCATAAGAAAGAAATACCTAAATATAAAGATGTAAAAATCTGGACTGTAGAACGCAGAAAAGTGATGCAAAAGACAAATACTTAGGCCCCTTACTACCAAAAAAGCTCATTTGGTTCTATGAATAACAGATAAAAGAGATAATGATATCTAGTGACATAGGGAAAATAAAACACTACTAGTGTGTGTGTGTGTTAGTCACTCAGTCATGTTGTGTGACACTGTGGAGTGTAGCCTGCCAAGCTCCTCTGTCCAGGAATGCCCCAGGTAAGGGTACTGGTAGTGGGTAGGCATTCCCTTCTCCAGGAATCTCCTGCACTGAAGGCAGATTCTTTACCATCCACAAGTAATCAATAAATAGGATTAAAAAACCTTGGAGTTGGCTCTTTGAAAAACAACTAAGGAAACAGAATAACTGATGTTTTCTCTGACTAAAAAATTTATTCTGAGGGGGGAAGAAAAAAAAGTATGGAAAGACACAAATTATGTGATATTTATGTACATTTTAAATTCAGAACATTATACTGTATATTTCCTGTGGGACTATTAAATATTTGAAATCATAAACTGGAGAGGTTATATATCCAGAAATCCTTATAATGATTGCATACTAAAAATCAGGGTACTTTTGGGACAAAGAAGGAAAACAAAGAGACTGAAACAACATAAGCTAATTTTATGTTCTTTATTTATTACTGTCTGTGCATGAGCATTTTTTGGGAATATTAGTGCTTAAATCTAACCTGAGGGAGCGTCTGGTGAGAAGTCTTCTTAATTAAATGAGAAAGAAAGCCTTCCAGGAAATGGAGAGCACTTTCTTCCTAAATGACCATGTAACAGTAAGAGGTACTATTAACATATACATCACTCAATAGGGATAAAACTCAAAATGATTATGAAACAAGATAAAATGCTACTTTTTTGTGGGATTAGAAAGATCCCAAAGTGACACATTTAATGAATGACAACCTGCCTGCTGGTGGTAGAATTAAAGATCCATTTAATTTACCTTGAACTAAAAGCAAACAAGATTTTTAAATTAGATACCTTCCAAAGTTAGGTCATGTAAAAGGATTTGAATTATCAGGAGGACAAATCTCATGATTACATCTCTGGTTTGAGAGTTGAGGTTCTCTTGGCAAATATGCTGCTATCATTTGTGAAGGAAAGGATGCCTTTACCTCATTTGTCCTTGCATGAGATAGATCAGACCTATATTATCCCTGGGTTGCTTTCCAGGTGACACAGTGGTAAAGAATCTGCCTACCAATGCAAGAGACACAAGAGACACTGGTTCAATCCCTGGGTCAGGAAGATCTGGAGTAGGAAACGGCAACCCACTGCAGTATTCTTGGCTGGAAAATTCCATGTACAGAGGAGCCTGGAGGGCTACAGTCTGTGGGGCTGCAGAGTCAGACACGACTGAGCAGCTGAACACACACACAATTAGCCCTGGGCCCCCAAGTCATTTTTCTGAGTAGTGATACCTAAAAGCTGTCTTCATAAGCACAACCTAAACAAAGTGATTAATAAATTAAAAGCGAAGAACTAAAAAGAAAATAATCATACTATTCCACTTTCTTGATATAGCCAGAATATGACTAAATAAATAGATGAGGAACTCAGTTAAGGTAATCAGATTCAAAAGGAAAGCTTCAAGTTTCCTATCAGTTGTATGTAATTTTCTTGCTTTGATTGTGACAGAAAAATGTTTTATGGAAAAGACTCTTGCATGATTTAATATATATAAAAATTAACCGAGCTCTCTTTTGCAATGATTGTTAAATATTAAGATCTTTAAAAATGCTTTATATACATATTTTAATACTTTATATACATATTATAATAATATGTAATGCAATAATAATGAAACATTTTAGGTATCATTTCCTGCCATTTCTTTAAATTAAATGTCTCTTTTAATAAGTAGGATTACTTGTACCTGGACTTCAGTTTAGTTTGGTGTCTCTTGGAAAATACATTGCCTTTAAAAGAATTTCACCAGAATAATAACATAAATGTAGCAGGAAATAACACCACTGTTCTTAAACATACAAAGCATGAATATAGTTCTAAAAACAGTGTATATGAAAAGGAGAGATACTTATACAGCAATTATTTATATAGGAACTTTCATAAGAATCTAAGAATAACACCTGTCTCTTATACACATCTAGATGTGTATAAGAGAAAATCTAAGAATAACACTGCTTCTTATTTCTGTACAAAATAAGGTTGAATTTGGATATCCATGGAATTAGGAATGATAAGTGTCCCAAACTCTATGTCATATAAATGAATGTTTACTTAATTAGTACATTTCTTGCAATTAAAAAGAATAAATGATTTGTATAATATCTTTGGAAAACTTTCTGTATTTTTAAGGAAAGCCCAATTAACCTTATTTACTTTTAGGTTTGGTGGTGATTTCTCTTACTTGTCTGTATGTGCCAGTAATTAGTTCCAGAATACTTATCATAATCTCAGACAAATTTTTGTTTAAATTTTGTTATAACTCTTTGCTTCGCTTATACTTGTGTTGTCCTTTCTAGGGATATCATGAACAATAAAGTTTTTTACCAGCATCCTAATCTCATGAGGGCACTTGGGATGCATGAGACGGTGATGGAGGTCATGGTGAATGTCCTTGGAGGTGGAGAGTCCAAGGTAAAGGAAACCCTTTAATTCTTGGGATGCCATTTGCTACAACCTCCTAGAGTACATTCATTGTGCATTCTTGATGTGGATTTTGTAAACCCTCTTAGGACTGTTTTTTAAACAATCCCTTACAGACTGAGTGGTGGCTGTGCTTCTACCCCTGTGGGGGTGTCACCCGACAGGATTCACAGGTGATTAGTTCCAGGACCTTACTGCAGATACCCAAATCCACAGATTCTCTGGTCCCTTAGGTGAAATGCATAGTATTTGTGTAAAACCTATGCACATTCTCTCATATACTCTGAATCATGTCTAGATCACTTATAATACCTAATATAAATGCTATCTAAATAGTTACTGGCACATAGCAAACTCAGGTTTTGCTTTTTAGAATATTCTGTAATTTTTTCTTTTTACTTGAATCTGCAGATGTGTAACCTGCAGATAAAGAGGTATATATATATATAACTATATATAACTATAACTGAAGTTTTTTCTTTGATATTGATAATTTGCTTGAAAAAGCGAACAAGTTAGTCACTTAGTTGTATCCGACTCTTTGTGATCCCATGGGCTATAGCCCACCAGGCTTCTCTGTCCATGGAATTCTCCAGGCAAGAATACTGGAGTAGTTGCCATTTCCTTTCCCAGGGGATCTCCTGAATCAGGGATCAGACCCAGGGATCAAATCCAGGTCTCCTGCATTGCAGGCAGATTCTTCACCATCTGAGTCACCAGGGAAACCTGATAATTTGTCTAATGCCATGTAACTTGCTATTTTCTATATTATTCTCATTTAGAAGATATTTAGAAACTATAACAGTTAATAGTATGCTAATTTTTATAAAATTAAATACATTTGCATCACATTCAAAGTCCATAACGAAAACGTGCTCTCCAGACCCAACCATTTCCTTGATTCAAACAACAGTTGGTTCCACTGAATTCCTGTGTCCATATTTCTCATGTTCAGACTCTTGGTTAGACAAACTTAGAAAGATATTTATAAAATATTCTGTTTAATAAGAACTTGGAGTCTTTGGGGATTATCCGTGGTATACTAGAATAAGATCTAGATGTCAAGGGAGATATGTTTGCTGGGGCCTAGCAGACAGACCTTCCAGGAAGTGTGTTCATCACAGGAGACAAGTCATGTGCCAGTCAGGGAAGATCTGAACTCCTGGAATCTTAATACAAAAACAACGCTGATGATAAGAACATCCTATTATGTAGTTCCAAATATTAAACTGGGTATTTTTTATAAAATGCCTCATTGAACTGTCTTTCCTTTGCCTAAAGTAAATATTATTATCCATCTTATCCCAATTTTGCAGAACAGAATCAGTGAGATCGTTCAATTTTCCAAGGAAGCGCAGCTAATAGTGGGTGTCAAGAATCACAGTTGAGCCTGCCTAAATCCTAAAGTAGGCTCATGCTACCTCTAAGTATAGGGCTGTAGATTAATTCCATATCAAACCACTGACAATAGTTAGGTTTCTTATTAGTGCCAGGCTTGATTTTTGGTAGCTCTAGGACTAGGTGAGCCCTCATCTGGACATTCAGAGGTCTTCAGTACCCGAGGCTTGGTAGACATGGGCACACATGGATGCTCAATCTGATTGAGACCTCAACTTCAGAACTCACTATTAACAAAGATTCTTTACTTTCCCAGCTAACTAAATGTTCTTTCTGTAGGAAATCACTTTTCCGAAGATGGTGGCCAACTGTTGCCGTTTTCTCTGTTACTTCTGTCGTATAAGTAGGCAGAATCAGAAAGCTATGTTTGATCATCTCAGTTATTTACTGGAAAACAGCAGTGTTGGTCTTGGTAAGTAAATGTGTGACTTTCATTGAATCTTTAAGATAAAAGGGATATACAGACTGGATTTTAAAACTATAAATTATTTTGAATCGGTGCAATGTGCATTGTATTTAGAAATGAAATTCTATGTGAAATTTTTATATGGGACTCAGAGTTAGAGTACAATTCAGGTTTTGTTCTATCTTTGCTTTAATTAACAGCCTCACCAGCTATGAGAGGTTCAACACCACTGGATGTGGCAGCAGCCTCGGTGATGGATAATAATGAACTAGCTTTAGCTTTGCGGGAGCCAGATCTGGAAAAGGTAGGCACAATCTCTGCCTGCTGTGCTTGTGTGAATTACAGTTGTTTATAGTTGTTTCTCAAGATATTTAGCTATAAATTGCTATAATTATATGTTGTTATAACTATGATATACTATGTATTATACATATGTTACACTTATAGGTAATAGACTTCCCTGGTGGCTCAGACAGTAAAGAATCTATCTGTGCTGCAGGAGACATGGGTTTGATTCCTGGGTTGGGAAGATTCCCTAGAGAAGGGAATAGCTCCCCACTCCAGTATTCTTGCCTGGAGAATTCCATGGACAGAGTAACCTGGTGGGCTCGAGTCCCTGGAGTTGCAAAGAGTCAGACACGATTGAGTGACTAATACACTATATGTTAGTATATTTAATACATACTATTATATGTAATATAATTTTAAGTTATAGAGAACAAGAAATTTAAGATATTTTCGCCAATCACATGCATTTTTCTTTGGAAAAAGAATCAACTTTATATTCTTGAATGTTTATGTCCTTTCACAATAATTTGCTGTCACTTTTACTTTATGCATTTTTACTTTCTTAAAAGGTTGTTTTTAACATCTCATGTATATAATTTATATCACACAAGTTGCTTATTACAGTGCAAGGTATTAGTATTTTTTTGGGCTCCAAAATCACTGCAGATGGTGACTGCAGCCATGAAATTAAAAGACGCTTACTCCTTGGAAGAAAAGTTATGACCAACCTGGATAGTATATTCAAAAGCAGAGACATTACTTTGCCGACTAAGGTTCGTCTAGTCAAGGCTGTGGTTTTTCCTGTGGTCATGTATGGATGTGAGAGTTGGACTGTGAAGAAGGCTGAGCACCGAAGAATTGATGCTTTTGAACTGTGGTGTCAGAGAAGACTCTTGAGAGTCCCTTGGACTGCAAGGAGATCCAACCAGTCCATTCTGAAGGAGATCAGCCCTGGGATTCCTTTGGAGGGAATGATGCTGAAGCTGAAACTCCAGTACTTTGGCCACCTCATCCAAAGAGTTGACTCAATGGAAAAGATTCTGATGCTGGGAGGGATTGGGGACAGGAGGAGAAGGGGACGACCGAGGATGAGATGGCTGGATGGCATCACGGACTCGATGGACATGAGTCTGAGTGAACTCCGGAAGTTGGTGATGGACAGGGAGGCCTGGCATGCTGCGATTCAGGGGGTCGCAAAGAGTCGGACACGACTGAGCGACTCAACTAAAAGGCTGTGCACTCTAATAATAGTAAGCCATATGTATGTTTACCAAAATATGGATCGATTTCCCCCATATTTTAATTGCAGTTACATTCTAAATATTCTACCTGAGCATCCCCTGTAGCCAGAGTGGGTCTCTTGAAAGTTTCATGTTAATCTTCTGCCCAGAACCTTCTAGACTTTCTTTCTCACTTTGAGCAACAGTAAGAGGCATTTGAATAGTTCCTACCCTATCTGACTATCACGTATTGTCTTACTTCATTTCTTGCCACTCTCCAGTTATTGTTGCTCCAGCCACACTGGTCCCCTTGCTGTGGCTGGAAATTGCCAGGTCTGCGCCTGCCCTAGGGTCTTGGTTCTTGCTGTTCTCTCCATCTGTAGCATTCTTTCACCAGATGTCCTCATGGCTCTTTTCCAGGCATCCTTCCAGTCATTGCTCCAAAGTCACCTTTCTACTCTTCCATATCTGTGCTATAGTTTAAATATTTATGGTTTAAAATTATATCTAAAATCTATATGTATTTTTCAAAATCTACTTCTTTGTATAATGTAAGGCCAATGAGCACAGGGCTTTTTTTTTTTTTTTATCTGTCACTCTCCACTTTTTTCCAGTCAGTGCATAGCTGTTGAAGGCATTAAAAAGTGGATTCTTCCTCAAATCCTTCTGATGTGCTAGTCAAGCATCATGTAGCTTTGCATCTCTGAATAACCTCTGGAACATTTTTTCCCATATATAATCTGAAATATTCTTATCTATGCACTGATAAAATGGCTAGTATTTTTTTTTTTAAATAGACAGTGCTGAATGCTGAGTAGGCTTTGGAACAACTGGACCACTCATCTATTGCTGTTGGGATGAAAAATAGTTAGTCAGTTGGAAAGCAGTTTGGCATTATTTTTAAAAAATTAAATATTCACTTATCATAAATATTTGTGTAGCCTTTCCAGTACTAGGTATTTACTCAATAGAAATATAAATGTTTGTCTCTACAAAGATATGTATGTGAATATTGATAATGGTTTTACTCACCTGAGCCCAAAACTGGAGACAACTCAAATGTCCATCAGGTGGGAAAAAAAAAATAAATAAATGGGGTATTTCCATAATTAGCAAAATGCCATGATTAGGCTCTAAAAAGGAGTGGATTGCTGACATGTACTCTAACATGAATGAATCTCAAAGTCATTATTCTGAATGAAAGAAGCCAGACTCAGAAAGACCCACTTGTGTGACTGCATGTATCAGTCACATCCTAGAACATGCAAACTAGTCTGTAGCGGCAGAAAACAGGTGATCAAGACCTAGGCTCGTAGGGAGGGATGGACTGCAAAAAGCATGGGATCTGAGAAGTAATGGAAACACTCTGCATCTTGACTGTGGGTGTTTCTACAGATGGATAAATCTCTCAAAGCTCATTGAATTTATACTTTAAATAGATGAGTTTATTGTACATAAATTATACCTCAATAAGGATGATGTAAAATATTTTTATCTGTATTATGTGTTTATTTTTAAGACTGACTTCACTTGTGACTGAGCTGGATGTAGGTTTTTTTTTTTTTTATAAGTTGCTTCTCTTACCATCTGCTTTAGGGATTTCTTCTTAAAATGGATTCTGTGATGAAATCTTGTAGAGGATCAATATTCACATAAGATTGAATATTTTAAAAGACCAAGCTAACCAGAAATTTTAATGTGTTAAATTTAACAATACAGAAAGATAGGGAGTGTTACCCCAAACTTTATAGATAGTAAACCCATGGCTCATGATAGACTAGGTCCTAATGCAGGTCAGATTTGAACCTAAGCATATTTGACTCTAAGCTTCTCTAAGCTTTAGGTTTCTCTACCTCTCTAGGGTGTCCTCTCACACACACCCATCCCCCATTAAACTGATACTTTCATTTCAGTTCAGTTCAGTCGCTCAGTCGTGTCCGACTCTCTGCGACCCCATGAATAGCAGCACGCCAGGCCTCCCTGTCCGTCACCAACTCCCGGAGTTCACTCAGACTCGCGTCCGTTGAGTCAGTGATGCCATCCAGCCATCTCATCCTCTGTCGTCCCCTTCTCCTCCTGGCCCAAATCCTTCCCAGCATCAAAGTCTTTTCCAATGAGTCAACTCTTCGCATGAGGTGGCCAAAGTACTGGAGCTTCAGTTTTAGCATCATTCCTTCCAAAGAAATCCCAGGGTTGATCTCCTTCAGAATGGACTGGTTGGATCTCCTTGCAGTCCAAGGGACTCTCAAGAGTCTTCTCCAACACCACACTTCAAAAGCATCAATTCTTCGGCGCTCAGCCTTCTTCACAGTCCAACTCTCACATCCATACATGACTACTGGAAAAACCATAGCCTTGACTAGACGGACCTTAGTCGGCAAAGTAATGTCTCTGCTTTTGAATATGCTATCTAGGTTGTTCATAACTTTTCTTCCAAGGAGTAAGCGTCTTCTAATTTCATGGCTGCAGTCACCATCTGCAGTGATTTTGGAGCCCCAAAAAATAAAGTCTGGCACTGTTTCCACTGTTTCCCCATCTATTTCCCATGAAGTGATGGACCGGATGCCATAATCTTCGTTTTCTGAATGTTGAGCTTTAAGCCAACTTTTTCACTCTCCTCATTTACTTTCATCAAGAGACTTTTTAGTTCCTCTTCACTTTCTGCCATAAGAGTGGTGTCATCTGCATATCTGAGGTTACTGATATTTCTCCCAGCAGTAATTAACTTCTTTAAAACATCATTGTGTCTCAGGCAGAACTTTCAATATCTCAGATGGATTCAGGTTTTACATTGGGCCAGAGATCATTAGGCATTTTTGAAGTTTATCAGTATTACAACTCTTGTGGGTAAAAGTCTCAGATGATATGAAATTTACGGATATTTTTCTTTCATGAAGTTGCTTTGTAAACATTTTTACTGTGACAGTACCTTGTTATGATTTGTCAGTATTTTTTGATTTCTATGGTTTTATTACAGGTCATGAGATTAAAATGAATGTGTTTCTACAAGTGGTTTTTAAACCATCCTTTGAGGATGTAATTTACCATGTCTAGTGCAAGCATCTATATGAGTTCTCACCCCATGGGTGATGCTTATGCTTATCTTTTTCTTTGTTCTAGGTGGTTCGCTATTTGGCTGGTTGTGGACTGCAGAGTTGCCAGATGCTCGTGTCAAAAGGTTATCCAGACATTGGGTGGAATCCAGTTGAAGGAGAGAGATATCTTGACTTTCTCAGATTTGCTGTCTTCTGTAATGGTAGGCTGAATCTCGCAGGGTCTTTTAAAAACATTATTTTAAAACTTAAAAAAATAAAAAGGTATAAAATAATGAGGTATCCCAACATTTTCATGAAGGAAGTAAATAGTAGTAAAGAAATTGACTATTTTGTAATCATTAAGTTTTTTCACAGTAATCATTTATTTTAAAATATTTATTTTGATACATGCTAGGCTTTCGTTATTAAATTAAAAATTTTAGGCACTTAGATTCTTGCTGTTTGTATCATTAGACTCTAAAATAGCTAGGATCTTCACTCCATGTAACAAATTAACAAAAATAAATAGTTTCTGTCTCCATCATGCTTTTCTTTACTTTGAAAATGTTAAGTGAAAGAAAAGAGCTTTCCTGTGTCATGTACAGAACCCTAGTCATGTGGATTGGACTTTGGCTCTGCCTCATTTGATTTTAGTTATTTTTCTTCAAATGTAAATAAATTAGTATAACATTGTTTCCTCTGAACTTCCACGTAGTCAATGCTTGTTTTCTCCTGTTTCCCAATTGATCCTAGGGGAAAGCGTGGAGGAGAATGCAAACGTCGTGGTGAGATTGCTCATCCGGAGGCCTGAGTGTTTCGGTCCCGCCTTGAGGGGGGAAGGTGGGAATGGCCTGCTCGCAGCCATGGAAGAAGCCATAAAAATAGCCGAGGATCCCTCTAGAGATGGTCCCTCACCAACTACCGGGTCCAGCAAAACCCCGTAGGTCAAATATACACACTCTTAAAGTTCACTGATACTACTTGACTTTTAGTTTTACAAAATAAATTTTTGTTCTCTTAATTGTAGTATAATACGCCAGTACTCAGGATTTCTCCCTGTGAAAATCAAATGTGTTTTGGGAGAAGGGATGGAATTTGCTGCTGGAACAGGGTGAATGAACAAAGAGACATCAGGAATATTGTGTGGATTTAGTGAAAAGAAATTGAGATTGTAGAAGGAGATGTATTTTGTGAATTTTCTTAAGGCTCTATGGCTTAGTGAGTTATTACAAAAGATGACAGATGAGCCTTTAAAGTTAGAGTTTACTGGGAGGATAGCTGGAAAGAGTTTTCATGATATTTGTAAGTGAGAAAGAGGTCTTTAGCAAGAGAATGGGGACTTAATTAAACTGGTGTATTGGCAAAGTAAAGAAAAGGGGATGTTGTCATTTTGAGGAATAAAATGCTTTGTTTAGGTCTTGGTGATGATAATAGGAGGTAGTGACTAACTTACATTTCTCCATAGTATGTGTTGTTAACTCACTTCCAGCAATAAGTTCACCCAGGCATGTTGTGCCCCCCCCCGCCACCTTTTTTTTTTTTTGCCACATCACATGACAGTTGGGATCTTAGTTCCTCGACTGGAATCTAGAACCTGTCTCCCCTGCAGTTGAGTGCGGAGTCATCATGACTGGACCACCAGGGAAGTTCCAGCTTCCTATTCTTTTAATCTGTGGCGTTGAGTGTCCTGCTTGGGGGACATGTATCCGCACTGCTAGCACGGTTGGTAGAGATATAACAGATAGGCTTAGTGGAGGAAAATTTCCAAGCAGAGAAGTTGTCCTGCAAATCCTGTTTTTCCCACTTAAAGTTCTGGGATAAGTGTTCCATTCACTCTAAGGCAGGTGTTCCAGAATGGGAGTACTCCAAAAGCATGTTATGTATTTATTAGTTAGTAGTTGACCAACTAGGAATCTTTTAGTTTTTCTAAGTAGTAGAATGTACATCAAGAGCTTGCTGGTCAGGTGTCATGTGAGTGGGTGTGCACTTGAGAGCTTTGAAGACAGCCTTGCAGGCCAGCAACAATATTGTCAACAAGTCTTCCTGTCCCTCTGCAGACAGTTAAGTCCAGCTGAGGCAGCTGTCTGCCAGGCCTCCAAAGGGAAGAGTGAAATGATCTTCCAGGGCCATCCAGATTTATCTCTCATCAATGAGATAATGAAATATTTATGTTTTTCATGTCATATTACTTGGGAGCAGGTAGTTGGGCAGAGTTAACAGAAAGGTAAGTAAATGAAGTCACGTTTATGAAGTACTCTGGGAAAACCACTGTTCTGGAAGTCTTGTAGGAAAAATCTTTATCACCCTTTCTCTAATTGTGTGTTGTATGGAAAATCAAATTTACCACTTCCATCCATCAGTTATTTTTTTTTGTTAATATCCTATTTGCTAGTGGAAGTAATCAGAAACCATCAAATTAACAAGTCTACTTTTTCCTTTCGAAGGATGTTTAATATTAAAGCTCCTACACATGTGTTCTTGGTGATAGAATCTCAAATCGTATCTTTAACCTGTTTTTTTCTTTTAGAAATGATAAGCTGTTTATTAAACATATATGTGAAAAGTGTCATAGGAGGCAGAACTAATTACCATGCTGGTCCCTTTTGTTTGCAAAGTATGTAATAAGTCTGAAATGTTACTTTATTATCCTGTTTGCTTTTCTTTGTTTCTTTTGAAAAATCCATGAAAGTGATACAGAAGAGGAAGAGGATGATACCATCCACATGGGAAATGCCATCATGACCTTTTATGCAGCTTTGATTGACCTGTTAGGACGCTGTGCTCCTGAAATGCATGTAAGTTTCTTGGAGTCCAGGAGCAAAAATCTTGGCTTCTCTCTCTCTGTTAGGAGATCCATCACTGACAAAGAACACAAAACATCCAAAACCAGTAATCTTCATGCTCCGTTGAAGATAATAGCTGCAGCATAATTGCTGAACAAGTGTTTGTTTAATTGGAAATACCTTGGTTATAAAAATTAGTAATGAGCTTTCAGTATGATTCATTAATAGAATAGTTAGTTTCTAATGTATCTCTAAAACTCATGTAAGACTTCCCACACTCTGAGAGGGAAAGAGCATATTTTTTCCTATATGATGTCCTTTCCTGTTTTAGTGTATGCATAAAGCACCACTCCTCTCAAGAATTATTTCCTTGCTACATAGTATTTAGTCCTTTTGAAGGAGCTGCTATGAGCTGACCGCTTTTTTAAGGGAAAGTGGGAATAGGAGCAGGTTAGGGGAAAGGACGGAGAAGGCAATAGCAAGCCACTCCAGTACTCTTGCCTAGAAAATCCCATGGATGGAGGAGCCTGGTAGGCTGCAGTCCATGGGGTCGCTAGGAGTCGGTCGCGAGTGAGCGACTTCACTTTCACTTTTCGCTTTCACACAATGGAGAAGGAAATGGCAACCCACTTCAGTGTTCTTGCCTGGAGAATCCCAGGGACGGGGGAGCCTGGTGGGCTGCCGTCTATGGGGTCACACAGAGTCGGACACAACTGAAGCGACTTAGCAGCAGCAGCAGCAGGGGAAAGGAAAGAGCTATTGATTAGTGTTTTCATAAACTTGCTGACCAAAATGTAATTGAAGTTTGTGGAATAATTCTCTGTGATACATTCTGATATTTTATACTTTTTCCTGTTTTTCCCCATTGTATTAATTTTAAAAATGCTTACCAGGGTCCATGAAATTAGCTTCATGATCTGTTGATGGGTGGGAAACAACCAGAGTTTGTAGCAGATGGACCAGTGCTATGGAGGAAGGCAGATATACTTCTGACTGCTCTGAGCATGAAGCCAGAGTGCCTGTTAAATCACCTTTCTCCCTACCCTTCAAATGTTTGGTTTCAGGCGGGCTTTGTTTGTTTCTGTCTTTTTTCTCTCACACCCATAAGTTAAAACGTTCTTGCTTTCTGGATGTAATATTTTGTTGTGAATAGAGAGGAATCGCAGGGTGAAGAAATATTAGAATCTTGAAAACCTGGAGTCTGAATTTTTGTACAAACTTGCCGCCAGTGAGTTTTTCATTATAGTAAATGGGACTTGATTGTTAAAAAATTGTGTGTTGGGAGTGATTTCAGACAAAAACCTTTATGCCGACAATATGTGTTCTTTCCCTATTAAAGTAGATGATCAAAGGAATCACAAGAGAAATAATGCTAGTAAATAGAAGATTCTTATTCTACTATATTATAGGGAAGAAAAACTAAATGACTTAATAAGGGGCTGCTGCTGCTGCTGCTAAGTCACTTCAGTCGTGTCCGACTCTGTGTGACCCCATAGACGGTAGCCGACCAGGCTCCCCCGTCCCTGGGATTCTCCAGGCAAGAACACTGGAGTGGGTTGCCATTTCCTTCTCCAGTGCATGAAAGTGAGAAGTGAAAGTGAAGTCGCTCAGTCGTGTCTAATAAGGGGCTAATCTTGGCATTTCTGAAAACTGTTCATCTTCAGCAACCGTTAATTGAGGGGTCTCCTAGGTGTTAGAAATTGTTCTATGTTTCACACCCTACAGTGAAGGAACAAATAACTCCCTGGCTCTGGAAGCGTCCAGTCTGTTTCAGAGACTGGCTGAGACCTGTAACCATGACAGATCCACATTCTTCATAGGTATTTTATCAGCCAGTGGAGGTCTAACACAGTGGTTCCCAACCTTTTTGACATCAGGGACGGGTTTCGTGGAAGACAGTTTCTCCATGGACTGGGGAGAGAGGGAAGGTTCGGGAATAATAGAGGTTCATTGCATTTATTGTACACTTTATTTCTATTATTATTGCATTGTGATATATAAGGAAATAATTATACAACTCACCATAATGCAGAATCAGTGGGAGCCTTGATCTTGTTCTCCTGCAGCTAGATGGTCCCATCCTGGGGTCATGGGAGACAGTGACATCTAAAGTGAGTAATGAGGAGCAAATGTAAATACAGATGAAATTTCGCTGGCTTGCCCCTCCTCTCACCTCCTGCCATGCAGCTTGGTTCCTAAAGGACCAGTAGAAGATTGGGGACCCCAGGTTTAACAGACCTGCTAGCATCCATGTTCATCATTTTCCCCCATTAAAACCCATTCCTGGGAGAAATCAGTGTAGACCATAGGTACAGATACAGTTACATTTTCATCACAAAACAAAGAAGAGACTAAAGAAGTCATAAATATTAGTATGTGTTCTGAGCCTAGAGATGATAATTTTTCCCTTTGTATGATAGCTCATTTTATGGATAGATATGTATATGTAATTTTGGAGGGTAAGCATTCACAGACTTATCAGGCTTAAAATATTGGGTTGGCCAACAAGTTCATTTGGGTTTTTCTGTAAGATGGTATGGAAAAATCCAAGTGAACTTTTTGGCTAATTCAGTATTTTATACCCCAAAGAGTATAAAAGCTATTGTTCTAATGGATGTACCTGTTGGCCTAGACTGCAATATGTGACTCGTGTGTGTTGAAACTGGTGTGGGCAAGTAAATATCTGTCTGTAAGCCTGAAGTGGCAATTTCTGAGAGAGGTTCAACTTCATTATTTATTTTTAATTAAATTTTAAAAATTAAAGTATAATTACTGTATTATATTAGTTGCACATGTGAAACATAGTAATTCAAGATTGTTACAGGTTACACTCTAAAGTTATAAAATACTGGCTATATTATCTGTGCTATATAATATATCCTTGTATCTTATTTATTTTATATATAACAATTTTATCTCTTAATTCCCTCATGCTCTCTTGCCCCTCCACCCTTCTCTCTTCCCATTAGTATCCACTGTGGATAGCAATCCACAGTTATAGAGATCGCTATAGAGATCTGTTTCTGTTTTTGTTACATTTGTTCATTTGTGTTTTTTTTTTTTTTTAGATTCCACAAACAATGATAACATACAGTATTTGTATTTCTCTGTCTGACTCATTTCACTAAGGATAATATGCTCTAGAATATCCAGGGTATATATAATATATAATAATGATGCAATAATATATCTTATATATATATTATATATACACTACAGCTTTATCCATTCATCTGTGGACGGACACTTAGGTTGCTTCTGTATCTATGCAATTATAAATAATGCTTCTGTAAACATTTGGGTACATGTATCTCTTCAAATTGGTGTTTTTTTCTTTGGATATATACCCAGGAGTGAAATTGCTGGATCACAGAGTGGTTCTGTTATGAAAGAGATCTAATTTTGTGTGTAATTAGCAAAAAAGTATTTCAGACTTAGATTCCCATTATTTCACTTTTTGAAGTGAAAGAATAGAATGAGAACATTGATTTCACGCAATATTCTTCATTCCTTTGTTTTTCTGCCTGTAGTTGATTCATGCTGCCAAAGGAGAAGCCATCAGAATCAGGTCTATTTTGAGATCTCTGATTCCATTGGGAGATTTGGTGGGAGTAATCAGCATCGCTTTTCAGATGCCCACAATAGCCAAAGGTAAGGCATTCTTCCATTCTTTGTAATTCCGTAGGACATTGGATGATGTGATGGGGGCTCAGATGGTAAAGAATCTGTCTGCAGTGCACGATTCCTGGGTTCAATCCTGGGTTAGGAAGATCCCTGGAGGAGAGCATGGCAACTTACTCCCATATTCTTGCCTGGAGAATCCCCATGGACAAGAGAATGGACAAAAGAATCCCCCTGGCAGGCTACAGTCCATGACATCAGAAAGAGTCGGACATGACTGAGTGACAAAGCGCAGGACATTGGATGATGTGTTGTTTTCAATAATGTCATTAGTACTCTCAGTTTCTTTCCTTGTAGTATGGTACAATTACATAAGTTTCTTTTAAAAAATGAACCACAAAGTACGTTATTCTATAAAATATTTTCTGTAGTCCTTGTTTTTAAACAGCTATGTTTCCAATGGGATTTTATTCTTTTTCATGTGACATTGCAGTTTCCAGAGAAGAGGAAATAGACACCTCAACTGTCTGTCTAATATTTCTCCTGGAGTTCTTTGGTCCTCCATTCTTTACTGTCTTTCTTGACAGAAATACTTTAATTCACTCTTTTTGATAGTTTTTATGGACATTTTCTTTCTGTTTTTTTAAATATATTTTTTTCTGTGGACCATTTTTAAAGTCTTTATTAAACTTGTTACAATATTGCTTCTTTTGTTTATGATTTGGGTTTTTGGCCATGAGACATACAGTATCTTAGCTCTCTGACCAGGGATCGAACCTGTACCCTCTGCATTGGAAGGTGAAGTCTTAACCACTAGACTACCAGGGAAGTCCAGTTCATGGTCACTTTCTCATAATGCTTTTTTTTCCCCTAAAACAATGGTCATAGCTTTTGACTTAGGGATTTAAAGATCCCCAGTGTGTTCAAAGAAGTAGTCTTTTTAAGACTAAGGAGAACATATTTTAAAAAGATTTCATTTTCCCTATTTTGACCCAACATTTTTTGTTTTTTTACAACATGCCATTTTTGGTTTAGAAGCTGCTTATGATTAGTTTACAGTATTAATTCAAAAGCATACAAAGTAAAATCAACAGACTCTGATATAAATACCCAGAAGCTATGGCTCCTCATGCCCCTGCCCGGGTCTAAGGAGAGGATGGGAGGGGGCAGCCCAGGAGGGATGGAGTGAGGGGGTGGTAATAAGGTCCCAGTCCTCTCTCACACTGAGCCTCTGTCATGCCCCAGACTACAGCACAAATGAGACATGGTCTGGGCCCAAGGCCTAATTCCCTGTTGGTATTATAATTCACTCTGCCTAATATAAAAAGATATAAATAGTTACTGAAGGCACCTAAAAGATATGTTAGATCCAAATTATACTTTATTTTCCCTTATTCCAATTGGAGTTTTTTTTTTCAGTTTTAAAGACTTTATGGGTTATTGTTACATATGTCATTTAAAAAAGTGTTTATTTATTTGACTAGGTCATGTCTTAGTTGCAGGGTGCATGATCGTTGTTGCATCATGTGGGATCTTTCATTGCGGTACAGGGACTGTCTGGTTGTGGCACATGGACTCAACAGTTGTGATGTGCAGGCTTAGTTGCTCCACTGCATGTGGGATCCTAGTTCCTGGACCAGGAAATGAACCCACGTCCACTGTGTTGCAGATTCATAACTACTAGACCACCAGAGAAGTCCATTTATATATAGTTTTATAGCCAACCAGTCCATCCTAAAGGAAATCAGTCCTGGATATTCATTGGAAGGACTGATGTTTAAGATGAAACTCTAGTACATTGGCCACCTATTGGGAGGAACAGACTCATTGGGAAAGACCCTGATGGTGGAAAACATTGAAGGCAGGAGGAGAAGGGGATGACAGAGGTTGAGATGGTTGGATGGCATCACCGACTCAATGGACATGAGTTTGAGTAAACTCTGAGAGTTGGTGATGGACAGGGAGGCCTGGAGTGCTGCAGTACATGGGGTCGCAAAGAGCTGGACATGAACTGAACAGAACTGATGAATTTAGACCAAAAATTTGATTAGATAGTAAGTACACGTGATGACCCTTTTCTTTCATGAATTATGCCCAGGGAAAATAAGCTGTTAATAACTCAAATCTAGAATAAGGAGACGGCTGTGTAACGGAAGATGCTTATCCTACATGCCAGCCGTCTGATTGTTAGGCAGTGAAGTTTCGTGTGTGTTAACCTTACTCACTCACATCTCCAGGTGACCGAAAAGTCATACCAGCTGAATACTCATTCTATTTTAAGGAAAGCTGGACCTTAAAAATTGTGCACTAGCTTTTTGTCTTCCCCACTTTCAGTTCAGTCACTCAGTTGTGTCTGATTCTTTGAGACCCCACAGACTGCAGCACGCCAGGCTTCCCTGTCCATCACCAAATCCAAGAGTTTCTCAAACTCATGTCCATTGAGTTGGTGATGCCATCCAACCATCTCATCCTCTCTCGTCCCCTTCTCCTCTCACCTTCAGTCTTTCCCAGCATCAGGGTCTTTTCCAGTGAGTCAGTTCTTCACATCAGGTGGCCAAAGTATTGGAGTTTCAGCTTCAGCATCAGTCTTTCCAATAAGTATTCAGGACTGATTCCTTTAGGATGGACTGATTGGATCTCCTTGCAGTTCAAGAGACTCTCAAGAGTCTTCTCCATCACCACAGTTCAAAAGCGTCAAAGCTTTGGCACTCAGCTTTCTTTATAATCCAGTTCTCACATCCATACATGACTATTGGAAAAACCAAAGCTTTGACTAGATGGACCTTTGTTGGTGAAGTAATGTCTCTACTTTTTAATATGCTCTCTAGGTTGGTCATAACTTTCCTCCCAAGGGACAAGCGTCTTTTAATTTCATGGCTGCAGTCACCATCTGCAGTGATTTTAGAGTCCCCCAAAATAAAGTCTCTCACTGTTTCGATTGTTTCCCCATCTATTTCCCATGAAGTGAAGGGACCAGATGCCATGATCTTCATTTTCTCAGTATTTAGTTTTAAGCCAACTTTTTCGCTCTCCTCTTTCACTTTCAACAAGAGGCTTTTTAGTTCCTCTTAGTTTTCTCCCACAAGGGTAGTATCATCTGCATATCTGAGGTTATTGATATTTCTCCCAGCAGTCTTGATTCCAGCTTGTGCCTCATCCAGCCCAGCGTTTCTCATGAGGTACACTGCATATAAGTTAAAGAAGCAAGGTGATAATATACAACCTATACTCCTTTCGATTTGGAACTAGTCTGTGGTTCCATATCTAGTTCTAACTGTTGCTTCCTGACCTGCATACACTTTCTCAGGAGGCAGGTCAGGTGATCTAGTATTCCTATCACTTGAAAATTTCTCCAGAGTCTGTTGTGATCCACACAGTCAAAGGCTTTGGCATAGTCAATAAGGCAGAAGTAGGTGTTTTTCTGGAACTCTCTTGCTTTTTCGATGATCCAATGGATGTTGGCAGTTTGGTTTCTCTGCCTTTTCTAAATCTAGTTTAAACATCTAGAAGTTCACGGGTCACATATTGCTGAAGCTTGGCTTGAGAATTTTGAGCATTAGTTTACTAGCGTGTGAGATGAGTGCAATTGTGTAGTAGTTTGAGCAGTCTTTGGCATTGCCTTTCTTTGGGATTGAAGAGAAAACTGACCTTTTTCCACTCCTGTGGCCACTGCTGAGTTTTCCAGATTTGCTGGCATATTGAGTGCAGCACTTTCACAACATCATCTTTTAGGATTTGAAGTAGCTCAACTGGAATTCCATCACCTCCCCTAGCTTTGTTCATAGTGATGCTTTCTAAGGCCCACGTAACTTCACATTCCAGGATCATGGTTATCTCGGTCATGAAGATCTTTTTTTGCACAGTTCTTCTGTGTATTCTTGCCACCTCTTCTTAATATCTTCTGCTTCTGTTAGGTCCATACCATTTCTGCCCTTTATTGTGCCCATCTTTGCATGAAATGTTCCCTTGGTATCTCTAGTTTTCTTGAAGAGATCTCTAGTCTTTCCCATTCTATTGTTTTCCTCTATTTCTTTGCATTGATCGCTGAAGAAGGCTTTCTTATCTCTCCTTGCTATTCTATCTAACTCTGCATTCAAATGGGCATATCTGTCCTTTTCTCCTTTTCCTTTTGCTTCTCTTCTTTTCACAGTTAATTGTAAGTCCTCCTCAAATATTTTGCCTTTTTGCATTTCTTTTTCTTGAGGGTGGTCTTGATCCCTGCCTCCTGTACAATGTCACGAAGCTCCATCCATAGTTCTTCAGGCACTCTCTATCAGATCTAATCCCTTGAATCTATTTGTCACTTCCACTGTATAATTGTAAGGGATTTGATTTCAGTCATACCTGAGTGGTCTAGCGGTTTTCCCTACTTTCTTCAATTTAATTCTGAATTTGACAATAAGAACTTCATGATTTGAGCCACAGTCAGATCCTGGTCTTCTTTTTGCTGTCTGTGTAAAGCTTCTCTATCTTTGACTGCAAAGAATAAAATCAATCTGATGTCATTATTGACCATCTGGTGATGTCCATGTGTAGAGTCTTCTCTTGCATTGTTGGAAGAGGGTGTTTGCTATGACCAGTGTGTTCTCTTGGTGAAACTGTTAGCCTTTGCCCTGCTTCATTCTGTACTTTAAGGCTAAATTTGCCTGTTACTCCAAGTATTTCTTGACTTTCTACTTTTGCATTCTAGTCCCCTATAGTGAAAAGGACATTTTTTATGGATGTTAATTCTAGAAGGTCTTGTAGGTCTTCATAGAACCATTTAACTTCAGCTTCTTCAGCATTACTGGTCGGGGCATAGACTTGGATTACTGTGATATTGAATGATTTGCCTTGGAAACGAACAGAGCTCGTTTTGTTGTTTTTGAGATTGCATCCAGGTACTGCATTTCAGACTCTTTTGTTGACTATGATGGCTACTCCGTTTCTTCTAAAGGATTCTTGCCCATAGTAGCAGATGTAGCGATCATCTGAGTTAAATTCACCCATTCCAGTCCATTTTAGTTCACTGATTCCTAAAATGTTGATGTTCACTCTAGCTGTCTCCTGTTTGGCCACTTCCAATTTGCCTTGATTCATGGACCTAACATTCCAGGTTCCTATGCAATATTGCTGTTTATAGCTTTGGAGTTTATTTCCATCACCAGTCAAATCCACCACTGGGTGTTGTTTTTATTTTTACTCTGTCTCTTCATTCTCTCTGGATTTATTTCTCCACTGATTTCCAGTAGCATTTTGGGCACCTATCAACCTGGAGTTCATCTTTCAGTATCCTATCTTTTTGCCTTTTCATGCTGTTCATGTGGTTCTCAAGGCAAGGATACTGAAGTGGTTTGCCATTCCCTTCTCCAGTGGACCACGTTTTGTCAGGTCTCTTCACCATGACCCATCTGTCTTGGGTGGCCCTACACTGCATGGCTCATTCCCCACTTTAGGCAGTTTCTTTTTCTTGTTTTTAAAGAGACTGTCCTCATTTACCTCTTTCACTTCACTTCTAACTCGTGTTCATTTACTTATTTAAAATATTTTGTCTTTCCCCTACATTTTGAGCCACAGAATTGATAACACTTAGGATAAAAGATAAGAATAATACCAGTGACACAGACTAGGAAATAAAGAAATGCTAGATTTTATGTTAGAAATTAGTAATAACGAGGAACTAAGAACAAGGATTGTATGAGTGTTCAGATATCTCTTTCAGAATTGCTCCAAAAGTCGCAATAGACCTCCTTTTCCTCCAACTATCTCTCTTTTGTTATTGTTGTTATTTAGTCGCTAACTTGTGTCCGACTCTGCGACCTCATGAACTGCAATGTGCCAGATTCTTCTCTCTTTATTAACTTTTTATATTTTTCTAGTTTCCTGTTCCACCTTGTTGTGTTATAATAAAGTTTTGATTTTTTTGGTCATAAATATGAGCTATAAGAATGTTCAAACTACCACACGGTTGCATTCATTTCACATGCTAGCAAGATTATGCTCAAAATCCTTCAAGCTAGGCTTCAACAGTACATGAACTGAGAACTTTCATATGTACAAACAGGATTTAGAAAAGGCAGAGGAACAAGTGATCAAATTGCCAACATCTGGTGGTTCATAGAAAAAGCAAGGTAATTCCAGAAAAACATCTACTTCTGCTTCATTGACTACACTAAAGCCTTTGACTATGTGGATCACAACACATTGTGGAAAATACTTTTAAAAAAATGGAAATACCAGACCACCTTACTTGCCTCTTGTGAATCCTGTATGCAGGTCAAGAAGCAGCAGTTAGAACCGGACATGGGACAGCAGACTTGTTCCAAATTGTGAAAGGAGTACGTCAAGGCTGTATATTGTCACCCTACTTATTTAACTTATGTGCAGAGTACATCATGCAAAATGCCGGGCCAGATGAATCATAAGCTGGAATCAAGAATGCTGGGAGAAGTATCAATAACCTCAGATATGCAGATGACACTACCCTTATAGCAGAAAGTGAAGAGGAACTAAAGAGCCTTTAGATGAAAGTGAAAAAGAAGAGTGAAAAAGCTGGCTTAAAACTCAGCATTCAGAAAACTAAGATCATGACATCCAATCCCATCACTTCATGGCAAATAAATGGGGGAAAAAATGGAAACAGTGACAGACTTTATTCTCTTGGGCTCCAAAATCACTGCATATGGTGACTGTAGCCATTAAAATAAAAGACACTTCTTGGAAGAAAATCTGTGACCAACCTAGACAGCATATTGAAATGCAGAGACATCACTTTGCCGACAGAGGTCTGTATAGTCAAAGCTATGGTTTTTCCATTAGTCATATATGGATGTGGAAGTTGGACCATTAAAGAAGGCTGAACACTGAAGAATTGATGCTTTTGAACTGTGGAGTTGGAGAAGACTCTTGAGTCCCTTGGACTGCAAGAAGATCATACCAGTCAGTCCTAAAGGAAATCAATCCTGAATATTCATTGGAAGGACTGATGCTGAAGCTCCAATACTTTGGCCACCTGATGAAGAGCCAACTCATTGGAAAGGACTCTGATGCTGGGAAAGACTGAAGGCAGGAGGCAAAGAGGATGACAACGGATGAGATGATTGGATTGTATCATTGATTTGATGGACATGAGTTTGAGCAAACTCCCGGAGATGGTGAAGGACAGGGAAGCCTGGAATGCTGGAGTCCATGGGGTCACAGAGTTGGACACTATCGAGCGACTGGATAACGACAATGAAGTATATTGCCTTACTTGGGATCATAGAATTTTGTGTGTGGGCTATCATAATCACAGTGAAAGTTAATGTTTAAAATGCCGTCTACTGGTCATTGTTCTGCATTTTTTATTTAACCTCTGTTGAGAATGTTGTACTTCCATGGTGGCTCAAAGGTAAAGAATCAGCCTTCCAGTGCAGGAGACATAGATTCAATTTCTGGTCCAGGAAGATCCCTTGGAGAAGGAAATGGCAACCCACTCTGGCATTCTTGCCTGGGAAATCCCATGGACAGAGGTGCTTGGAGGGCTACAGTCTATGGGGTCATAAAGAGTTGGGCACAACTTAGTGACCAACTAACAACAAATGGAGAATGTAGAGAGAAACTTTTATGTCTTTGTTTTGCTGTGTTACACCTTAAACCAAGTTTAAAATCAAACCACCAATATTCTTATGTTGCAATGGCAAATCATCTGGTTCTTTAAGCATCGCCAGTTATAAGTGATAATTTCTGTTTTGTATTTAGTATATAAAGCTAAAGCCTTTTTCATACATTGTTTTCCTAAGTCTGAGGTTTTTTAACATTTTTATTTTATATTATAGTTGCTTTACAATGTTGTGTTAGTTTCAAAAGTACAGAAAATTTATTCAGTTATACACACACATATATTTATATATTCTTTTAGGGTTCTTTACCCATTTAGGTTATTACAGAGTATTGAGTAGAGTTCCTATGCTATACAGTAGGTCCTTATTGATTTTCTGTTTTATATATAGGAGTTGTTTTTGTTTAGTCACTAAGTCATGCCTGATTCTTTGTGACCCCTTTGGACTGTAGCCTGGCAGGCTCCTCTATCCAAGAGATGCTCCAGGCAAGAATACTGGAACGGGTTACTGTTTCCTTCTCCAAGGGAGCTTCCCAACCCAATGATCTTTCTCACATCTCCTGCATGGCAGGCAGGTTCTTTATCACTGGACCATCAGGGAAGCCAGTATATACTAATATGTATATATTGATCCCAACCTCATAATTTATCCCTCCCTTCCCCCACCTTTCCCCTTTGGTAACCTTAAATTTGTTTACTAAGTCTGTAAGTTGGTTTCTGTTTTGTAAATAAGTTAGTTTGTATCATTTTTTAGATTCTGCATGTAAGCGACATTTGTCTATACTTACTTTACTTAGTACCGTGGTTTCCAGGTCCATCCATGTTGCTCCAGTGCATTATTTCATTCTTTTTATGGCTAATCTTCCATTGTTTGTATGTACTACATCTTCTTTATCCTTCCATCTGTCAGTGGACACTTAGGTTGCTTCCATGTCCTGGCTATATAAATAGTGCTGCTCCAAACACTGAGGTATGTTATATTTTTGAATTATGGTTTTGTCCAGTTATATGCCCAGGAGTGGGATTTCTGGGTCATATGGTAGTTCTATTTGTAGTTATTTAAGAAGCCTCTACACTGTTCTCCATAGTGGGTACACCAATATACATTCCTACCGATAATCTAGGAGGGTTCCCTTTTCTCCACACCCTCTCCAGCATTTGTTGTTTGTAGATTTTTTGATGGACCAGTTTTTACCAGTCTTAAAAATTTTTATTATAGCTATCCTAGCCCAAAATGATAATGAAAGAAGGAGGAGTTTAGAAAATATAAGGGTCAGGTATCTAATCTCAAAAATAGATGTTTTTTTCCTGCAGCTCTTGGAGCAGATTTCCACAGATTGTCAGAGCCAGTAATTTCAGGTGGATGAATAATGAAGGGACCACAGAGTAAAGCCGGTGCAGCTGGCATTTCTTACTCCAGTTCAGTCTCATTAGAGCTTGCTGATTTAATGTAGGGATAAATTACCTGGGGTGGATTTTAAATGCAATTTTACTTAGTTTAAAGTTTGCCGGTGACTAGATACACAACCTTGGACAAGTTAGCTAATTTTTCTGAAAGTTGATTTTTATCTTGTGTTAAAGGAAGATAATAATACCACCTTCATACTGCTCTTGTGAACATTTTATGAGATTGTGTCTGAAACATTCCTGACAGAGTAACTGACAACAGCACAAATGTCAAGAGTTGTTATTACTGTATTAACAATTATAGGAAGGAAGATATTGTTGTAAGGGATGGAAATAATTTGGTATTAGCCTTCGATCCAAGTTTCTTTAAAACACCTTTTGTTCATTTTTATGATCAGATTCAGTCATTGAGTATGAATGAAAACAAAAATGTTGTGACTTTGTTATTTCAGGTTGGTATGGTCATGTATCATCTTTCTAGTGGCCTGCTTTTTTTCAACATTTGCATCAGTGTTAAAAATTCCATGATATAATTTGTGGACTCTTACAGTGTATTTCAGCAGCAATTTGACATAATTACCCCATCGTCAAACAGAAAACAAGTTTGTTCTCCAGTATTTTAAATTGGCACGTAATTCCCTAATTCTTCATTTCAGTGATCCCATCTATGAATCTATAGAGTTATACTAAGGAATTCACTCCACTATATAGGCATCAAGTGTTGACTGTTGATAGAGAAAATAATATGGCTCTCAAATATGTTTTACATGTTATTAAATGCTATTATGATTAATGCAACATATTTCATTTGAAAGTCAAACTGGTTCATAGAGTTTTGTTCATTATTTTATAATTCTTTAAGCCATATATATGTGTAAATGATGTAAATGTACCATGATTATCAGATAGAGTACCTGAGTCTTACTAATGTTTTAAAGAGGCTCTTGCTTTGAGAAGACTGCAAACCTTGCTTTACATATTAGCTTTTAGGATGTTTACCCCTAGTTTTATAATTTGGATTATGGATGCCATTTTGTTTCCTTCTCAGAATCTGGCATAATACTCTGTCCTAATCACATATATAATTAACAAATGGATGCTAAAATAGCATTTAAATGACCTTGGATTTACAGTACACTGCCGTATCTCCTGCCCTTGCTTGAATAAATTAGAAGAACAGAAAACCATTCAACTGATAATTTTATTTACAACATGAGCAGGCTGGAAAGTATTCATTTGTAATCAATTTTCATGGATGGCATGGCCATTAACAACAGTGTATCACCTTCTCTCTTTTAGATGGGAATGTGGTGGAACCTGACATGTCTGCGGGGTTTTGTCCAGATCACAAGGCAGCCATGGTTTTGTTCCTTGACAGGGTCTATGGAATTGAGGTTCAAGATTTCCTCCTCCATCTTCTCGAGGTTGGCTTTCTGCCAGATCTCCGGGCTGCTGCTTCTTTAGACACGGTAATGATTTGAGCAAATGACTTCTGCAACTTTCAACTCTTCAGTCTCTGCCATCTGCTATTCTTTCACAGATATAGTCATTCATTCATTCACTGCCCCCACATGTTTATGGAGTGCCAATTTTTTAGGGTAGCAGAGAGTAAATAGAAAATAAGATAGACTATATCCTCAAGGGGAGAAGGCAATGGCACACCACTCCAGTACTCTTGTCTGGAAAATCCCATGGGCAGAGGAGCCTGGTAGGCTGCAGTCCATGGGGTTGCTAAGAGTCAGATACGACTGAGTGACTTGACTTTCACTTTTCACTTTCATGCATTGGAGAAGGAAATGGCAACCCACTCCAGTGTTCTTGCCTGGAGAATCCCAGGGACAGGGGAGCCTGGTGGGCTGCGGTCTATGGGATCGCACAGAGTCAGACACAACTGAAGCGACTTAGCAGCAGCAGCATATCCTCAAGGAATTTACTGAATAATGGAGAAAATGGACAACCTGAAGAGTACAGTAAGAATTCTGATCACTGCAATGGAAGACAGTAAGAAGTTTATATAACCCTAATTAGGGAGGTCACAGTGGTTCCTGTTCAACTTCTAAGTCGACATAAATAATTGTGCATCTCAGTAAAAGCAAATAAAGTATTAAAAAGGTCTAGTGAGCATTGTTAAGTCTTTCCAACTACAGTATCACCCGGGTGTATTCATTTTTTTAATGTACATATAGATTAAAATCTGTTTTGTGAGATCAGTAGCCCATGTCAAGAACTTGCCACTATCAGTGTAAATGTTCTACTATTTGAAACATTTTTAAAATAAGCTGGAATGCTAAATGTTAGTCTAGTAGTTGTAATAATACCTTGCTTTATTCTCAATTATATGTCTTGCTGATATCAGAGGAAATCAGATCTTGAGTTGGCAATAGCTCCCACATGAAAACCATTGAGAGGAGAATCAGAAAAATGAAACTGAATTATTTTTTCTTTTTTTGGTTGTGTTCATGTGAATTTCTGAACCCAAGTATTATAGATGATAACATGGTAAGACAATCAACCTTTGATTGTTGATTCTGATCGACATGAGTATAAACATGATGAGTATATATATGACATGAGTGTAAAGTGTTTGAAATTTACTGTGGGAATAAACGCCTTTCTTTTGCCTCTCCTAGTAAAGGGAGACTCTCCCCTCTTTGATATCATTAGCATCTTCATCTTTCATCCATCCTACCCTTGATACTTTATTATAGAACATGAACTTCTGTGGCTTTTTAAAGAGATAGATTATTATTTCATTCATTTTTATCTATTGATGAGCAATTGAAAATCTGTTGTTTTTAGTGGTAAATAAAAAGCATATGAACCACAGTTAAAGCTGTAACAGAGGAATCCATTTCCATATTACATACTTTGTCAATTTCTGGATAGTGAAATAACATGTCAACATGTGTGATCCCTTTAAAAGTTGTCTCCTGAACAATGCAAATGACAGTCTCCTCTCCAATTCCCTTCCAGGCTGCTTTGAGTGCTACAGACATGGCTCTGGCCCTCAATCGGTACCTGTGCACAGCCGTGTTACCCTTGTTAACAAGGTGTGCGCCTCTTTTTGCTGGCACCGAGCACCATGCTTCTCTCATTGACTCATTACTTCACACTGTGTACAGGCTTTCTAAGGGCTGCTCACTTACCAAAGCTCAACGGGATTCCATAGAAGTGTGTTTACTCTCTATTTGTGGGTAAGTGGACTGTGAAATCTATTTCATGTTTCTTTAAATGAGAGAATATACTGTCTGTGGTCCTTGACAAATTGTTGTGAATGTTAGCAACAATTTCCGGACCAAAAAATTAATTCATGTTAGTCATTGTCGTGTACGGAGTTATGAGTCTTACCAGAGCACTCTTGCTCCTGATCAAATTCAGGAGTGTTCCTCCAAGACTCTATAGGTATCTAGCCATGGAATATGGTGTTGGACTGATGATGCTGTTCTGGATGTTGGCGGGTGAGGTTGTTGTGTGGGGAATCCCTTTCTGTGTTAACGTAGGATTAACTTTTCAGCTGTGTGTAATGGTGTTAACTCCTCTTCTAGAAGAGAAAAGAGAAAAAAGAGACTAATTAAAGGTAAAAAAAAAAATATCTAGTGATATAGTAATAATAGGAAAGTATGACCTATGTTTGACAGTGATGAAAATCAAGGGTCTTACTATGAAAACCAGAAACATGTATCTTCTTTTGAAGTTCTGGCAAGTGCAAGTGACCATTTCTTAGACCCCTAACTAGGTTAATGGTTTCTTTCTAATAGACGGGAGCTCTTGGAGGTGAAAGCTTGCAGTCTGTCCAGAACATTAGTGAAGAAAGGGTTTTCACTCACAATGGAATGAGTGTATGGGTGTAGGAGCCAGATGGGACTGAGAGAGGTTAGAGATTAGTTCATAATCTTAGTTACCCGACCCTACAATTCTGTGAAATGGAATCAAAACCTGTCTCACTGATTTTTTCAAAATATTAAATGAGTTGAAGCACTCAGGATTACCAGAATAATAAATGGTCACAGGGTGTTAGTTTTCTTTCCCTTCCTCCTCTGGCAAAATTTCTTTGGCTTTTTCTCTTCCTCTTGCTCCTACACTCCCTCCTCTTTCTGCTTCTGATCTTCCCACTGAGACCCTTCCCACTCATTGAAAAGAGAATAGAAGGGGCTGAAGAGGAACATCTGCTGTAGCAAATGAAGGTTGATATTCAGATCAGGGAGCCAGAGATGAGTTTGAAATATAACCTTTTATGAAATTATGCCTTCTCCAATCTTTGAATTAGGAATACCTAAAATTAACATCATCTGAAAAGAAGTGTAGGTATAGGTTCTTGGGGTGTATAATCTGGTTTAATGAATTATCTACTTAGTTTAAACATTATTAGATGTTCATTATTAAAATTAGCTTTGTTCCACCAGCCAATTGAGACCTTCTATGATGCAACACTTACTCAGAAGATTAGTATTTGATGTCCCATTATTAAATGAACATGCAAAGATGCCTCTTAAGGTAAGTACAGGAAATGTTTGTAGTTATTTGATTACTGGGTACTCTGACTTTGTTTCCTATTACAATATGTACATTTCTTAAATTCATCATGTTTAATACTGGATGCTGGAAAATTTCTTCCAGTTATTGAAATGGACATGTAAGTTGTATTTGTGTGTATATCAGCCTAAATAAACAAGTAATAAAAGGCCAGAGAAATCCTAAGATTGGTTTACTGTATGTCAGTGGAAATAGAAATCAGTGGAAAGAAAACAGGCCACAAGAAAAAGATGAGCCAATATATTCTTACATACCATGGAACCATGGTAATAGGCCTGGCCTTAAGTATTAACAACCTCAAGGCATTAAGAATAGACTTTAAAAACAACATTTTCTAAGTCTGTAATCAAATGACAGTTTCCAAATATCATCTCATAAGGTTCAAAATAATCCTTATGTATATGCAGTTACGATTTACCATAGAGTATAGAAAATTCCCTGACATATTTGCTTCCCAGCTTTATTATTCTGTACAGGAAATGATCTCATTCTGTCTTATTGACTTGGAATATTTTCTTGTCGTTGAATATCCCAATCCAGATTGAGGATTAAGATGTTAGGTGTATACTAATAAATGGTCTAGTGGCATGGTCTATGCATGGAGGTCATTGTCCTGTAATGGACTTTTTATAGGTGACCACTCTGCTCTGCCACCTGGTAAGCATTATATTTTTTCCTCATGGCCACACAGTAAAAGTGCTATACAAAGAGGTTTGAGATAAAAATGAGCCTCTATTTTTTGAGCTGCCATTTCACTAAACACACCTAGGTATTTAGCAAAAACAGTCTTTCTCTATGAAAATTAATTTTGGTTTAATAAACCTAGGGAAATTGATGAATTTTGTAAAGTAAATTCTGTCCTTGCTGAAAATCCCATTTTTGCCTGGGATAGTGCTTGTCACATAGAATTTTCTTGATACAAATGAGCTAGAAGATTTGTATCTTGAAATATAACCTTTTATGAAAGGTTATATTTCACTTGTATCTTGATACAAATGAGCTAGAAGATTTTGCATTATAGATAGTTCTATGTTATTCCAAGCAAATTAGATCTCAGTATTTCATCATTTGAGATTCCTAAATTGTGTGTTTGTGTGTTTTGTAACTAGAAGGATACTAAGTGAGAAAAAATATGTCTACAGTAAGATATGTAGTTAGTTTTAATAAGAGTAACTCTTAACAGTTTATTTTCCTTGTTAGATATAGGTAGAGTCCAAAATGTATAGTTGTTTTATAAAGATCATTTCATTAATTTGGCAATTAGTTGTGACTATTTCCTAGTGTATTAATCATGAATACAAATAATGGAATCATGAAGTGTAAGGATTAAGGATAAGGATAGGCAAAGAGGAAGCAAAAATATCCAGAGGTACTGTCCCCTGAGAATGCACATTTTAGGTGCTGTATCCTCTAGGTCACCCAGACATCAATCACTTTGTTAAATGCATGGATTCCAGGAGATAACAAGTCATAAAATGATAAGTAAATGATAGCAACTAAAGTAGATCTCAGTACACAGATAGCCAAACAACCTCCTAAAGAATTCTTTTCGAGATAATATGTGAAATTGGGTGTTTGGTCTTTATCTTGTAATCAGTGTTAAATCTTAAAGAGATATCCAGATAATAGTATTTTCCAAAAGAATTCATATGTAATTGAGTAGTTTCCTTTCACTTGGCCTTGTTACATGGCATTAGAATGCCATTGGGAGGAAATGGAAAAAAAAAAAATTGAAGTATCTTTAGTTCAGTGCTCTTATATTGTTTTTCTACCTAGCTGCTGACAAATCATTATGAAAGATGCTGGAAGTATTACTGCTTACCTGGAGGGTGGGGCAACTTTGGAGCTGCCTCAGAAGAAGAACTTCATTTATCAAGAAAGCTGTTCTGGGGCATCTTTGATGCCCTGTCTCAAAAGGTAATTTACCCTGTCTCAAAAGGTAATTTAATCTTTTGTGGATTTATTTGTATCATAAAATAATTGAAAAACCATAGGTTCTTGAGAAGAAAGTGTTCCTAGTAGAATAGTGAAATGCTACCTTTTCTTGTCAAGACTTGACATAGTTTTGTTTTTTTCTCTTTATAACAAATGTTGAGAATGCAGTTTATATTGACTTTTCATAATCATGATGCAACATGTTTCTTGTAATTACCACACTTCCTGACTTGAAAATGGATAAGCATTGTAGCAAATGATTCACATGGATTGATCAGTTTCTGGTATTTTTGAACTTATTTGGAATCAAACCCTCCCTCATCAGTCACCTCCCCAATCTTATAAAGCCTGAAGAAATCTAGTCAAATGTAAAAATGTTAAATATTAAAGCTCATAAAATTATAATATTCCAGTAGCCTTATTGACTTTTCACACTTTGCTGCTATGGTGATTTCAGTGTCTGCATTCGCTCTTGCTTTATGTGCATTACATCCTCTAATATTTGCTATATTTGCAGTGAACGGTTTTGTTCACTTTTCAGGAAACTGAAGCATAGTATTTCAGTGAAAATCAGAACATGCTTGCTCTGCTTATGCTTAAATCATTAATCAAAATCAGTTTGAATTCCCAGACAGACATTATCAGATGACTAGAATAGTATAACAGAAGTTTGCTACATAATAAAGGAAGTTTATCTGTGATAACACATGGTAGCTACATCTGAATGCTTTTTCTTGTTGAATTGTGTTTGGGAAACTGAGTCCTTTTAAAACAATATGTAGAACATATTTTTAGAAGAATTTGCAACTTTAAAAGCACTTTGAGATAACTTTAAAATAATTGTTATTTTTGATTTTTTTAAAAGATCTGTAAATACAGTTTAACTGTGTAACTAATATACTTTCCCTGGAAGTTTTGGTTATGCATTTTTCCTGTAAAAGTTCTTTCTCTGTTCAGAATTTTTTTAATACCTTGAAATACAAGGTATAAAATTAAAATTTCTTACTCTCTGGGTCTTATCCTTTGGGTGTTTTTCATATATAATCCTTATAGTGTGGTACAGCAATAATCTGTAACTAGCTGTAATAAACTATAATTAATGTAGTCCTCGACTGAAATCATTTTTATGTTGTGAAAGCATCTTGTACACTTTGAATATTCAAGTTGATCTCACTTCACATATTGGAAAACAAACTTTTAGAGAAGCAAATATTTTATTCTTTTTATGATACAACTTCAGAAAAAGCTTCAGTTTCTCTTATGTTTGGTGGGATTTAAGGCCATATTTTCCATTTTCTAGAAAAAGAATCTTTGGGGGAACTGAGTTAGCTGAAGGTAATTCAGATTTTCTCCTACAACATACTGTCAGTCACAGTGCTCATGTTGACAGCTTTTGCTAAGTTGTAATGGGATATTTATTTCTTTGGTCCTCCATTTCTTCCCAGAAATATGAACAAGAACTTTTCAAACTGGCACTGCCTTGCCTGAGTGCAGTTGCGGGAGCTTTGCCTCCAGACTACATGGAGTCAAATTATGTCAGTATGATGGAAAAACAGTCATCAATGGATTCTGAAGGGAACTTTAATCCACAACCTGTTGATACCTCAAAGTATGGACTCTTTCTATTGCAGCAGATTTTTATTGTAAATGATGTGTGAAGTCTGAAATTGAATAAGGTACTAAAGTGAACTTTCTCTCATCCATGCCCCCTTTGAATTGGTATCCTTTTAATAGGGGTCCCTTTACTCGATGAAATGATAGTAGTAATAATAATGGTTACATGAATACCAGAAATAGATAAGATGTACCTCCTAAGAGATATACTCTTAATATCACCAGGATTCTCTGTATGTAACCACATGGTTATGTCTATAATCATGAGAATCAAGAAAGGATATCAGTTATCTTTTTAGTTGAAGTTCTACCCTAAATGTTAAATCAGTAATTGCAGTCAACCTCTGTGTAGAGTCTTTGACTGGGATGCTTCCAGCATGCAGGCAAGGCTATTTCTACGAGCAGTGGGGCATCACTTCATCATCACTACATCTCAGCCAGGCCTGGGGTTAGCAGTCAGCGTTCAGCCTCATAAAGTACAGCATGAGAGTGAAGGGAATATCAAATGAGAATATCTCTGCAAAATTTAGCATGCAGTGAGTATGCAGAGTGACAATCTCAACTACAGATACGATGTTACCTAACATTATGAAAGTTCTTCCATGGACCTGGTTGCATAAATTGTTCTGCACATCAAGTGTTTGAGTATGTTAGGTGTTTGAGGTCTCAGCACTTTTGTTTTTGTTACCATCTTTAAGCAGAATCATGGTTTTCCACTTGCAAAGAGGCTGCTCTTCATGCCACATTGTCTTATCCATTTTGTAGTCACTCAGCAAGATCAGTGTTAGCAAGGTAGTCACTTGGTGGTTATCATCCACAGCATCTGAATTTGCTTGGGTGTTCAACTTTCAAGCCTCTTGTGTCCCCCTAGCTGGTTTAGCTTCCATAACCAGATCAAAATTTTGACCCAAGTGGTATGCCATTAGTTTGATAATGCCTTAAATTTGCATGTTTGGTATTTGATGACAGTCCTGTGAGAAAAGACTCTACCCCCCAGTATTTGGCTTATGTGATTGATTGATCCTTTGTATCTCTTCTAAAGTAAGTAAACCAAAATGTCACATGTTCACATTCCTACGTGGGTAAGTTTGTGGTTTGCTAACATACAATGTAATCCAGAATTTTCAAATAACATCAGAACTGTGTCATGGCTTTGATGTTGATTAATTGAATCCAATTAATGAGTAAATGCTGAGCATGTATATTAATTTACCTCAGTTTACCCCTTTGGGGACTTCTTAACAGATTAGGTTTGCATAGTGATATCAATAGTGTCTACATCTCTGTGATTTTTACGTATTGTTTTTTAAATATGTGTGTGTCATAAAGTTCAATTACTAACTAATAACATACGAGGAAAGAACAGTAAACCTCATTATATCAGGTTTTACTTATAATTCTATTCTCCAAGTTAACTGCATTAATAAGTTATTTTCATCAGTGAATGGAATTATATACATACCTAATTTTTCATTAATAGATATATGTGATAGTACCAAGTCTTTCATTTACCATCAGACTTGGTCACCAACTGCATGGACTTCATGTCTGTTTGAGAGATTGAATATTTATTTAAACATGAAAGAACTCAAGAAGAAATGTTATCAAAATCATAAAGCATGAATTGATTAAATGCTTTTCCCTGGACACCACTGAACGACTGAACTGAACTGATAGTTCATATTAGTAATGTTTAGAATTTATATATAGATTATTATTTAAAATCATTAACACATCACTGGTTGTATTCAATTAACTTAAAATTAATTTTAGTACATTTAAAAAATGTAACAGATCAGATTTCAGTAGCCTTTTACCCATTTATAGTTGTTGCAGGAGAGATTAAAATCAAAAAAGAATAACTTCAAAGAACCAATGTGAGAGTGAAGTATGTCTTTAAGCTCATTATCTAACTATGTCTTTATTCAAATTAAAAAATAATTGGTGCAATCTATTGTCCTTTTCTTGCATACATTTAAATTGTTTTTCTCATACTATGTAAAATTTTTATTGTGTATAATTTATATTAAGATACAAAGTATGAATAAACATAAGATGAGCAGATGAGAACCTTATTCACTTGACTTTTCTCATACTGTTTCTACCATATGGAAAAGTAATACCTTGTTAAACCCATTTTTTAACAGTTTTGCATTGAATGAAATATGAACAGTCATAAGCTGTGGAATAAATTATGAATGATTCCCTGAAAGTCCTATGAAAATCAAACCTCTTTTCTTTGTTTTTCTCATAGTATTACAATTCCTGAGAAGTTGGAATACTTCATTAACAAATATGCAGAACATGCCCATGACAAGTGGTCAATGGATAAGGTAACAGTCAGAACATCACATTCTAAATCATTAATGAATGTGCCTAATGACTGATTCTGGCTCTCATATTTCTGACTATGCCAATTTTCTACTTTCAAGAAAGAGCATTAGATTAGAAAAGAACATTTAATTATGATATGCTAATATATTTAGCTCTGCCACTGATGTACATAGGATACACCTATGGATAAGAATATTTGTGTTCATAAAAAGCACAGTGTTAGAGAGAATAGGATGATGAAGGAGTAGGTGGATGTGGAGTACATCTCTCCACGGATACATCAGGAATACACCTTCAAACACAGAAGCGCATGCAGAACACCAGTAGAGCAGACAGGAGTACCTGACCAGAGGAAAGGAATATATAGACCCACGCAAAACTCGAGATCAAGCCCTGAGCCTTTGGAGTGGGAGCACTGACTCCAAGACCCTAGACTACCAGAGAAGTAGATTACTGCTGCTGCTGCTGCTGCTAAGTCGCTTCAGTCGTGTCCAACTCTGTGCGACCCCATAGACGGCAGTCCACCAGGCTCCCCTGTCCCTGGGATTCTCCAGGCAAGAATACTGGAATGGGTTGCCAGTTCCTTCTCCAATGCATGAAAGTGAAAAGTGAACGTGAAGTCGCTTAGTCGTGCCCAACTCGTAGCGAACCCATGGACTAAAGCCCACCAGGCTCCTCCGTCCATGGGATTTTCCAGGCAAGAGTACTGGAGTGGGTTGCCACTGCTTTCTCCAGAGAAGTAGCCCTAAGGTAAAGGTAAACTTGCTCAGTCGTGTCCGACTCTTTGCGACCCCGTGGACTGTAACCTATTAGGCTTCTCCGTCCATGGGATTCTCCAGGCAAGAATACTGGAGTGGATTGCCATTTCCTTCTCCAGGGAATCTTCCCGACCCAGGGATCGAACCCGGGTCTCCCGCATTGGAGGCAGACGCTTTAACCTCTGAGCCACCAGGGAAGCCCAAAGTAGCCCTAGGGGAGTATCAAATAGTGAAAACTCACACAAAGGAAAACACTTGAATACAAGACCTGGCATCACCCAACCACCAGTAGCACCCTGTGTAGGACCCCTCATCTAAACAACAAAACAAAAACACAAACCCAATCATCAGCAGACAGGATTATTCCCTCACTCAGCCTTGCCTATCAAAGGAAAAACAAACAAAAAAAAAAATCAGCACAAATCTCACCCTAAGTGGCTTATACAAACCACTGGACCAACCTTAGCTGGGCAGAAATGAAAAGGAAGAAAGAATTCAACCTTGAAGCCTGGGAAAAGGAGACCTCAAACACAATAAGTTAAAAAAAATAATGAAAAGGCAGAGAAATATTATACAAATGAAGGAACAAACTAGAAACACAGAAGTCCATATAAATGAAGAGGAAATAGGCAAACTACCTGAAAAAGAATTCAGAATAATGATAGTAAAAATGATCAAAAACCTCGAAAACGAAATGGAGAAAATTCAAAAATCAATTAACAAAGACCTGGAAGAATTTAAAAATAAACATACAGAGACAACACAATTATGGAAATTAAAAATATTCTAGAAAGAATCAGTAGCAGAATATCTGAAGCCGAAGAACAAATCAGTGAGCTGGAAGATAAAATGGTGAAAATAACTTCTGAATAGCAGAATAAAATAAAAAGAATGAAAAGAGCTGAGGACAGTCTCAGAGACCTCTGGGACAATATCAAATGCACCAACCTTTGAATTATAGGGGTCCCAGAAGAAGAAGAGGAAAAGAAAGGGTATGAAAAAATTTTTGAAGAGATTATAGTTGAAATTTTCCCCAACATGGAAAAGGAAATAGTCAAATCAAGTCCAAGAGGGACAAAGAGTCCCATACAGGATAAACGCAAAGAGAAACATGCCAAGAGACATACAATCTAATCAAACTAACAAAGACTAAATGTAAAGAAAGAATATTAAATGCAGCAAGGGAGAAGCAGCAGGTAACATACAAGGGAAACCCCATACTCTTTAACAACTGATCTTTCAGCAGAAACTCTGTAGGCCAGAAGGGAATGACAGGAAGTATTTAAAGTACTGAAAGGGAAAAATCTACAGCCAAGATTACTTTACCTGGCAAGGATCTCATTCAAAATTGATGCAGGAATAAAAAACTTCTCAGACAAGCAAAAGTTAAGAGAATTCAGTACCAGCAAACCAGCTTTACAACAAATGTTAAAGGGACTTATATAGTCAAGAAATACAAGAGAAGAAAAAAAATTCTACAAAATCAACCCCAAACAAGAAAATGGCAATAGGAACATGTATATCAATAATTACTTTAAATGTAAATGGACTAAATGCTCCAACCAAAAGACACAGACTGGTTGAATGGATACAAAATCAAGACCATATAAATATATGCTGTCTACAAGAAACCTTAAAGACCTAAAGACACATGTAGGCTGAAAGTGAGAGGATGGAAAAGTATATTTCCTGCAAATGGGAAGCAAAAGAAAGCTGGAGTAGCAATCCTCATATCAGACAAAATAGACCTTAAAATAAAGATTATAAGAGATAAGGAAGGACACTACATAATGATCAAGGGATCAATCCAAGAGGAAGACATAATAATTGTAAATATCTATGAACCCAACATAGAAGCACCTCAATACATAAGGCAAATACTAACAGACATAAAAGGAGAAATTGACAGTAACACAATGACAGCAGGAGACATTCACACCCCACTCACACCAATGGACAGAGCATCAAAACAGAAAATTAACAAGGAAACACAAGTCTTAAATGATACATTAGATGAGATGGATCTCAGTGATATCTTCAGGACATTCCATCCAAATGCAGAAGAATACACCTTCTTCTCAAATGCACACAGAACATTCTCCAGGGTTAACCACATCTTGGGTCACAAATCAAACCTCAGTAAATTTAAAAAGATTGAAGTTGTATCAAGCATCTTCTCCAACCACAACACTGTGAGACTAGATATCAATTACAAGAAAAAAAAAAAATTGTAAGAGACACAAACAACATGTTTCTAAATAACCAACAGGTTACTGAAGTAATCAAAAGGGAACAAATGACAACGAAATCACAACTTAAAACCTATGGGATTCTGCAAAAGCAGTTCTAAGAGGGAGGTTTATAGCAATACAATCCTACCTCAAGAAACAAGAAAAGCATCAAATAGACAACCTAACTTTACACCTAAAACAACTGGGAAAAGAAGAAAAAAAAGCCCCCAAAATTAGTAGAAGGAGAGAAATCATAAAGATCAGAGCAGAAATAAATGAAAAAGAAATGAAAGTATACTGAAGATTAATAAAACTAAAAGGTGGTTCTTTGAGAAGAACCAAAGAAGAAGCCTTATCCAGACTCATCAAGAAAAGAAGAAAGAAGAAATCAAATAAAATTAGAAATGAAAAAGGAAAGGTTATAACAGTGCAGAAATACAAAGGATTTTAAGAGACTATTATGAACAACTATATGGCAGTAAAATGGATAACCTGGAAGAAATTGATAGATTCTTAGGAATGGTCAGTCTTCCAGGACTGAACCAGGAAGAAATAAAAATTATGAACAACCCAATTATAAGCAGTGAAATGGAAGCTGTGACCAAAAATCTCCCAAAAAACAGAAGCCTGGGACCAGATAGCTTCACAGGAGAATTCTATCAAACATGTAGAGAATAGCTAACGCTTATTCTTCTAAAACTCTTTCAAAAAATTACAGGGGAAGGAACACTTCCAAACTCATTCTACAAGGCCACCGTTGCTCTGATAACCAGACAAAGACAACACACAAAAAAGAAAACTACAGGCCAATATCACTGATGAACGTAGATGCAAAAATCCTCAACAAAATGTTTGCAAACAGAATTCAGCAACACATCAAAAAGCTCATACACTACAATCAAGTTGGGTTTATTCCAGGGATGCAAAGATTCTTTATGCAAATCAGTCAGTGTGATACACTGTATTAACAAATTGAAGATAAAAACCATATGATAAGCTCAATAGATGCAGAAAAAAAGCCTTTGACAAAATTCAGCACCCATTTATAATGAAAACTTCAAAAATGGGCATAGAAGGAACCTACCTCAACATAGTAAAGGCCATATATGATAAGCCTACAGCAAACATTATTCTCAATGGTGAAAAACTGAAAGCATTCCCCCTAAGATCAAGACAAGGGTGTCCACTTTCATCACTGCTGCTGCTGCTGCTGCTAAGTCGCTTCAGTCGTGTCCGACTCTGTGCAACCCCACAGACGGCAGCCCATTGGGCTCTGCCATCCCTGAGATTCTCTAGGCAAGAACACTGGAGTGGGTTGCCATTTCCTTCTCCAGTGCATGAAAGTGAAAAGTGAAAGTGAAGTCACTCAGTCGTGTCTGACTCCACTATTATGCAACATAAGTCTGGAAGTCCTAGCTACAGCAATCAAAGAAGAAAAATGAAAGGAATCTAGATCAGAAAAGAAGAAGTAAAGATCTCACTGTTTGCAGATGATATGATACTGTACATAGAAAACTCTCAAGAAAGTGAAGTAGCTCAGTCGTGTCTGACTTTTTGCAACCCCATGGACTATAGCCTACCACACCCCTCCCTCCATGGGATTCTCCAGGCAAGAGTACTGGAGTGGGTTGCCATTTCCTTCTCCAGAGGATCTTCTCGAGCCAGGGATCGAACCCAGGTCTCCCGCATTGTAGACAGACACTTTATCATCTGAGCCACCAGAGAAGCCAAAAGAAGAAAATTCTAAAGATAGTATCAAAAAATTACTAGAGCTAATCAGTGAATTTAGCAAAGCTGCAAAATGAATACACAGAAATGACTTGCATTTCTCTATACTAACAATGAAAAATCAGAAGGAAAAATTCCATTCACCATTGCAACAAAAAGAATTAAATATCTAGGAATAAACTTATGTAAGGAGACAAAAGAACTATACACAGAAAATTATAAGACACTAATGAAAGAAATCAAAGATGACATAAACAGATGGAGAGATATTCCATGTTCCTGGGGAGGAAGAATAAATACTGTCAAAATGACTATACTACCAAATGCACTCTACAGATTCAATGCAATCCCTGTCAAATTACCAATGGCATTTTTCACAGAACTAGAACAAAAAATTTCACAATTCACATGGAAACACAAAATACCCCAATAGCCAAAGTAGTGTTGAGAAAGAAGAATGGAGCTGGAAGAATCAACCTTCCTGATTTCCGATTCTACTACAAAGCTACAGTCATCAAGGCAATATGGTACTGGCACAAAACCAGAAGTATAGACCAATGGAACAAGATAGAAAGCCCAGAAATAAACCCATGCACCTGTGGGTACCTTATTTTTGACAGTAGAGGCAAGGATACAATGGGGCAAAGACAGCCTCTTCAATAAATGGTACTGGGAAAACTGGACAGCTACATGTAAATAAAATTAGAATACTTCCTAACATCATACTCAAAAATAAACTCGGGAAGACAAATTCAGTAAGCCATAGTGACTCTGCATCCAGAAATCTTTTAAGAAAACTTTACTTTTTGTGTGTAATTTTACATTACAAAAAGATCTGGAAAATTTTTAATCAGAATTTAGTAATTATTTACATCTTCTAGTCTTCAGTTGCATCTCTTATCACTAAGTAGAGCTTCAGTTCCCTTACAGGGCAAGATGGCATGTTTTATTTGCATTGTCGATAAAAGAGGAGCGACTCAAATGAGATAACTAAGTAGACCCAATGTGTGACATAAGTCCTACATACTTTTTTGAGATTTTTTCTAGAGGAAATATCATGCACAGTTGTCACATTTCAGTTGAGCCTAGTAAAACTTGAGAGAAGATGGTTAAAATAGGTTTGTCAGAGAAATTAAGTTGAGAAGATGCAGGAATCTAAAATGAGGATATACTGCTCTGCTGAAGGGAAAATCAAACAGCAGTGGTTGCAAAAGATGCTTGTGTTATGTGGCAATTCACTATTACCCAGTTTCAATCCTTGCCCTGGCCAACCAGTCCCTTCCTTCCTCTAAGAAACCCTGTTTTTGTTTTGTTAAGCACGTGATTTATCTTTGTTCAGTAATTTAACCATGTTAGTAGGTAAGTCAGTAAGAGTAAAGTATCTGCCCTATATAAAGACTCTGTTAGGTACTAAGCTGTTGGAGGTGGTGATGGAGAGGAAGTTTACAGGAAAGTGGTCCTGAGCTGTTTCAGCCTAGTTACTCAGATTCCATAGACATACAGGGAAACAGTGAAGTGTGCCAAATTATATGGGCAAAAGCATGTGGGACAAATGTGTTGATAGGTCATTAAACATATAGCAAAACAAATAACACTATTTAGAGAGGCTTAAATGGCAACCCACTCCAGTATTCTTGCCTGGAGAACCCCATGGACGGAGGAGGCTGGTAGGCTACAGTCCACGGGGTCGCAAAGAGTCGGACACGACTGAGTGACTTCACCTTACCTTACCAAATTAAACAGCTACTTCAGATTAAAATAAGTGTCTCACACACACGTGTCACAGTTTGAGGTCCTTAGTTAAACATGATGAGCTAAAATGAATATCACATTGGCTGTGCAGCCTGTAGCTTCCTCCTAGGGGAGGGCGATTGACATAATCACAGATCTGTCTAAGGAAGGCTGGATGCTATTCATCTCTGCATAAAAAAAATGTATTCCAGGAAATCCCCTGGTGGTGCAGTTGTTTTGACTCACCACTTTCCCTGTAGAGGCTGCAGGAAAACAAACAAACAAAATTGGTCTGAGAAACAAACAAACAAAAAATTGTTCCAGGTGTTTACTCAGAATAATATTGACTAGGATGAAAATCTTTATATTGACTTATACTGGATAAAAGTTCAAACTTTAATGCTTATCTTGGTTGACTTTAGATTTATCGAGTACATACTTAAACACATGCACACCTACACTCTGAAATTAATGCATGTAAAACAATTTTGATTTTTTTTAGTTGGCAAATGGATGGATTTATGGAGAAATATATTCAGACTCATCTAAAGTTCAACCATTAATGAAGCCATATAAACTATTATCTGAAAAGGTGACTTTTTTTTAAGTTTACGTAGCTTTAATTTGGGGGTGGAAGTTTTTGCTATGTAAATTTCTTATTAAAATGTCTTTTTTATACATACTATTTTTTGCCCTTTCTCAAAGGTCTCCTTTTTAGATTTTTTTGTCTTCTGTCTTCTTCATAATCCCATTTTCTTTCAGTATTTAACTGGTTATTCTCCTTTCTATGTAATATTTTTCTGAATTAAAAAAAATTTTTATTCCTCTCCTATATTTTTAAGAACTTCAGAAAATATTCTTATCAATCTAAAGAGTCTTTTGTTAAGTTATAATGAAGTAATATATTTTAATATTTTTTTATCATTTGTGTTTTCATGTACTTTACTTCTTTTGGGGGGAAAGCAGTATCTTGACAAGTGAACTGTAAAGGATTTTCTGGCTCTCTGCTTATAGAATAAGTTACTTCTCTGTTTATTCAGATTATAGAAAAGCAGTCAAGGCCATGTCATATAATCTGGAACTTTTTCCTAATAGTATTCCTGCTTTCTAGGGAATCTAAAGAAAATTAACCTCATGCTATAGTAAGCCTGGATCCCTCTTAGCACCATTAGTCAAACTAGATTTCACTTCACACTGCTCTTCAGAATTTTTACTTTCCTTTTTAATTTTTAAATAAACAGTGCTAATCAAAAATGTTTAGGTGAAGCTAGAGTATTTCAGAACAAAGCATTAAATATTTTAAACTTTTATTTAGGTTCATAATATGCTATCCCTTTTTTTTTTTTTTCCCCTAGGAAAAAGAAATTTATCGCTGGCCAATCAAAGAATCTTTAAAAACTATGCTGGCTTGGGGATGGAGAATTGAAAGGACCCGAGAGGGAGACAGCATGGCCCTTTATAACCGTACTCGTCGTATTTCTCAGACAAGTCAGGTAAATATCACAGTGATGTTTGTGTCATTTTAAAATAGTTTGAGTATTTCATTTAATTATTGTGTTTTCCATAACAACTAATTTGAAAATTCTGAAGACTAGTATAAAGTTCAGAAAGTCAACTTTTTCTTTAAGTAAGCTTAGGCCTTGGAGTTTGTCTGTCAGGTTGGACTTCTCCTGAGACATTACTTTGCCGACTAAGGTCCGTCTAGTCAAGGCTATGGTTTTTCCTGTGGTCATGTATGGATGTGAGAGTTGGACCGTGAAGAAGGCTGAGCGCCGAAGAATTGATGCTTTTGAACTGTGGTGTTGGAGAAGACTCTTGAGAGTCCCTTGGACTGCAAGGAGATCCAACCGGTCCATTCTGAAGGAGATCAGCCCTGAGATTTCTTTGGAAGGAATGATGCTAAAGCTGAAACTCCAGTACTTTGGCCACCTCATGCGAAGAGTTGACTCATTGGAAAAGACTTTGATGCTGGGAGGGATTGGGGGCAGGAGGAGAAGGGGACGCCCGAGGATGAGATGGCTGGATGGCATCACGGACTCGATGGATGCGAGTCTGAGTGAACTCTGGGAGTTGGTGATGGACAGGGAGGCCTGGCGTGCTGCGATTCATGGGGTCGCAAAGAGTTGGACACGACTGAGCAACTGAACTGAACTGAACTGAACTGATGATCTATAAAGGAGTACCAGATGATAGAGTCTTGAAGGTATATTAATAAATGTGTTCCTTACCTACAATTAGGTTGTCTATAGAGGTTTTGTCTCCTTGCCAATAAGAACTGCAGGTTGGTTCTTAGGGGCTAGTGGAGCAGTGATCTGGATATGAAACTTCCATGGATGTACTTGCAAAGGGAAGATATACAACTGGACAGGCAGAGCAGGCTTGAAAGAGCACACTGTTAGTGGGACAAGTCAAGGAAGTCAGTCAACTGAGCAGAGAGTGGCTGTGGGGCTTCTCTGCTCAAGAGGGCACAGTAAGCACAGCCTTGACCTTGAGAACCTTTGTTGTTCAGTTGCTAGGTTGTGTCCGACTCTTTGCAATCCCATGGACTGCACCATACCAGGCTTCCTTGTCCTTCACTACATTCCAGAGTTTGCTCAAAGTCATGTCTGTTGAGTCAGTGATGCCATCCAACCATCTTATCCTGTGTCTCCCACTTCTTCTCCTGCCCTCAATCTTTCCCAGCATCAGGATCTTTTCCAGTGAGTCAACTCTTTGCCTCAGGTGGCCAAAGTATTGGAGCTTCAGCTTCAGCATCAGTCCTTCCAGTGAATCTTCTGGGTTGATTTCCTTGCTGTCCAGGGGACTTTCAAGAGTCTTCTCCAGCACCATAGTTTGAGAGCGTCAGTTCTTCGGTGCTCAACCTTCTTTATGGACCAGCTCTCACATCCATACATGACTGCTGGAAAAACCATAGCTCTGATTATATGGACCTTCGTTGGCAAAGTACCAAACACTTTGCCTTCTTGGATTTCTTTTTCTTTGGAATTTGGTCTGGGTTTTGGTCACTGCCTCCTGTACAGTGTTATGAACCTCCATCCATAGTTCTTCAGGCGCTCTGTCTATCAGATCTAATCCTTTGAATCTGTTTGTCACTTCTACTGTATAATCATAAGGGATTTGATTTAAGTGATACCTGAATGGCCTGAGTGATTTTCCCTACTTTCTTCAATTTAAGACTGAATTTTTTAATAAGGTCTCATGATATGAGCCACAGTCAGCTCCAGGTCTTGTTTTTGTTGACTATATAGAGCTTCTGCATCTTCTGCAAAGAATTTAATCAATCTTATTTTGGTATTGACCATCTGGTGATGTCCATGTGTAGAGCTGTCTCTTTGTTGTTGGAAGAGAACCTAGCCTTGACGAGATACCAGCTGGCTCTTTGATTTCTCCTAGGAGCTAGACCTGACCTTGTCCCTTTCAAACTGCTTGGGTCACTATATTTGGTTTAGCCAAAATATTGTGTTTTTTGTTGCCATTTATATTGATAACATTTTTGAAAAAAGAAAATGAAGACACTCAAAGCGTGTGTTTCGCATGCTTCACATTTGCAAAATACTGTTAAATAGATTTCAGTTCTGATTTGGGCCTACTCTGCTCAGTCACTCAGTCATACTCGACTGCTTGTTTGTGGAATGTAGCCCAACAGACTCCTCTGCCCATCCAATTTTCCAGGCAAGAATACTGGAGTGGGGTGCCATTTCCAGCTCTAGGGGATCTTCCTGACCCAGGGATCGAACCTGGGTCTCTTTGTCTCCTGCATTGGCAGGCAGATTCTTCACAACTAGCACCATCTGGTAGCCCAGGTGCATATTTTACATCAAATTCTCATAAGTATCATGAACATAGAAGTTTGTAAAAGCCTACTCTTCCTGTTATCATGATTGCACATATTTCTAACTAAATTCCATTTTGTTTTAATCTGTTTAAGCAAATATTGAGCACAAACAGTCCTGGGCCATAGGAATATAAAGATAAGAAGATCTGATTCTGTTCCAAAAGACTCACAGTTTGGTGTTACAGACAATCAGGTTAAATACATACAAGGTACTCAGAGTGCAGAGAATGGAATTATCTGGGTTTTTCTTTTTTTCCCTCTAAATTGTATAGGAAATAAGGAAATCATTACATAATGGAAGTGACATGAAGCTTTGCCAGGAAACATAGATTCTCCCCCACTCTTGATAGCAAAAATTATGGGCTCTAATTTAAAACTGCGTGTGTTGAATGAGAGCATGCCCTTTGAAATAATAATGGTCCCACTTCTGTGAGCCAGTACTAAAGAGTAGAAATGGTAGAAGGCAGATAAGAAAAAAGACCTTCTCTTAGCCAGAAAAGACTGGGCCTATATAGCATGCTGGAGCACAGCCCAGAGAAGGCAGGGGCGGGGCTGCAGCAGAATGCGGGGTACTCCATTCCCTTGTTGCTGCCTTTGCCAGATGCTTTCTCACCACTGCTGTCAGACTGGGTAGGGCCGACTGCTAAGTAGCCTCTCCCTGTCCTGTCTCTAGAATATTTCTTGAATACCAGCAATGGAAGAGAAGCAAAGGGTCATTCTATGGTTTTAGCCATGCTCACCTGAAGATTAAAGTAACTGACGGGTTGCATACTTTTGCAAACACCCCTGAAAAAAAAAAAAAAAAAAACGGTAACTGACAATGAAACATAACAAGCTCCAAAATGGTTCTGAATCATGTTAGATATAAAATCTTACCCCAGATTTAAGAAACTGATTCTAAAACATTGAAAGTCATTACAGACTCTGTAAATTATAAGGTATAAACTATAACCAATCCATTGTCAGAAAAGGATTACCTTTTTCTTTAACCCCAGGAGAATTCCTTGTTTTGCTGAATTAAAGTAAACTTTTCTCAAGAGTGCTAAAAATGTTGTGTTTATTTCCTTTTTTCCTTACTTCCCCTTTAGCTTGTAATGTAGTTTTCAGTGCCCATTAAGCCCTCAATAAATATGACTTTATATGATACCCGTATAACCATCACTCAAGTCTTACTGATTTTCAGTGACATGTGTCATATATGACATATATTGTTAAACCCCCTGTGTCATTCAAAAATATTAGGAGGTGCCTATGCTAGTTGTATGGATTAAGAGGGACAGCCCCAGAGATAGACTTCAATCCTGGGACCTCCACTCTGTAGAAATAAACTGCTGGACACATTACTTAATCTGTTTACCTCAGTAGATGGTAACGCATGATTACCATTATTATTTATATATTTTTAATGCCAGGAAGCATTTTTTCAAAGATAAATAAAAGAGCTTGTTTGTGTTTGTGGTACTTTGACTTTTAGTAAAGAAAGAATATTTCTAGCAGTGTCAGAAGCTGAAAGCAGCAAATACTGCAAATATATTTATAATCCTTGTCATTATTTTCACCCTAACAGTACTGAAACATAATCCAATATAATTTGAAATGTTAAAATGGATTATCATTTCTTAATTTACAGTATTATCACCTTTTTCAGTTATCATCTTGCCAAACTTCTTGTTGTTCTTCTCTACAGTATTGATTTCCCATGTGATTATCAAGATATTTTCTATTATGTAATAGGTACACTCTTGAATAAATTAAGGAACACTTTTGATGGCATCACTTTATATTAAGGACTATATACTTGGATGAAATGAGATCACTTGTTGACATGATTCTGAGCCAGTACTCTTCATTTCCTTCTGCTGGGATTCAGCACTCTCTCTCTGCAAGGCAGAAGTGGCCTGTATACTAACTCAGCAAGATCTGGGTTGGAAATCCTGGCCTCGCCGTGGAGTAGATAGCTTTTTTATGAGCTTGGGCATACTGCTTAACCTTTCTATGCTGCAGTTTTCTCCTTTTAAAAATAAAACAGCAAAGAGCATCTAATTTACAAGACTATTGTGAGGATTGCATTGTAATGCTTACAAATCACTTAAGAGTGTGGTAAGTATATATTGCAGTCAACATTGGACCTTATTATGATCACTGAAAGCATGAATTCAGGAAATTTGCTACTCAATTGCAGTTTTATAATTTGCATATTAAGATAATATATGGGCATAGACAAAGCCAATAACTTGATAGAATACAGTGTATACCTATATGTAGAATCTATCAATAAAATATGACACAAATCAGCTTATCTATTAGACAGAAACAGACGTGCAAACATAGAGAATAAATTTGTGGTTGCCAAGGGGGAGTGGGAAAGGGAAGGACTGCGAGTTTGCACTAACAGATACAAACTATTACACATAGACAGGATGGATAAACAACACAGTCCTACTGTACAGCATGGGGAACTATACTCAGTATCCTGGGATAAGCTATAATGGAAAAGAATGTGAACAAAGAATATATATAAATGTGTATGTGTAACTGAATCACTGCTGTACAGCAAAAATTAGTGCAACATTGTAAATCAACTATAATAAAATAAAAAAGAATGAGTGTAAAAATGCTGACAGAATTAGAAGTGGGGAGATCTGATTCGAGGTGCTAAACTGGTGAATTTTGACTTGATAGTCACGTCAGCAGAGGAGGAGGACATTTCTGGCAATTTAAGGTGTATTCCACAGGTTCTTAATAGTTACGTTTTTACCCCCAATTTTATTTTCTTGTATCTAGTTGTTATTATGCATGTTGAATATACATTATTTAAATAAATTTTAAAAATAAGCTTCTAACCTAAGAAGGAGAAGAGGATGGGTGAAATTTGTTACCTCAGTTCAGTTCAGTCACTCAGTTGTATCCGACTCTTTGTGACCCCATGGACTGCAGCACGCCAGGCCTCCCTGTCCGTCACCAACCCCCAGAGTTTACTCAAACTCGCGTCCATTGAGTCGGCGATGCCATCCAACCATCTCATCCTCTGTCGTCCCCTTCTCCTCCCGCCTTCAATCTTTCCCAGCATCAGGGTCTTTTCAAGTGAGTCAGTTCCTCGCATCAGGTAGCCAAGGTATTGGAGTTTCAGTTTCAGCATCAGTCCTTCCAATGAATATTCAGGACTGATTTCCTCTAGGATGGACTGGTTAGATCTCCTTGCTGTCCAAGGGACTCTGAAGAGTCTTCTCCAACACCACCACAGTTCAAAAGCATCAATTCTTGGGCTCTCAGCTTTCTTTAGAGTCCAGCTCTCACATCCATACATGACTATTGGAAAAATGATAGCTTTGACTAGACAGACCTTTGTTGGTAAAGTAATGTCTCTGCTATTTAATATGCTGTCTAGGTTGGTCATAACTTTTCTTCCAAGGAGCAAGTGTCTTTTAATTTCATGGCTGTAGTCACCATCTGCAATGATTTTGGTGCCCCCCAAAATAAAGTCTGTCACTATTTCCCCAATAGATTGTTTCCCCATCTATTTGCCATGAAATGATGGGACTGGATGCCGTGATCTTAGTTTTCTGAATGTTGAGTTTTAAGCCAACGTTTTCACTCTACTGTTTCACTTTCATGAAGAGGCTCTTTAGTTCTTCGCTTTCTGCCATAACTGTGGTGTCATCTGCATATCTGAGGTTATTGATATTTCTCCCGGCAATCTTGATTCCAGCTTGTGCTTTGTTACCTATCTTGAACTAAAATATAGGCTAAGATAGAGGAATGATTCATTCGTTCTTTCCATAGATATTTCCTGAGCACCTTCTATGTTCCATGCACTGTCCTAAGCTTTTCAGATAGTTCCCTGAACAAAATAGACAAACACCTCTGCTCTCATGGAGTTTCCTGCTTATGGGCAAAGTAAACAATAGATTTAAGTAAATGACATGTTATATCACAATGTGATCAATATTATGGAAAGAGAAACCAGCATGGAAAGGCAGATTGTGAGTGTGAAGGAGGGAGCTGAATAACCTGTGGGGATGAGTTGCAATTTTATATGGTGTCATCAGAATAGATTTCATGGAGAAGATAAATTGAATAGAGTTGGGAGAGTTAGACATATCCAGGGGAAGAATGTGACAAGTCATGCGCATGCTCTGAGGTGTGGGAGTAGCCTGAGGTTCGTGAGAATGCAGTAAAGTTGGAGCTAGGGACTAACAACAAGATGGGAGGAGAGGTCTCAGGAGCCAAATCAGGCAGGACATTGGGGCCCGTTTTAAGATATTTGAGAAGTGCTTTGGAATCAGATATAATTAATTTAAAACCTTGATTCTGCTGTTTACTATTCACTTGATGGTCATTAAAATTATTTAATTATTTTGAATCACTTTCTTTCTCATTTTAAAATGGCAAATAGCAATATCTCCTTTTCAAAGTTGTTCTAAAACTTGAGTGAGATAATCTCATGCTTTACATATAACCATTCACATGGTGATTGTTATTTGTTGTTACTATTATTGCTAAGAAGACTAGAGTTAATTAAATTCTGAATGGGCACGTATTCCAGGTAACTTGAGATTATAGCAGAAATTGGCCAGTCTTCTGATTTCTGCATATATAAAGAGGAGAAACAGGTGATGAAAACTTTTCAAAGAATCTCTCTCTGAATAAAGAGATGTCTACTTGCATTCTTTAAATCAGTTTCAATAATTCAATGTAAAACCAAGAGGATATACATTTCAGTTATATAAGCAACATGGTCTAAGAGGATATTAAATACTGAGAATTTTATTTTAGGAACAAATAACGTTATCAACATCAGCTGTATTTTATTCATTTATTCAACAAAAGTTGCAGAGAGTCTAATACTTTTTTATTAGTTGTAAGACATATGATTGCTATATCTCAATATCTGTGAGATTGGCAATCATTTTATAATCCTAATTTGATGAAAGATGGCCTGTGCCAGACTCTGGGAATGCTAAGACAAATACGACTTAGTCCAGGCCTGCAGATTTTTACTGTGCTGTGGAAAGGCTTATAACTCAGGGAATATCACAATACATATTTTGGAAGTATATTTCTGACAACAGAGTAGAGAAGGAATCAGAGAAGGTGGAGATAGAAGGCTGAAAGAAACTACTTAGAAGAGGTTGTATACATCCCACAAAACAAAAACATTAAATATCTAAGTTAGAGCAAAGACAGTGAATATGGAGGGAAGCGGTTGTATAGCAGAGATGTTTTTGTGGTAGAAGAGAGAGAATTTTGTGACTGATCCATAATAGCAATTGAGGAGGAATAATCAGAGGTGGTTGCCATGGGTCTGCACTGGGCTACCAGGTTGGGTATGGTATGCGAAATGAGGTTAGTCCTGGGCGGGGTGGTAGCAAGGAGCAGATAATGCTTTTGATTTTAGATTTTGTGTTAGGCACAATTTTGGTTTCCAAAGACGATCCCCAGTCACCGTCCTCTTTGGAATGGTTGCTTTCCTGGGGCTTTGCTATTTGGCCTCTAAAGACATTTATAAATACTGACCTCTGATTAGCTAGTGTTTGTGTGAGGATAAGTAAATTTCACTACAGCTGATAAGAATTTGTAAGAAACTCAAGAAATCAATTATCCTTTGACTTGAGTAATATTTCAGAATCGTGCACACCCTGAGCATTAACTCTGTGGATTGGCAGACCCGAAGATATTGGGATGTATTATTCAACCAGAAATAATTCTCAGACACACAAATATAATTTAATCTGCTAGATAACATTTGCAAAATCAGCTTGTTTAGCTACTAGCCCGTTTTATCTGAAGAGATGGTACATTTGAGAATTTACTTGCCTTCTATTTTCAAAGTAACTCTTAAATCTCTCTCCACTGGGTTTTCTCATGAGATGTTATTTTTCGTAAATTATCCAGGTTTCTGTAGATGCCGCCCATGGATACAGCCCACGAGCCATTGACATGAGCAATGTTACACTATCCAGAGATCTGCACGTAAGTACTTTTAAAAATACTCTGCACATTTCATTTTTAAAAAGTATACATGCATTTCCAGCATGTATTTTACAGCATGAATTATTGAATGTACTGATCATAGAGAAGGTCCGTGCAATTTATTGATTATTTACTCTAAGCTTTTAATGCTGTGAAAATTGATAGAACTTTTTCAGGGTGTTTTCTCCACATAATATATTTTCTTTAAAGATCATATCTATTTTTTAAAACCCTAATATAATTATATAATTATATAGAAGAAGAAGAAACTAAATCAGTAATTTATAATGCTCTACTCAAAGATCACTTTAATTACTCATGAAAAAATATGTGTTATAAGTCAGGGGTCTCTATCCTGTGGGATCTGATGCCTGATGATCAGAGATGGAGCTGATATAATAATAATAGAAATAAAGTCCACAGTAAATGTATTGAGCTTAAATCATCCTGAACCCCCTGAGTCTATGGAAAAATTTCTTCCATGAAACCAGTCCCTGGTGCCAAAAAGGTTGGAGACTGCCATTCAGTTAAGTTCAGTCGCTCAGTCATATCTGACTCTTTGCGACCCCATGAACTGCAGCACACCAGGCCTCCCTGTCCATCACCAACTCCCGGAGTCCACCCAAACCCATGTCCATTGAATCAGTGATGCCATCCTCATCCTCTGTCATCCCCTTCTCCTCCTGCCCTCAATCTTTCCCAGCATCAGGGTCTTTTCCAATGAGTCAGCTTTTCGCATCAGGTGGCCAAAGTATTGGAGTTTCAGCTTCAACATCAGTCCTTCCAATGAACACCCAGGACTGATCTCCTTTAGGATGGACTGGTTGGATCTCCTTGCAGTCCAAGGGACTCTCAAGAGTCTTCTCCATAAGTTGTTTATTTAACCAAACTGACAACATTTTGCTTGCTCCTGCCATAGTTCTCTTTTGTCAATAAGGAGCCTACTGTGAAATGCCAGATTTGAGTGAAAAGATAAAATTTGTTACCACGGGACATAAGTTGTCAGGTCAATATAATGATCACACAATGATATTGACATTGTTAGTATCATTTCAAGAGAAGTAAGTATACAAAGATAAAAATCTAAGATTATTAAATCTTGGGCTTCCCTTTTGTCATTTTCTGGTATGAATGTGTTAAAATTACACAGTAAACTTGTCTTAAGTGAAAGGAATCTTAGAGGTAATCTTGTCAAAGTCCAAAGGCCACAGAAAAAGTTAATGAGCCTCCAAGATCTCTCACCTAGTTTGGGACAGACATTTATTCAGTCTGTTCATTGGATGTTCCCTGTGTTCACTGTTTATTCAGTAAGGTTTAATCATCTTGTAAAGCTTTAGAAACTGAAATAAGAACTTGTAAACAGACATATTTTTAAAGACCATAGCTAGTTTGAAGTTTCATTATTAATAAAACACATGTCTTTAAACATTTCAAAGAACAATAATCTTTCCCATCGAATCATCTCTGGCTATTTACTACTTTACAATTTCACAGATCATTAGAAACCTTTGAAATTTCAGATTATAAATAAGAAATTATAAATAATATTCTTTTAGATGTATTTTAGCACTAACACACTATAATTTATTCATTTAAAGCATGTTTGATATTACATATTGGAAACCAAAATTATCTTTTTCTAGTATCTTTTTAAAGTATAACTTAGTTGCAAAATATTTTGTTTGTTTAAGGCTATGGCAGAAATGATGGCTGAAAACTACCATAATATATGGGCAAAGAAAAAGAAACTGGAACTAGAGGCCAAAGGTAATATTTTTAAAAATCCTTACATGAACGCACGATAAGGATAAAGTAGTCTTTTTGACACAAGAGCTCATTATATCTTTAGTTTATTAGAATGGTTCAAATATAGTTATAATAGTTTCAAGGTAGAAATGCTATTTCCTGATTTCTTTATTGCTAGTATATAGTTCCTCATGTCTCAGAATTTTGATGGCCCATCAAATGGTCTTTCTTGCTCATTTTAGCCTGTAGATATCTTTATTTCTTATCCTGTTAATTAATAAGACCTCCTTCAGTGACTTCCACCCCTAGCATAAATATTTCTCTTATTTCATTGTATCTCCTGTCCTCAGCCTCGTTGTTTACTCCAGTTATATACTGTCTCTTACATGCTTTTGCTTGCCCTTTCCTGCTGTTTTTGTTGAATACTAAAATGACCTAATATCCCCTTAGTCATTTCTAAAGCCTTTTCTTAATTTATTAAGAAAATTATATTTCTGAAAATAAGTATGTAATATTTGCATAAATATTTTGTTCAGTTACATGCATCTTGTACTGATCATCTCTTTCATTGTTATTTATTCAGCATTAGATTATACATATATTGTTTATGTTTGTGTGTGTTCTCTTATTAGCTACTATGTGGGTTTCTTTTTCCCAATACATGTGGATAGATGTATGAATAGATAGAAGGATGGATGGAGAGCAGAGTCACAGTATTTTCACTTAGTAAAGTTCTTGTAGGGGTATTGTCCACATAACTAGTTAGCAAAGTTACTATTTGTTCCATGAGCAAATTACATGACAGATTTAGTTATTCTTTTCTAGGTATGTTTCAATCACTATGGTTTGATTATGATTAAAAGTAATTAATCAGACCATATGTAAAATATATAGTTGGGCTTCTCTTGTGGCTCAGCTGGTAAAAAATCTGCCCTCAGATTCTTTGTGGAAGACCTGGGTTCAGTCCCTGCGTTGGGAAGATTCCCTGAAGAAGGGAAAGGCTACCCACTCCAGTATTCTGTCCTGGAGAATACCATGGACTATATATAGTCCACGAGGTCCCAAAGAGTCAGACATAACTGAGCAACTTTCACTTCATTTCACTTCAAAATAGATAGCTAGTGAGAAGCTGCTGTATACTGCTGGGAGCTCAGTTTGGTGTTTTGTGATTATCTAGAATGGTGGGATGGGAGGGTAAGAGGCAGGTCCAAGAGGAAGGGTATATGTATGTGTGTATATACATACACACACACACACACACACACATAGATGATTCACTTCATTATACAGCAGAAACGAACATAACATTGTAAATCAACTATATGCCAATTAAAAAAAAAAGTAATAAGCAGCTATCTTAGTACTCCCTTCCAAGTGCACTACAAAGTCATCATTATCCTTTAATTTGTGAGCCAGCCATTAAGTGCCCTACCACCATCACTGTTTGCTTTGAAGGGCATCACTTGTAAATGAGGCACCATACCTCTGCATCCAGCTTATCTTGATTCAAATTCATTGTGTGGAAAGGCGAACAGAGTTACAGCAAAGGCTAAAAGATGAGGTGGCAAAGTTAGTATTCTTACTCCTTTCAAAGGAGACAAGTGAGTTGTTTAGCACTAAAACAGCAGACTAGTAGGACAGGTGTTGAAATGCAGAGCGCTGGATCTTGGCTTTTAAGTATTGAGGCTGATAGAAGGGAGAAATGAGTCTTGGAACCAGAGAGGCTTGAGACTGTGGACAGTTTTAGGACAGAAACTCCAGGTGTCTTTTTTCCACTTTGTCTCTGTCCTGTGGTGGGGGTGGCGGTGGGGGTGGGTGGGTGTGTATGTGTGTGTATGATTGAGAGAGAGATAATAAGGAAACAACTTGAAATACCCCTTTAGTCTTTCAGACACCTGGGCAATTAGGAAAATCAGTGTTGAAGCCACCCACTTTTCTTGCAGCCCCATCCAGGGCCCTTTTTATCATCCATACATCTATGTACAGAAGATGAATCCACTGTAGAGAAATCTGGAGAAAGTTTCCTCTTCTGCTCTCCCAGGTTGTCTGTTCCTTAGTGCTTTCCCAACCTCCTTGAAGAATCTAGCAGAGTTTGGGGAAATCAGGCAGTTTAATGAGTATATCATGAATAGAATAAAGGAGTGAAAGTCCAAGAAATTTTATCTATGCTTCCCAATTAGTGAAAAATGGAAACAGCTGGCATTCCTTTTTATTCTTTGTTTCCTACTAACACATATTTTGGGCTCTGATGATCTGTCATGAAGCCAAGAAAAGCAGAGGTATCAAGCAGTATTGACCCTTTAGCATGAATGAATCCACTCGGCTGGTGCTATATGTTTGAGGCAGAGTCCTAGAAATTACTAAACATTTGTTCACCTCTCAAGTGTAGCTAGTTTCTTTTCTCCCCTTCCATACAGTATCTTTTATAAATGGGCCAGATCAAGGTAGTCCACTCCTTTAGCTAAGTGGCACAGCAAAGGACGTAATTTCAAGTCGGCTGGCTGACTGTAAAGTATCTGCCCTAAGGCCAAAGGTTCTTTGTGTCCGTGATGGTGGTTCAGTTGTTAAGTTGTGTCAGACTCTTGCGACCCCATGGACTGTAGCCCACCAGGCTCCTCTTTCCATGGGATTCTCCAGGCAAGAATACTGGAGTGGGTTGCCATTTCCCTCTCCAGGGGATCTTTCTGACCCAGGGATTGAACCCCAGACTCCTGCATTGCAGGCGGATTCTTTACCAATTGAGCTGCAAAGGAATCCCTTTGTGTCCTTAGGATTTTTAAAGTTTAAGCTTTTTTCTCTTTCTCTCTCTTTCTCTTTCCCCCTTCCCCCTACCTTTCCCAAAATTATCTGTTACTGTCTGATCCCTAAATCATTGGGGATTACAAATTAAGTTGTCAGTTTCCCTAGGAATAGGGAACTGCATTCAAAAATAGGTCATAACTGCAGGGTGATTAAATTAAATATTTGCATTATAAATTTTTTCATGAAGTATGCTAGAAGTCAGATTTGTTCTCAGCGGGCTTAGTAATTTATTCCATATCCTTGCTGGTCCCAAAATGTTTATTAATATTATCATGTGACAGTTGTAGTCTATTGACAGTTATAATTGTATCAGACTGTAAAATAACTGACAGCTTCTTAATATGCTTCATATCAGTGTAGTAGAACCTGACCACCCCTTGCATTTGCAATCACGTAGTGTCACCTAATGGTCAGAAGGTTCATTGCGTGATAACATTTCTCTAGATGGCACTCTCAGTCCAAGCAAGCTCTAGGAGAGCATCACATATTCTTTGTCCTTTTGTTTGCTTATTTCTTTTTTGAAGGCCAATTCAACATTTATGATTGTTCTGGAACTCCTGACTTAACCCCATTGGACTTTTCATAGGCTTTATGTTTCATTGTAATTCAAACAAAATAGTCATTTCAGTTATTTTTATTCTGGAGTTTCCTTAGCAGTTATATTTCAAGGAATTTCAGCATCCCACATAAAATATATTCCTTTATGTGTCTTGTAAACTTTTAATCTGGGATATATCAAGCTATTCTTTTTGCTGCTACTTTAATAGTGCTCCTTGTACCAGATCTTTACATCTGGATACGATCTTTTGAAATTTTTATAATTTTTGCAAACATTTTTACAAAATTTATAATTTTATAAATGGTTTTCTCTTGGTCAGGTTTTTAAAAATTTAAATGCTTCCCAGAATTTTTAAATCTAAAAGAATTCTTTTAGTATTTATCTGAAGAGGTATACTAGAAACTTAGATTCTTGCCAGAATTCTAAGTCAATCAATTACATATGCTACTTCTATTAGATAATTAACAACAATCAACTTGTACCTTAACAATCTGAGTTTTGTGTGTTTAGAAATATGTGACTGCAAAGTAGGCTCCCTGTGGCTCAGTGGCAAACTCTGCCTGCAATGAAGAAGACCCAGGTTTGATCCCTGGACCAGGAAAATTCCCTGAAGAAGGAAATGGCAACCCACTCCAGTATTCTTACCTGGAGAATTCCATGGACAGTGGAGCCTGGAGGCTGTAATCAGACTTCGTGACTAAACAACAAATACAATAAAGTACTTTCTGATCTGGGAGGCATAGTGAAAATTACGTATTTAAGACAAATTTTTATCTTTTCTCTGTGCGTTAGAAAATGAAGCATTTTGCTTGAAACCTGCCTTGTAGTTTTACTGGATCCAGCTGTGCAAATTTTAGTGTGTAGTACACTCTGCATTCAGAGTTCATTTGAGTAGGAAGGAGAGCACGGCCTCTTTTTCTTTCTTGTGTGACTGTAGATGTCTTTGGCACTTGATACTACAGTTGTCTTTCTGTTCATGTTTTAGCTGCATCTTAGAAGGCATATGCATAGTCTTTCTTGAACAGGTTTCCTCAATTAACTGGAGCATTAAAGGCACTAGAGAGGAAAGACTCTTGGATGAGTCCTATGTATCCTATGTATAATTAGAGGATACCAGGAATTCTGTAGTGAAAGTGAAAATTCTATTGTGAAAGTAGGGAAAGTGTTAGTCGCTCAGTTGTGTCTGACTCTTTGTGTCTGACTGTAGCCTGCCAGGCTCCTCTTGTCTTTCTTCAGGCAAGAGAACTGGAGTGAGTAGCCATTCCCTTCTCTAGGGGATTCTTCCCAACCCAGGGATTGAACCCAGGTCTCCTGAATTGCAGGCAGATTCTTTACATCTCAACTACTAGGGAAGCCCAAATTCACCCATGTCTCATTTCAGATTATTTTCTAAATACTGTGCTGTATTCTTGACATCTTAGGAGGTGGAAACCATCCCCTGCTGGTACCTTATGATACACTGACGGCCAAGGAGAAAGCCAAGGATAGGGAAAAAGCACAGGACATCCTCAAGTTCCTGCAGATCAACGGCTATGCTGTATCCAGGTAAAAGCACACACATTCTTATTATAAGACTGAAGATTCCAATAGCCCTGTCAGATTTAATGCTGAAAATGAGCTCTGTGGCCTCTTTAAATGTCAGAGCTACTATTTAGTGTGTTCAAAATATACATGTTGGAAACATTAATGCCCTTAGCTGCCATATAATTGAGTTCCCTACACTTTTTATGTTAAGTCCCCATTCATCATTTAGGCAAAATCTCTAGGCAGAAATGACACTCTGTATTTTTAATTGCAAGATTTTATTGTGTAGTAATATTTATTAAGTACAGCTTCTTATCAGATGCAAAGTATTTTTTATAATTTATTTTTAGCTATAAAATACTAGCTAACCTTGCAAATGTATCTATATCTGTGTATAAATGTATATATTGCTATATGTAAAATGTTAAGATACCTCTCTGTATGTAGATATTTAACAAAATATATTTTGTTTTTACCTTGCCTTCTAATAGTCTTTGTTAGATGTTGGTTTCCATTTTTTGTTTTTGCCATCCTAGAGGGTTCAAAGACCTGGAACTGGACACACCTTCTATTGAGAAACGATTTGCCTATAGTTTCCTTCAGCAGCTCATTCGCTATGTAGACGAGGCCCATCAGTATATCTTGGAGTTTGGTAGGTACCATGGTCCTGTTACTAACAGCCCAGTTTTTGTTATGTTTGTTATTTACAACATCAGGATATAGAACAGCATAGACCACTGGGATGCTTATGGTCTGTTCCCTGATGGTGTGAACATTTTTATATCCATCCTAATACTAATCTGAGTCTAAAAGTCAATAGGAAAACTCATTTTTTTAAGGATGGGTAAATTTTGAGAACTTTAAAAAATTTCTAACATGCAGTTCTTTTCTCCTTAAAATGTATATTGGCATTGATTTTTCATTTTGAAAGATACATTGGATGGACATCAAATTTTAAGGTACAGTTAAATCCTTCCTTATGAAATTAATTGCTCTGCTCTTTTAAAAAGAGGAACTAAAACTCTATGGATTCTCCAAATTTCTAGACAATAGAAAGCCCTCAAGTTTAGCCTTTGCAGGAACACACATTTATACTAGAGTATCAGCAATGAGGAATACTTTATTATCCCCTTAGGGTAAAAGGAGGAGAAGGCAATGGCATCCCACTCCAGTACTCTTGCCTGGAAACTCCCATGGACAGAGGATCCTGGTGGGCTGCCGTCCATGGGGTCGCTGAGTCAGACACGACTGAGCAAATTCACTTTCACTTTTCACTTTCATGCATTGGAGAAGGAAATGGCAACCCACTCCAGTGTTCTTGCCTGGAGAATCCCAGGGATGGGGGAGCCCAATGGGCTGCCATCTGTGGGGTCGCACAGAGTCGGACATGACTGAAGCGACTCAGCAGCAGCAGCAGCAGGGTAAAAGGAAAGACCTCTTCCCCATGTGGCTCAGTGAGATTTAAGTACAAAAAGAACTCCTTAATTTAAATCATAGATTTGGATCAGATCATCAAGACAGCCTCCTCTTACTTCTCTTATTTTGTGTTTGTCCTTAGCATTGTTGAATTAAAATTCAAGTTGTTAATGACTTACCTTCGTGTTAGATCCCCTTCCAGCCACTGGTTGGTATTAGATATAAAGAGTAGAGTTTTTTCCTTTTTGAAAAACTGTGTGCTCTGCTGGTGATCATCTTATTTTCTTTTCCACTTTTAAGGTTGTATTTCTGTTTTTATTTTGGTTTTTTTAACCCACATTCTTTCGGTTTTCATCCCCTTTCCGTGGGGTCCGTAGTCCTAAGACTCATAGCAATACATCAGCAAAAGCTCCCTCCTAACCAGGGGCTCTTTTTGCTGCTGTTATCTTAGGATTTATGCTTAGTTTTCAGCACAGCATCAGATTAAAGTTTGTAGGAATTTGAGCTTTGATATTTTCTTGTTCCTGGGTCCTTGGATCCCACATGTGATTAGAGATATTCAGTTTGAGCATCAGTCTCTTAGAGAACCTTCCTGTCTTTCAACCTGCCTCCTTATCTACAGTACAAATGCTATATTTTTGATCTCTTAACCAACTTTTTGATAAAGACCAATTATATAAGCTAATCCATAATATGCAATCTCTTTGTATGTCATCCATCAGTATTTTTTTTAAATATGGTAGTCATCCTAATAGCCAAATTACTCTCAATGATATTTCACCAAAGAACAAGTATGAGGCCATGGTGAATTTTTGAAGCTCTTATGCACAAACGTAATGTTGACATTTCTAATCCACATTTAAGAGTATATGAATGAACAGCAATTCTGGCATCCAGCCTTCTTTTTGACCAGAGAAAGAAGAGGGGAAAAAAGAGTGATCATTTGGAGAAGGGAACAAGAAAAGCAAACTTTTCTTTTGCCTCCCTATGGATAACAGAAACAGAACTTTGAAGGATGAAATTTGTTTAGACTTTAGTTGTGCTATATTCAAGTTTCTGACAACATCCTAGGATAGTGTTTCTGTGTAAGAAGTGATGAGAAGCTTACTACAGGGCAAGTTCACCTACTTCACACATTTCTTTTTTTCTATTGGAGAAGGTCTTATAAACAGAATTCTGGGGAGAAATAAGGTGAGATTAGTATAGAGCCCAACAAAATTAGTGTTTTGTTTGTTTGTTTACAATTGCTGATGTTAGTCGTTCCTTTTTCAGGTAACTGCAAAGCAGGTTACGTATAAGAACTCTGTTAGAGGATCAGACAGAGTTGAGATTGTCTGTACAGTCATTTATTTTCATTTTCCACTGTTACTAAAATTTTTATGACACCTCCTTTGATTTTTCACTATATTGCCTTTGCAACACATCATTAATATAGCCGTTCTTAAACATAGACTCATGGTGCCGATAAGAATATGCATGTGCCTTTTCTCATTTTTGTGTTATAGATCATACTCTCTCCAAATCTTTTCACAGTTTCTGCATAAGCATTTTTATTAAAATGTATGATTAATGGAAAAATATTTCCTATTTAATGCTTTGAAATATGGTAAGATTTAGATAGGTACAGCATTCTGTCTGAATAACATTTATTTGAGAAGCCCCTTAGGTAGATCCAACCATTGTGCAAATGTTTGAGAGAGATTTAGTGCCAAGTTGATTTAAAAAATGAAATTCTTAAATGTTAAAAATACATAATTTTCTTTTACTTATTCATGGGAAGATCATTGTCTCATTTTACAAAATATTACCTAGGTTATCTAAAACTTATGCCAAATTTGTATCTTTAAAAATTTAAAAGCCTATTTCCAATTGTTTTTATTTCTGTTTGCAAAAAAACTTTTTCAAGGAAAAGTCAGTTTGATTCTATAAAATGTGGAAGCTCTGCTTACAAATTTTACTAAATCCTTATATCCAGTTCTGAAATTCTTAGCTCTCCAATCTGTTCTGCATATCATTGTGATTATTATAGTTTATTACTACCTCTTTAGTATGCATGAAATCTCTTCTCTACGCATGAGGGAATGAGGAAAGGCCACCTTTTAAGCTAAATGCGTTAGGTTAATCAGTTCTTAACCTTGAACTCATTTTCTATACCATGGGGAAACTTTGGGGATTTTTGCTTTGCTTATGGAGATTATCTTTTGACATTGGTGAACTACTTTGTTCTTTAGCAGAATGTTAATTTTCCAACCTAGTATTTTAATTGTAGTCCTCCCCCTCATCACAGGCACTGGCTTCCTGCAATTTTTCCATTGGTATATTAATATTAATAGCTTTAGCTTTGTCACACCAAGAAGTAACTGTCTTTATTGGAGACTAGTGTTAAAATCTAATGAGTTTTGTTTACTTATTTTCTACTCACTTTTCTTACCCCTGTGAGCTTCTTTCTCACTGAAAGAAAATGTGGGATTTTACTGCTAAATATGTGGACTTTTTACTTTATTCCAGTTTTCTCAGTACATGTTAATAAGATCTCAGAGTTATATCAGAAGTTTGTGATTGTAACCACATGTGCGGGCTGTCTCAAAAGCTTTTTTATTTTGACTTGGGTACATTTTTCATCTTTCTTTTTTTTTTTTTTTTCATTAATGACACTGCTGAGGTTAACCTTTCTCTCTTTGTGTTCAGTTTAGGAGGGTAACACATGTTCTAAACTTTGCGTTTTGGGTGAATATTTTGCAGTGTTTGAAGTGCAACATGTACCTAAAAAACTCTTCATGTCTACAGATGGTGGCAGCAGAAGCAAAGGAGAACATTTCCCTTATGAACAAGAAATCAAGTTCTTTGCTAAAGTACAGTATACAATCTGTCTTGTTTTTCCTTCAATATGTTTGTTTACCAAATATACTCTTTAGATAGTCGCCTCTTTGCAGAATGCACTTGTCTACAAATATGCATTCTCTTCTAAGTAAATATTCTGTGGCACGAAAATAACTGCATGAATCATGTGGGATGAATTTGCTCCCAGCATCCTTGGTCATACTTAAAATAACTTGTTCTGCTCTCCATACAGTATTCCTCAAATGACTTTGTTCTCTATGAAGTTTGACTCAAAGTTCTCTTTTTCTGGCTTCATCATATGACATAAAGGAGATCTAGCTATTTCCTAACATTTGAATATTGATCTGACTTTAAAATTTTAGATGCATATTTCTTCATTAAAGAGGAAAAGCCTGAGTTAATTTTTAATGATTACGTTATAACCTATAGAATATAGTCTTTATTGTGAAGCCTGAGTCCTACTCAGAAAAGGAAAACTGAAGCTCGGACAGGGTCAGTTGTTCATAGAGTATAGCCTATCATTTTTATTTATTCCACTTACTATGAATTCAGCAAAACTTTGCTCTATGTCTGAAACATTCCTGATTCCCTTTCAGCCAGTACAGGAAAGAGATGATGAGTTACAGAGTCTCCACGTTGGGTCCATTCATTTACTCAGTGTTCACTGTGTGTCTGGTCTGTGTCATGCATTAGTCTACAAGGATGTAGATTCAGTGTCACAAAGACAGAATTCCCTTGGGAAGCTTTCTTATTTACAACATGTTTTAGTTAACCTGAAGACCTGATTATTTCTGGCAGGTTCCTTTCAAAGTACTTGTATGTGGTCATTTGTAAAATGGCATGTTATTTTGATTGGTTAATATTTTGCTTCTATTATGTTTTCAGAATTGTATTCTTTATTATAAGGGAAATTTCTCTTGTCTGTTCTTTCCATTCAGTATAGTACCCAAAGTCTGTATCAGTCATCTGAAGTTTGTTTTAGGCTGCACATTGCTAGGTATCTATTCTACTAGGGTATAATCCTCCTTGATAACTAGTGATCAAGAAATGCTGTATTCATAACCTCTAATCATACATTTAGAATACATTCTTATATACCATTGCCAGCATGCTCAGCACTCCTAGTGATTTTATTTGCAGATGCCTAAAGAGGCTTAATTTCTACTTATTCTGTGATTCATTCATTCACATATTTACTGAGTACCTATTATATGTCAATCACTAAGTTCAGGCAAAGTCACAACTTTTTAGGCAGATCACTGGAAACTTGTGTATTCCTATTATTAAAAAATAATAAATATATTATTTAAAATAATAAATATATTATTTAAAATATACCATGTAGGAAAAAAACTAGATTTAGACTAGAGTCTAAATACTGATAATGCCTATTATTATCATCATCTTTTTCATTTATTTATTCAATGAATATATATCTAGTGCTTGCTGCAGGCTTGTAGCAAAGTCCTAGGCACAAGTGAATCAGTGATAAATGAAACAGAGCAAGCAGGAGTCATAGAGGCCAAGAGAGGGGTTTAAACAATCTCCAAAATGTTTTTATCTCTCATACACCTTAGAGACTCTTAGGGAGACAGACTAATCCAAAATCACACAAATAAAATATAAAATTGCAAATGATGTTAGAGGACCAGAGGATATGGGGAGTTTATGTCATTAATAGGCCAGCAAAGACTTACCTGATGAAGTGCGACTGTGCTGAGGCCTGCAGAAGGGGTGGAGTGACTCAGTTACGGGGTGTGGGAAGGTCATTTCAGACAGAGGGCATGGCATGTATACAGCCTGTGAATGGCAGCCTGTCCTGCCATTGGACAAAGGCCAGCAGGATTAGAGTGCAGAATTGAGAGGTAGGCTTTGATCAAGGCCAGGGATGAAGAACTTTGTAAGTCGGTAAGTGGCAGTGTGGCTGAGTAAATCATTCACTGTCTTCATCTCAATTTATCTTCATCTCCATCTTCAACCTCAAAAACAGAGTTGATAACACCTACTGTACAAAGTGGTCACTGGGACACATGAAATTATAGCATGTCAGATACAGTAGTAGAGACTCCATAGAAGGTCATCTTTGATTGCCTTTGAATCTTTTGGGCACTGAACTGCAGTGTGTGAAAATATTAAGACTATTTCATTTTGAGAAAGTATTGAGACTAATTTCAAACACTGAAAATTCAGTGTTTTTCAAAATGACACCCCACCCCACCCTACCCCTGCGTCCCCCTGCCACACACACACGTACAGACTGGAGAGAGCAGAGAGGGATACTCTGAAATGGTGCTGACTGGCATGGCTGTGAATGTTGGGGACTCATTGCATGTGAACAGAGCTCTGGCTGCACCAAAGACTCAGCATGCATTGGTCCGCCAAAAGATTCCACTGTGTAGATCTGTTTTCTTTTCCTTTCTTTCAGGTCGTTCTTCCTTTAATTGATCAGTATTTCAAAAACCACCGTTTATACTTCTTATCTGCAGCAAGCAGACCTCTCTGTTCTGGAGGACATGCATCAAACAAAGAGAAAGAAATGGTGACTAGGTAAACAGCTATAAAAATAAAGACTGTTGTTTAAGTGTATTTGCATTTGAGAAAGAGTATCTCAGGATCTTGAAGTAGGAGCATGCAGAGTGTTCACCCATCTTCCTTGGCCCCTGGGAATCAAATACTACAAAGATGATGGTTTGGGCAAGTTAATACATGTGTTCTAGGCATTGAATTTTCTTATATTTTACTGCTAAATATAATACTGAGTTGAGGGAATAAAATACACAGTTCAGAATCCACAAGTAGAGGCTAGAGATACACCAGTATATTAGTATTTTTGATAAATGATGCTCTAAACATTGGTTTCATTAAATTTTTTTCAAATCTAGTATTTTTGCCAGCCTGTATTTTTCAGGAGGGCAAGATCTCATTTACAGTAATTATAATTTTAAATGAAAAAAATGATGACCAGTCCTGGAATAAAATAATGTAAACATATATACTTTCTGAGGTTTTCCATTCACACCACTCAAGCCACATTCTAGCAGTGCTTTCTCACTTATGTTTAAAGCTAAGTATTCTTTAGATTTGAGATTCGGCTGGCAATTTGAAGTCTGAGTCCTCAAAATTCTGCCAGAAGTTAGGATGCATGAAAATCAATTCCTGAGAAAGTCTGCCTCTGTGTTACATTGCTCAGGAGTCTATACCAAGCTTTTAGATTGTATTGAATAAAAATTTCTGTGAAAATGAGTACCCTGTATAAAGCAGAATACAGGGTTTCCTTGGACTTCACTTTCTTTTTATCTATCTACTGCTGTTTAGCAAGATTATCACAGGTTTAATGTTTTAAAAGAATATGCATTTATTATGTCACAGTGTCTATGTATCTGTCAACAGTACCTTGCTTGGAAAACAAGCCTCTTTTTTTTTTTTTTTTTTTAAGACATTTTAGAGCAGTTTTAGAGTCATAGCATGGAGTTGACTTTAATAATGTGCTGAATGGCAGTGCAATATCAGCCTATTGCACAGAATGAGATGAGATTGACTATAGCCTGCCACCAGAGGGTAAAGAATAAATAAGATTCCTTTGTTACATAACACTGGGGTGGGATTTTAAGCTCATCTCTTGAGTTTGTTTATTGTCTGTTTTACCAACCAATAAGTAGCCAGTTATGTGATGTAGGATTGCAACAGCATTAAAAATGTTCCCAAACTTCTTCAAATAATAAGATTCTTGTGAAGTTGATGAAGATAACAGAGAATCCATCCTGGTGGCTTACTTTGTTTCCACCAACTCTGTTACGGGAAGAAAAGAGAAGGAAGAACTATTTCCAAGATGCAAATTTCATCCCTTGCCCACTTGGGCCTGGCCGCCTTTCTGTCTTCTCTGGGAGAGAGAGGGACCCTTCCCGCCTCATTTCACACATGCACTCATCCACATCACTGGCCCCACATCCCCCTCTGGACACTTGAGTGCACACAGTAGCTGGAAAAACGCCAGTGCACCAAGGTCCCCTTAAACACTGAAACCAAGGCAACTGCCCAGTCACCTAGACTTCTCTGGCCAGTTAGCCTTTTGAAACAGAAACTTTGTTCTTACAGGTGGTGTTAATTTAATGACATTCAATTACATAAGTCAACACAATATAATCAGAGAATATAGGGGGGAAAAAAATGTGTGAATTCTGCTCTTTCCCCTCCCCTTTTGTGTTTTGTTATCGCCATTTCAGTTTTAGGCTTACTCTGAGAATAATTCACTAACTATAGAAGTAACTAATTTTTCTTTACCAAATATATCCCTCATATAATAAATCAGAAGAACAGCATGAGTCTGTGCTAGCCTCCGCTGATGTAGTTTGGGGCCCGTATAGTAATACTTCCCCAGTTTTTAATGATTTCATCTTCAAATTTTTCTTCACCTCTTGGAAAGAGGGTTGATAAGTTTTACTTCTCCAATGAGCACCTCCAAAAGGAATATATGCCATTAAAATTCCAACACACAGAAATGAGAGATATAACAGGAAGAGTAACTGATTTCTTCACAGTACTTTTGTGCCAGACATAGGTTGAACTTATCAGAGAGAAATAAAAATCAGAGTGGAAAAATGAATAAGGTGATGATAAGCAAAGTATGGTACATGTTGTCCAGTCATTAAAATGATGATGGATATAAATATGTGACAACTTAGGGAAATTATTTAAAAAATAAAATACATATTCAAATAGTATTGATCTGGATTTTTTTTTTTAACTAAATTTTTAGGTATAGAAAAGTAGTGATAAGGGATAAATTTAATGTTAATTGTAGTTTTCTTTATGTAGTACATGAGATGTGTATAAGAGACAGCCTTAGAGACTCTTAGGGAGACAGACTAATCCAAAATCACACAAATAAAATATAAAATTGCAAATGATGTTAGAGGACCAGAGGATATGGGGAGTTTATGTCATTAATAGGCCAGCAAAGACTTACCTGATGAAGTGCGACTGTGCTGAGGCCTGCAGAAGGGGTGGAGTGACTCAGTTACGGGGTGTGGGAAGGTCATTTCAGACAGAGGGCATGGCATGTATACAGCCTGTGAATGGCAGCCTGTCCTGCCATTGGACAAAGGCCAGCAGGATTAGAGTGCAGAATTGAGAGGTAGGCTTTGATCAAGGCCAGGGATGAAGAACTTTGTAAGTCGGTAAGTGGCAGTGTGGCTGAGTAAATCATTCACTGTCTTCATCTCAATTTATCTTCATCTCCATCTTCAACCTCAAAAACAGAGTTGATAACACCTACTGTACAAAGTGGTCACTGGGACACATGAAATTATAGCATGTCAGATACAGTAGTAGAGACTCCATAGAAGGTCATCTTTGATTGCCTTTGAATCTTTTGGGCACTGAACTGCAGTGTGTGAAAATATTAAGACTATTTCATTTTGAGAAAGTATTGAGACTAATTTCAAACACTGAAAATTCAGTGTTTTTCAAAATGACACCCCACCCCACCCTACCCCTGCGTCCCCCTGCCACACACACACGTACAGACTGGAGAGAGCAGAGAGGGATACTCTGAAATGGTGCTGACTGGCATGGCTGTGAATGTTGGGGACTCATTGCATGTGAACAGAGCTCTGGCTGCACCAAAGACTCAGCATGCATTGGTCCGCCAAAAGATTCCACTGTGTAGATCTGTTTTCTTTTCCTTTCTTTCAGGTCGTTCTTCCTTTAATTGATCAGTATTTCAAAAACCACCGTTTATACTTCTTATCTGCAGCAAGCAGACCTCTCTGTTCTGGAGGACATGCATCAAACAAAGAGAAAGAAATGGTGACTAGGATTAAAATGAAAAAATTCCTACCTTAATAATCATAAAACTATGTTTTAAAATAACCAATATCACTACCACATTAATGAAAACAAACAATTTGTTTGGCATGTTGAAGTGGAATCAGTGAAACTTATAAATCTGATTTTTTACCACTTCAGCTAAGTATTACTTTAGTGACTAAAATAAGTAAAAGAAGAAGAATAAAATAGATTAAAAAAAATTGACCCTGCTACTGTGAACATACGAGCATAGCTTTATACACACAGTGAGCACTGCCATGATTTAATAGCTGTGTGTAGCTGTAGTTGAGTGGGTCTAAGTTAATTTTTCCACAATTAAAACCAAGTTGTTCCCATTAGTTGTTTGGATACCTTCTGGCCCTAGAAATTATACATTGAGCATTTCTTGCTCTGCTATCCACAAAGATGTTTTAGACGAGAGTCTCTGTACTTCAGGAGTGTACATGGCAGTGGCTAAGGGTACGGGAATACAGACAGTTCCAATAGCAGAAAGCCAAGCAGTGCTATGGGATTCCAAATAAAGTAAGACTCCTTTGGATGGGTATGGATGGGCTTAGAGATGTATGGAAGTCATGACAGTCAAAGATGATCTTAAGAGACATGCAGATCAGAGATTAAGAAAGGGGGATGTTTTCTAGAAAACAACATAAAGAGTAGAAGCTGGGTCAGTTAGGGGAAATGTAGGTTATATAGATTCCTTATGGAACACTGTTGGAGAAGGAAATGGCAACCCACTCCAGTATTCTTGCCTAGAGAATCCCGTGGACAGAGGAGCCTGGTGGGCTGCTGTCCATAGGGTCGCACAGAGTCGGACATGACTGAAGCAACTTAGCATGCATGCATGCATTGGAGAAGGAAATGGCACCCCACTCCAGTATTCTTGTCTGGAGAATCCCAGGGACAGAGGAGCCTGGTGGGCTGCTGTCCATAGGGTCGCACAGAGTCGGACATGACTGAAGCAACTTAGCATGCATGCATGCATTGGAGAAGGAAATGGCACCCCACTCCAGTATTCTTGTGTGGAGAATCCCAGGGACAGAGGAGCCTGGTGGGCTGCTGTCCATGGGTCACACAGAGTCGGACACGACTGAGCAACTTCACTTTCACTTTTCACTTTGATGCACTGGAGAAGGAAATGACAACCCACTCCAGTGTTCTTGCCTGGAGAATCCCAGGAACGGGGGAGCCTGGTGGGCTGCCGTCTATGGGGTCGCACAGAGTTGGACATGACTGAAGTGACTTAGAAGCAGCATGGAACACTGTAATTGATAGTAACTGCCAGAATAAAATTTCATTTTGCTTTAAAAAAATTTTTTTAAAATAATTCTTGAGCACTAAGAAGACATTAATGCTTTTTAAATAGGAGAATTGAGAACAGCCTGGCAGCAAAAGTGGGATTGATGAGTAGCATGGCCAGGAGACCACAGCAGCCATTCAAAGCTATGACAGGGATGCAGGCTGTTGTAACAGAAGTGATGCCTCCAGTAGGTGGCGCTACCCTTGGGTTTGTTCAGCAAGTGTTCTGAATGCCCGCTGGGTACAAGAAGCTATCCTAGATCTGAGGATAAACACACAGGTACGAGGGCACAGTTCCTAGCTTTAATGAACTTAGAAGTACAGCTGAGTAGACACATACATATAGAGATAGGCCATATTCTACGTTGTGATGAGTGTCAGTGGAGCCATATATAAAGTGCTGGGAATGCAGAGGAGACATCAATACAGAAAGAGGCTGGGTGTGAGAAACACAGAAGGAGGAAACCAGCGTGCCTCAGTAATGAGTCTTGTGGCAGGGAAACAAGAGAAGGCCAGCATGGGGCTGAAGTTTCTGTACTGAGTGGTTGGAACAATGCTGGTGTCACTAATGAAAGCAAGATACTTCAGAAGAACTAGTTTTGAGGAAACAATGGAAACAGTGACAGATTTTATTTTGGGGGGCTCCAAACTCACTGCAGATGGTGACTGCAGCCATGAAATTCAAAGACACTTGTTCCTTGGAAGAAAAGCTATGACCAAGCTAGATAGCATATTAAAAAGCAGAGACATTACTTTGCCAACAAAAGTCCGTTCCTTGGACGGAGGAGCCTGGTAGGCTGCAGTCCATAGGGTCACTGAGAGTCGGACATGACTGAGTGACTTCACTTTCACTTTTCACTTTCATGCATTGGAGAAGGAAATGGCAGTCCACTCCAGTGTTCTTGCCTGGAGAATCCCAGGGACGGGGGAGCCTGATGGGCTGCCATCTATGGGATTGCACAGAGTCAGACATAACTGAAGCGACTTAGTAGCAGCAGCAGTCAAGGCTCTGATTTTTTCAGTGGTCATGTATGGATGTGAGAGTTGGATATAAAGAAAGCTGAGTGCTGAAGAATTGATGCTTTTGAACTGTGGTGTTAGAGAAGACTCTTGAGAGTCTCTTGGATTGCAAGGAGATCCAGCCAGTCCATCTTAAAGGAAATCAGTCCTGAATGTTCATTGGAAGGACTGATGCTGAAACTGAAACTCCAGTACTTTGGCCACCTGATGCAAAAAGCTGACTCATTTGAAAAGACCCTGTTGCTGGGAAAGATTGAAGGCAGGAGGAGAAGGGGATGACAGAGGATATGGTTGGATGCCACCGACTCTATGGACATGAGTTTGGGTAAGCTCCAGGAGTTGGTGATGGACCGGGAGACCTGGCTTGCTGCAGTCCATGGGCTCGCAAAGAGTCAGACATGACTGAGCGCCTAAACTGAGGTGGCACTGGTGGTAAGGAACCCGCCTGCCAAAGAAGGAGACGTAAGAGGGCTGGGTTCAGTCAGTCTCTGGGTGGGGAAGATCCCCTGGAGGAGGAAATGGCAACCCACTCCAGTATTCTTGCCTGGAGAATCTCATGGACTGAGGGACCTGGTAGGCTACAGTCGATGGGGTTGCAGAGTCGGACATGAATGAAGCAACTTAGCACAGCACAACACAGTTTTGAGAAGAGGTTGAGTTTGGTTAAACTGGTGCTTCTGGAAGAAGTACGTGCTAACAGGTCATTTTAGCTGGAAGTGTACAGCAGGAGTGAGAAATAGGTGTTTGGTATTGGAGAGATCAGGGTAAGAAATGACATATTTGGGGACAATATCTACCCATCTAATACTTGAAGCTTGGAAAGCAAGAGGAAACCAAGGGAGAAGCAGAGAGAAGCTGAAAGGGCTGAACACCAAAACCTGGAGAATTGTTACACTTGGAGGGTTTTCAGAAGTGGATATTTGAAGAACAGAGAGAACAATTCATTAGCAAAGAAGTGGGAAATAATACTATGAAACAGAGACCAGAGTTTCACAGAGGTGAGTAGTTAATGATGCCCAGTACTGTGGAGAGCACTGTAGGATGGAGGCTGAAAAAGAGGTTATTAGATGAACTATTTGGAGGGTGTTGAGAACTTCAAGGAGAAGCCATGAGGGGTGGAAAGGACACTCACGAGGCAGAGAGTCAGGGAGGAAGCTGCAGATGCATTTTGAATTCTTAAGGATGTTAGTAGTGAAAGGTACAGGGAAAGGGAGTAACAGGATTATGAAAGTGCTTTAAAGAAACTATTGGTTAGCACTGATAATAGTCAGACCTAGAGTTTACATGGCCAGTACACCCTGAAAGGGGATAGCACAGAAGGAGAGAGAGATGATTTGTCTTTTTTTGAGGACCTGGCTTTCCATTGGGTTTACCAAAGAGTTCATTCAGGTTTTCCCATCTATATGGTGGGTCCTGGAAAACGAATGAACTTTTTGGCCAACCCAACATATGTCTCTCCAGTGACACATCTGTTACTAATTAGGAATAACTAAGGTTAACTCGGAGAAGGCAATGGCACCCCACTCCAGTACTATTGCCTGGAAAATCCCATGGACGGAAGAGCCTGGTAGGCTGCAGTCCATGGGGTTGCTAAGAGTAGGGCACGACTGAGCAACTCCACTTTCACTTTTCACTTTCATGCATTGGAGAAGGAAATGGCAACCCACTCCAGTGTTCTTGCCTGGAGAATCCCAGGGATGGGGGAGCCTAGTGGGCTGCCGTCTATGGGGTCGCACAGAGTTGGACACGACTGAAGCGACTTAGCAGCAGCAGCAGGGTTAACTAGGTTACTAGGAATGGAGGAGGGCATGGCCACCCACTACACTGTTCTTGCCTGGAGAATCCCCATGGACAGAGGAGCCTGGCAGACTTCACTCCACAGGGTCGCAAAGAGTTGGACACGACTGAGTGACTAACAATAGGGTTAGGAAACAGCTGATATCATAAGAAGTCATTTTTCTGTGACAGATTCTCAGACATAAATGTGATCCGATGGGATGGGATTCAGAGCAATTCTGTTTCCCATCATCACAAAACATCCCAGGTTTAGATTAATCAGGTTACAACATGATCGGCGGATTACAAATTCGACATCATCTCAGATGCTTCACCCTAATGCTTGAGAGGGTGAGTAACAGGTAAAAGATACTGCTTAAAATAGTTTCCAATAATCCAAAATGTATGCAATTCTAAGCTGTAAACACTCTCTTCAGATGGAGACATATCCTTGTGGGTTTGCTTTTTTTTTTTTTTTTTTTTGGCCGTGTGACTTGGCATATGGAGCCTTAGTTCCCCAACTAGGGATCAGACCCATGCCTCCTACAGTGGAGGCTTGGAGTCTTAACCACTGGCCCGCAAGGGCAGTCCCAGAGACAGATCCTTATTGACTTAGCACAGAGAAAGCTCAGTGAATGAGGGTACCTGGAGAAAGGTGCTTTTGTTTTATTGTCTTTGTTCGTTTCAGTTAGAGCCTGAAGATAGATAATGCAGCTCAGTGGACTAAGGTTGAATCTTGTGTCTCATGTCTACTTGACAAGATCATTGTTTGAAAAAAAAAAAATGAGCCACCCTATGCCCTATATAATGACTTTTCACCAATAAATTATATCACATTGTTACTAAAGTGAGAAATAATGGGCAAAACTTACTGTGAAAGTGATCAACATCAAAAAGGTGATTCTGTCTCCTTTTTCCCATTCTGCCGTGAACAATTGCCAGCACTGTATTCCATGGCATAGACTATATCCCCAGTACTGAGCATGTATCTCTGTATCCTGGTAGTGATGGCAAAGATGGCAAGAGAGGACAGGGCTGTCAGGACATAGCTGCTACCATGACTGGAAAAATCAAGCTGAGTGTAGGTGGTGCTATACAAGTGGATTTTCAAAATTAGAGCTTTGGCAAGTTCTAGCTATGGAACGGAGAAGGCAAAGGTACCCCACTCCAGTATTCCTGCCTGGAACATCCCAGGGACGGGGGAGCCTGGTGGGCTGTCGTCTATGGGGTCACACAGAGTCGGACACGACTGAAGTGACTTAGCAGCAGCAGCTATGGAACAGCTGTGTGTCTGAGAGTTCAGAAGAGTGTGGATAGATGTGAAGATAATGTCAGGTATAAGATGGGAGGTTAAGTGTCATGACAATATTTGCAAATGGCCCCTGGCCGGGAGGGGACTTCTGTGAGCTTGGGTTGGGAGTGCTAAAGGAGCACCAGGTGTTAGAAAAGGCTTCTTGGAGTAAACATGTCCTGAGCTGAATCCTGAGGGATGTGTAAAGGGGTTGTAACATGGAAGTGAGATGTTCTTAAAAATAGGACCCAACAAGAAAGTCACCAGACTGCCTGGTGACAGACAAGACAGGACAAGACCAGGTACTGCCCAGATTCTGGGTTCTGATGTGAGCATTCGTGCCCAGCAATGCCATCATGCTGAATGCCGGGCACCCTTATTTGGAGTCTTCTGTTGGTGAGTGCCAGGAAGGGCACAAAGACCTGGGAACTCACTCTAGAGGAGGTGTATTTTTGAGTCATGCATTAGCATTCAAAGTCCTTTAAGTTATAACAGCTCTAATGCTTTTCTGTGAGTGATTATAAATGGTTTAAATTCTCTTTCTAGTTCATTGTGTGAAATTCACTGGATGCTTTGGTATATGGGTATGGGGTAATGGTCAAGGTCTAGAAGAAGGAAAGTTCAAATGAGAAAGCATACTAAAAGTAGCATTTTGTGCACAAAGCACCATACTTCCATTGTTAAATAACGCCCATAACAACAACAACAACAACATTCTAGAATTTCAGTAGTACTTTGGTACAGATAAAATTACATTTTTTTCCTTATGGTTTTCTGTAGTTATATTTTTGTGGGGTTTGTATAGATTGCTTTTATATTAATTAGCTTTGCTTTCGATTTTTTTTGGTTCCTTTACTTATAATACGTGCTTTTTTAACCGTGTTTGTTAAAGATATGCACTCAAAGACTCTTTATTTAATACCTTTACTCCACATTCTGCTCAGAGAATTGATTCTTTCTGCGTGACATCATGTTGCTTTTTTCCGGCTCATATATCAGCTGTTTATTTTTCTTTTCTTCTTCTTCTTTTTTTTTTTGTTTTATTTTATTTCATTTGAATTTAATTTCTCCCTGTTTTTTCTACCTTCCCTTCCCCCTTTCCCTTTTCTCTTTTGTTTTTCTTTTGTCTTCAGCCTATTCTGCAAACTTGGAGTTCTTGTCAGGCATAGGATTTCACTATTTGGTAAGGAGACCCTTAAATACTAGCATGGCCATCACTTGGTTTTCTTTGCCATTTTTGCACTGTGTTGTGTGCTGCTATGTTGCATGAATGCATGTTTGCATGGCTGCATGCATGGTCGTCATAGGCCAAGGTAAGGTCCTCAAGGTCGTTTATAAGTAGCACTACCTATAGTAAAATTGAAGACCGTGACTTTGTATACCAGTCCAAAGCACACTTGAAAATCACAAAACTTATTAAAGATCAAATGAATGAAAATGGCAGTTTCTACCTTATTTTATTTCAGAGAGGTGAAGCAAAACTGGGCCTCTGAATTTGTGTTTGGTTATCTCTGATAGATTAAATACCCATCCACAGTTTTTAATTGCACTTACTTTTTCAGTGCTCTTGACTACAGTCAAATTTCAGTGCTCTTGAATACAGTCAAATTTGCATGTTGACTGTATTCCAGACATTGAAACTTCAGAATAGAGGCAGGCCTGAATTTGCCAAAAGCAACTTCTCTGGTACCTCCAAACCCCACAATAGTCAGTTTTTGTTCATTTCTGAGAATTCATGTAGCTGAAGTTCATGTTTCCAAACACTGCTTTCCAGTAGCCGTGCAGGGCAGTCAGTCACTTTTCACAGACTCTCTTTGCAGTGGGGCTTTAAGACTCTATAGCAGTTGGCAGAGTTTATTTTTTTACATTTTCCTGTATCTGCTTTCATAAACTGCGAAGGCAAATTTTAGCCCAAGGCTTTCTAGATTTTGAGACAGTGTTGTAGTGACTTCAGTAAGAAAACATTGAGTATGTTTAGAGATTTATAAGTCCTAGTCCATTCACCAAAAAAAAAACCTAAGGATTATGTTATTTCTATAAAAGCCACAAAGGATTAACTGAGAAATAGGTACACATACACATGTGTATGTGTGTATCTGTGTGTGTGTGTATATATATATATGCAAATAATTTTTACATTCTTTACATTTTTTTGAGAAATGATAGCTTCTGGATATGACTACTTAATGCTGCATTTGATTTCTAATATTATTATATCCAACATTTGGGTACTCTTAAGATATGGTTCCCATAAATTGCCTAGATTTTTGCATTCATGTTTCAGTTATCCAAAATTAATGGGGAAATTGCCTTCAGAATGATCTCCAGTTGACTGCCTTTTGTTTTGACTTTTCTTCAACTTTGAAAAACCTCTATGTAAATTATTCAGACAGAACTTTCATGTACTCTTTAACCTTGTCATAATAATTATGTATTCAAAAATTCTCCGTCTTCAGGGAATACTGTCTAATTATATCTACCTCTGGTGGGGACCCCATAATACTTTCTATTGTTTAGCTTCTTACATATTTTAACCTCTTGGTTTCCAATGTTACATTTTGCTGTAACTTCACTTTTTAAATTTTTTGAGGCATTCCATATATACTGTGAAGTACACAAATCTTAAGAGCAGCATGATGACATAGCTTGATGGAATTTTACATGTATTTGCCCATTTTCTCAGTTCAAGGCATAGAACATTTTCAGCATCCCAGAAGCCTACCTCGTGCCATTTTGCAATTTATAACCCTCTGCAAAGGAACTGTATTTAAACTAATCTAGTGGTCTACTAATGTAGACTTTCATTACCATGTATTAATTTTGCCTGTTGTTTAATCTTCTTTTTTCCCTTTGAATATATTAAGGGCTCAGTGATGGAAGATATATGCATACTGTAACTTGTAATAATCAGAGGAGAACTGGATTTTAACATTCATTTCATCTGTGATTCTAATATTTCATCCAGGCATTGTGTATTATATCTCTTTGCCTTTAAATATAACTATTTTTATTTTTAACAGGAATCTATTGGAGAACTACCATGTGTCTTTATCTGGAAAGCATATTTTAATGTGCATTTTATTAATGTCACATTATTTTTTCAAATTTGCTTTGGCATTTGCTTGTAAAACAATATAAAGGCCAAGAAGTCTTTATTATTCAACAATACTCTTAATATAGCTCTGTCAACATTTTAGCATGTTAGGTCTTAGACTTGTAAACTTTACATATTATAGCTTGGTTTTAGACATTAACATGATGTCCTGAAGAAAATAAGGGACTTTGATCAGAAAACCTCTATGTAAGTCCCCTCTTTGTAACTGAACCAGTTGAATGATCTGGAGAAGGGACTTAACTTCTCTTGAGCATTTATTTATTTTATTTTTTTCATTTTGAAACTAGATTAAAGTAACTACTAACTTTAGAGATCTATTGTATATATAAAATCTCATATGAGATGATGAATGTTAAAGTGCTTTGTAAATTGTAATCGTACCACTTTCAAGTCTAAGGTATTCTTAGTCTTATTTGTACAGCTTATATTTAGATGAATCAAATTACATACAGACTAAACTAGGGCAGTTAGCTATTTAAAGTGCATGCACTGTGAAGTCTTTAAAATCTAGGCATTTTCACATCAAAGCAGAAGTGGTATAATTCAAGTATTTACTTAAAAAAATTAATGTTTATTATCTTTTGGCCATATCATGGGGCATGCGGGATCTTTGTTCCCCAACCAGGGATCACCCTGTGCCCCCTGAGGTGATAGCATGGAGTCTTAACCACTGAACTGTCTGGGAAGTCCCAAGTATTGACCATTTGATGTATCAATTATACCATTGTGGATTTTCCTAAAGCAAAAGAGACCTAACAGCATATATACAGTGGTCTTTTGTATACGGACATATTAATCTCTTACTTTTTTCTTTCACCCTATCTTTACATTATTTTTTTCTGTGTTCTGGGAGACACCAACTGATGATCAAAATGTTTTTCCTGTACTTAGTTCAAAAAGTTGTTCATGGCCTAACTTAAGAATAAAGTGAGACAGAAATGAAAGTTGAGTTTAACAAAGAAATACTTAGACTTGCGTCAAGTAGCAAAAAATATAGAAAGAAATACATTAACCTGAAACATGTCAGGAAGGTGGGATTAGTGATAAGAAGGAAGCATTAAAAAACACCAGGAGGCGAAACTCTTGTCATGATGGTGGTAATTGTGGGGAGCTGAGTTTGATCAGCAATGGAATATTTATTCCAAGGTGGCTGCCAGATTATGATTATATCTCTAAAACTTCATCTCTAGTTCAGAATTTTTTCTGATGTATAAAATGAGGATTCCCCAAATTTAAACTTCTATATTTGCTTTATCTTTTACCTACTTTAAACTATTTTCTATACATTGAAGCACACTAAGAATTAAAGAGATGAGTCATGTTTTTATGCCTCACATATGCTTTTGAAGGTGTTTAAACCATTTAGCTTTATCTTAAAAAAAAGGTAAGATTTTAAAAAGGGGCGGGGGGAACAAGCCATAGTCCCAGCATAACAGTAGTTCTGGTATACCTGTAAAATATTTTATGGAAAAAATAGTAAGTAAGATAGCATCTGTTTTATATATAGGGCTTCCCTGGTGGCTCAGTGGTAAAGAATCCACCTGCCAATGCAGGAGATGTGGTTTCAATACATGGGTAGGGAAGATCCCCTGGAGAAGAGAATGGCTATCCACTCCTGTATTCTTTTCTGGGAAATCCCATGGACAGAGGAGCCTGGCGGGCTGCAGTCCATAGGATCTCAAAGAGTTGGACACAATTTAGCAACTAAACAGCAACAGTTTTATATGTAGTCTTCCCTTTTGACTTTTGAAATGCTTGCTAGTAATTGTAAGTTGGCGTATTTTGGAACAAATAAGTTCTTGTATTTTGGAAAATCAGTTAGAACAGGCTAAGACCCAGGCAGGTTGATAAGGTATAAGGACCCCATGTGCCATTTTCAGGGACATATTGTTGACTAACGGAATACTGTTTTTAATGCCTCCATTTTCCCTCACTTATGCTAAGTGGAAATTCTGAATGTCTAACTGCCTAATTTTAAGGCAATTAGAGAATACTCAACTTCTACTATTATAGCCTATTTAAGGCTCTCAGTTATTTTGAGAGGAAGTGAAATCTGGTAACCATAACTCCAACAGGAATAGCAATGGTGATGCAGGACTTCTTAACAGCTTTCTTTTTCCATGTGGAAATAAATCACATGCCTTAATGACACTCATTTTATGCATTCATTCAGTAAATATTTTCTGTGTGTGAGGCATTCTCTCAGGCTCTGCAGATAGAAAAATGAAGATTTCTTTACCTCTTTACTACTCCCAACCTAAGCCGGTCTACAGGTATCTTTCACCTGTGTGCCTCTAAGAACATACTAACCCTACTCTCAGAACTCCCTCCTGCCTTTCTAAACTGTGTTCCAGAACCATATCTCTTACTTCCCCTCCAAAAAACAAGACAAAGCAAAAAATGATCTCAAAACTGAATATACTCTTGTGTAGCCAGTGGCTTCCCATTTCTCTAGAATTAAGATCAGAATTCTTAATCTGGCCATTTAATCAGGTTAGTGTTTCATAGTCTCCCCCCCCGTGTACCCCTCCATCCCTGTTTCCCAGAGAATTCTTGCTTCCTCACGATGCCTCAGCTTAAGTGGTCTTCCCTCTGCTTCTTGAAAGTGTCATTTTCATATCTGCTCAGGCAATTTGCACCATCCGGAATTACTGTCTGTAATGGGATCCTATACATGCCCCTCTCCAGTCCCTCACACCTATAATGGGATGAACTACCCACCTTTCAGATTTCAACCTAAGTAGTATTCTCTCTGGAAATTCATAGCTGACCTCTTTGATACTATCTCTACTATTATAAATTCTCTTAGCTCTATGTACTTTTCCTTCATCTCACTGGTGAGTTACTAGATTAACTTCTCTCTCTGGTGCAAAACAGCTCTTTGAAGGTTTATTTTTGTATCCTCAGAGCCCAGGAGGAAGTCTGGGACATAGTGGCTGTTTTATAAATATCTTGTGATGGAATGAATCAACCAACCAGGTCTTACATTTAAGACTACAGTCTAAAGAGTAGATAAGTAAGCAGATGCTTTTAGCAATGATATAAGTGCTATCAGTTTGGGATTTTCTTGCATTCACAAAGAGCCCAAAATTTAGATTTTTTTCCCCTTGAGAATAAGAAAAATATAGTATCCACTTATCTCACAATTGGTGAGAATCACGTTTTTAAAAAATTCTTAAAGCTTTCCACTTAGAGCCCTTACATTGAAAAGGAAGTAACACTATAACTAATGACTCTTGAAACAACAAGATCATTAAACTCTACTAACAATGGTCTATTCAGTTCAAGTAAGTATTCCAGAAGGCTGGCACAAAATAGTTACCATTTAGAGGCTTTGTCTACTTTGCTGTTTTCTGCTGAGTTTTTAACACTTTAGCAAGACAGTGAATTAGCAAGACAGTTAGTCCAGAGAGTCCTAGGATTTACTGGAGAATTTCCAGCTTTGATGACAAACAGGTTTCTAGGAATGCCTGGAGTAGAGCAAGCATTTTGCAGCATGATCAGCATATTGCTTATCAGCAATATTTCTTCTGGTTAACCTCAATAACTCTAGAACTCAACATTTTCACATCATTAATACAGCTCCAATATTAGCTTCAGGAATATTGGACAAGTATTATCACATGTTTAAATGAAACAACAGGTTTTGTTAAAATACTTGTTTTCTCTCTCTAGGTGAATATGACTGATTTAAACTGGTGCCAAAATCTTAATATTGTTTTTAAAAGAGTTTTAATAGTAAATAGAGTAATATTGTGAATTCTATCCATTGGTATCTCTCTCTGATTAAAAATTTAGTGGATTAAGTTTATGTTGATTCCCCTGTGACCGCCCCCCCCCCACCCCAAACCCTGCTCATATATTTAAATGAAGAGTTTTCTTGTATCAGGAGATATTAGGAAATATTACAGTCATCCTTCCATATCCGCAGGCTCTGCATCTATGAATTCAACCAATCAGAGGTCAAAAATACTCAGATAATTCCGGAAGGTTCCAAAATGTAGCACTTGAATTCACCATACCTCAACAAATTTGTGCATAGCTTTTACATTGTATTCTGTATTATTAGTAATCTAGAGATGATTTAGGGGCTTCCCTGGTGGCTCAGAGGTTAAAGCATCTGCCTCCAATGTGGGAGACCCGGGTTCGATCCCTGGGTCGGGAAGATCCTCTGGAGAAGGAAATGGCAATCCACTCCAGTATTCTTGCCTGGAGAATCCCACGGACTGAGAAGCCTAGTAGGTTACAGTCCATGGGGTCGCAAAGAGTCGGACACGACTGAGCGACTTCACCTTCACCTAGAGATGATTTAATGTATAAAGGAGGATATGTATATGTTATATGCAAATACTATGCTATTTTATACAAGGGACTCAAGCATCCTTGAATTTTGGTGTTGGGGGAGGGTCTTGGGACCAGTCTCCTGCGGATACTGAGGAACGACTGTTAACGTTTGTATTGTCCCTAAAAAGGTTCGGATTGTGTATGTGTTTGTTTAATAGGATACATATAATGAAATGAAAACCATTTGAAGCACTAAGAATCCCTGAGGATAGTGCCTCTGGGAGAACTGAGTATGTCATTATGCTAAGAATTTAATGGTTTAAATTAAAATTCATGTCAACGTATGGCAAAACCAGTACAGTATTGTAAAGCAAAATAAAGTAAAAAAATGAAAAAAAAAAAAAAAGGAGCACAATCTGCTACTTTTTAAAAAGTTCTGATTTCTATTGGAGTATAATTGGTTAACAATGTTGTACTGGTTTCATGTCTACAGCAAAGTGATTCAGTCATACATACACATGCATCTATTCTTTTAAAAATTATTTTCTCATTTAGGTTGTTAGAGAATATTAAGCAGAGTTCCCTGTGCTATAGAGTAGGTCCTTGTTGGTTATCTATTTTGAATATAGAGCAAGTTTCCATTATACATTAGGAGACTCTTGCTTTTCTCATACATACTGTCCTAAAACTAGAGAATCTTTCAGTCACATTAAGACCTTAAGGATCCTCTTGATGATGAATGGTGGTTTAGTCACTAAGTCGTGTCTAACTCCTGTGACTGAAAGATTCTGTAGTTTTAGGACAGTATGTATGAGAAAAGCAAGAGTTTCAGTGTATAAAGGAAACTTGCTATATTAAAAATAGCCTAATTCTTATAGAGGGTAAATATCAGACTCAGACATTTCAATGAACATAATATCAGAAGATAGATAGATACTTCTTTCATTTCAATATGCCACTCTGAGAGGATTTCCTGACTTTGAGCAAAAGAATAGCATGTGTAATATATGTTCTCAGTTGAACTGAAACTTTTCATCAAGTTAGGGACTCAGTAATTTTAATCTTTTCAATATCACAGACTTCAGAAGTAATGAAATCTTCAGTATGCTTCAGTTTCTACCTACTCATAATTTGGAGAGAAATTTTTACCTTTTAGCATAATTTTATTTCATCTTATTAATTAAGATTTTTCTAAGGTTAATCATCTCTTCAAAGAAGATAGTATAATGAGATATTGTATCAGGAGCCATGTTAGGAAAGTAAAGAAGAATAAAAATTAGAATAACTGTTGACTGTTTTCCTAGGAGAAAGTCACCATTCTGTGAATTCTCAGTATATCAGTTTATAAAACAGCAGCAGTTACATGTATCAAATTTTGGATACCATTGAAAATTCGTGAACTGTAGAAACCTTATATTTAAAACCACAAAACAGTTTGAGATTAAAATGCAAAAAGGATATTTTGACTCTAACAGCTTTAGCTTTGTTATTATTATCATTTAGGGAGTTGTTTTATTTTATGAGTTGCTAACAGTGTTTTTAAAAACCCTGTGCTTGCTGTATGTTGTCATTAGATTCTATGAGCTGTAATTTTAATTTTGTACCTTTGTATCTTTGATGTTACACACACACACGCAAACACACAATCTTAAAGATAATAGGTAATCCGTAAGTATTGTCCTAAGTGTTAGAAATATGAGAGTTATGTTTGAAGACAGAGGAAGTAGCTTGAACTTTGAAAAAACACGAGTTGAAAGTATCAAACTTTTGGTTTTTATACTTAGACCAGTTAAGAAATGGCATACAGTTAAGTACATGAAAATACAGTCATCATCTTAAAATTTTAACATCTTACTATGCTCTGAACTAGCCCTTCTAGTTCTTACTAATAGTGTGATTGATCTCCTTTAGAAGGACAATATCCAGGTTGCTATTTTATTTAAAAGTCTTACTACATACTTTATCTCTTCACGATTAACCATTCGTTTAGGCATCTGTACATGCCAATGAAATTGATTCTTTTGCTTGGTCCGTACATTATAACACTAAAGTTCAGTTAATACTTTCTTTCATTCCTTAGGATCTTTTCCCCACCATTTTTTATGGAGGGTTGTTTCCATTTAAAGTTGTACTCTGTCTGATCTGGAGTGTCCGAAAATGTGTATTCTGCCTGAGCTTATAGTTTTGTGACTTTGATAATCACAGAAATCTCATATTCTCCGTACAAATGTTTACGACCCACAGAACTTGTCTAGCCACTGGTGCCCTTTCTTACTCTTCATACTCACATCCCATTGTCATCCCACAGATGCTAATTGAGCTCCTGCTAAGTGTCAGGCACTAATCTAGGTGCTGGGCTTCATCAGGGCACAAAGCAAACAAAAACCACACCTCTCGAGCTTATACAAATAGAAGTTTAAAAGCCTGAGCCTCGTTTTGGAAAAAGGCATTGCTAGGCTCAGTATGAAGTACAGATACTGATCATCTGTATAAAGGGACAATATAACTGTGAGTTTTAGAAAGAGTTAGAGGCCAGCCTCTCTGAATTGGTGCTGACTTTGGTTGCATGAGATTCATAGGCATCGCTTTGTATCCCCTCTCCCTCCCGGGCCTTCCCTCTGTCATTTTCTGTGCTGCATCCTCCTTACTGTTTTTACCTCCAAACATTAGAGGTTATTGGACCTTTCTGCTTCTGTATTTATATTCATGCTAACATTTCATTCAGCCCCATGATTCAAAGAAATGTCCATATACTTAGGAGACCCCGATTTACAGCTCCAACTTAGATCTCATCTCTGCACTCCGGATTTTTGTATCAGTTGCCTATTCCGTATCTCAAGCTGAGATGAATAGGCCCATTGCACTTCACCTGTTGAAAGCAGAATACCCAACTCCCACCTCTACCCTCCCCTTGCATTCTCTGACCCCCCACCTTGTGCTCTCTGCACATCATTGAATCCTACCACCATTCACCCAACTGCTCAGACAGTTGCTCACCGAAACAGTCGTGGAGTTATCCTTGTCTCATCTCCCTCTCACCAACATGCAACACATAAGCAAAAACTGAACATACATTCTTAATTGCTTCACCAATAATATCCTAGGCCAAATTTGCCATCTTCAATCTACTGGTTCTAGACTACTTCAAGGGCTTCCTAACTCACTTTTACTCTTGCCCTCCCAGAATTTGGCACACTGGAATTAATCTAGTGTTCAAAATGTCTTCCTATTGCACTTAAAAAAAAAAAAAAAAAATCCAAAGTGCTTGCTCTGGTTGTGATACTCTAGAACCTGGTTCCCTTGTCTCCACCATATATTCTCCTCCTTTCTCCTGAATTTGTCTGCAGCAGCCATCTTGACTTCCTTGCCAGGAACACTAGGTTCATTTTCTGCCCCAGAACCTTTGCACATCTGTTTGTACCACCTGGGCTCTTCTCCCATATATATGCGTGGTTTGTCCTTTCACTTCATTTAAATCTCTGCTTAGATGCCATCTTCTTGGGGAGGACCCAATGACCACTCCCCCTGTTACTCTATCCAGTTGCTCTAATCCCCATTCCCTGCTATATATCCTTTTACCTTAGTTATATATTATGTAACATATTGATTTTTTTTTTGGCGTAATAGTTCATTATGTGTCCCCCATTAAAATGCAAGTACCATAACTCTAGCTTATCACTGGAAGTTTAAGAATACCTGGTATTTATCATGTATTTATTGAGTGAATGAATAACTAAATGAATAATACTTCTAAGGACTGTGGCAGAAGCCCTAGCATTGCCCCCAGTCAATAGACAGGGGCAGGACAAATTCTGCCTTTCTACTGAGTTTGTCATCATTATTATTGGAAGTTCCGAGATTCAAAGCGTGAGATTAATGGAACATTTACTCAAAGAACTCAAGAGTCTCAGCAATGAATACCTAATTTATTTTTTATTTGTGTTATACCACTAAACTGGAATGCCCACATACTAAGGAAATTATTAATTTCCATGTATGTTTAATTCATTCATTTTAGGGTACTTTGTGTATAAAGAATATAGTATACTCAAATGTTTTAAAAACTCACATTCAAATAAGTGTTGTTAACCTAAGGACCAGGAAATTATTCTATATATTACATGTAGGAAAGCATGAAATGAAGTGATGAATGTCAGACTATATTGTGAGTGGTCACTGTGTTACTTTGGATTCATATTTTCTTTATTGTATCCTTATCATAAAGTAAAATATGTGTATTATATGATTCATATTTCTGTACTTAGTGATGTACATTCCTATCAAAATGGCTGATTTCATCTTATTTTTCAAGAGGAGTTGCCCCATTTTAGATATCTCATAAGTAACCCCTAACTTCTTCAGCCTCTGATACTTTCTTACATGATGGTTTGGTACTTCTTTTTCACCAAAGACCAGCAACATTCAGACATGTTAGTTCATGTGAATGCAGTTAAATTCAGGCAAAAATAATTCATCTTAATGCAGTTGAATGCAGTAAGAAAGCAGACATACTTGGGGTAATTAAGAGGGAATTAAATTTATTAGACTTTAACTCACCTCATTTCACAGAGGATATCAGCTGACTTAAAAAGTTGACATACAATATGATTTAAAAATAATGTGAACTGGTATTGGGAGGGGGATATGTTTGAAGAATCCAGTTAAAATTCTTTGGATGGTGCAGTGCTTTGAATGCTTCTTGAGTATGTCAGCTATTTGATGAAACATGCTTTATTGCTTTTCTACTTACATTTGCATAACCACTTTTAAGCAGAAAAACTGCATGATTTTAAACTTGATTATCAAAAAGTCCCTTGAATTGAGTTATCCTTATTGAGTTGTGCCTTGACTAATTTTTTGGAACACAAGCGTTAATAGAAAGAGGAACATTGAGAATTTCTCAGAGCAGTTTATACAGCTGTTTGTTTCCTCTTTAGGGAATGATGCAACATCAATTGTCAACTGTCTTCATATTTTGGGTCAGACTTTGGATGCAAGGTAAATGGATATGTTTTTATCTCAGTCAGTAAGTGTAAAAATGATATATAGGAATCTGAAGAAAAAGCTAGTGTCTTTGTTGGAATTGTAATGAAGACTTCAGGTGAAAAAGAAAATATTTTATAAATTAATAATACAAGTAAGTAAGTGTTAGTCGCTTAGTCGTGCCCAGCTTTTTGTGACCCCATGGACTGCAGCCCACCAGGCTCCTCTGTCCATGAGATTTTCCAGGCAAGGATACTGGAGTGGGTCACCATTTTCTTTTCCAGAGGATCTTCCCAACCCAGGGATCGAACCCATGTCTCCTGCACTCCAGGCAGATTCTTTACCAGCTGGGATACAAGGGAAGCCCAATAATACAAGAGCATTATATTATTTTTATGTATAATCAGATACAGATTGTTATTTAAATTTCAAGTAATTTCTGTAGTGGCTAGGTATATAATTGAGAGTTGCTTTGGGACTGTATCATGTGAGGTAAACATAATGAGCTACAACTCTAGACAGCTTATTAACTTCAAAGCATTGGTAGTTGTACTCCATTTTGTTATAATATTTAGTTTTATAGGAAACATGAGGGTTTTATTCTTATTTTACAGTTGAGTAAAGTGAAGCTCAAGGTTCCATAATAAGTGTGGAAGTAGGCCAATTTCCAAGTCTGTGCACTTTCTAGCCTTCCCTAATATCACCATGACCAGAAATCCAAATACAAAACCAATTTGGTTATCTTGATTCAGACTTTAAGCCATTCATTTAATTCATTAATTATCCAGGATATATCTAAATAAAAGTTCCTAAAAATCTTCCACAGGGAATATTCAGTGATACCTTGAATTATTCATTTTAATGTTTAAAATTTTATTTGAGATGTTTTGTATAATAAATGAAGAAAGAAGATACAATTATGCACCTTAATTTTCTACGCAAAATAGTGGCTTTCAGCATGTCACTTTCATACAGAGTTCAGTCTTCAGAGACTTATTTAGAAAAAACTGATTTTCTACCGTTAAAAGTAAAAAAAAAAAGTCTGTATCAGTTGGTGTAACTGCCATTAAATGTTTCTTTCACACCCATTGCCTCACAAAACAGTCTAGTTTTGTTGGATTTGAGGTGAACTAAACTGGCTCAGGACCTAAGTTTTGTTAGTCATGAAATAAGTATTCTCAAAATTTGAGACCACAGTTGAAAAGCATAAATCATTAGAACTTTGGGAGCCATTTGGGATTACCCTAACAGTCCAGTGGTTGACTCAGAGCTCCCAACATAGAGGGCGGGTTTGGGGTTTGATCCCCGATTGGGGGATTAAGGCTCCTCATTTGTGCAGCCACAGGGAGGGTCGGGAGAGAAGGGAGGATGTTTAAAAAAAAAAAGAAGAACTACATTTTGCTTCAAGATCCTAATTAAGTTGACTCTAAAGGCATTTAGGAAAGGTTATGCATTTATGGAGTGATATTACTATAACTTCAAGTATATAAGAAAAAAAATTATTTGAAAATGGATTAAAAAAATTAAGTTAACTGAATATCATCGTGAGCAAATAAACATGATGTAAAAGCATGTTTTATTTGTATTTCATGTGGTCCTACCACGAGGTATAAGTTGTCCATTCTTTCCTCCCTAGGACTGTGATGAAGACTGGCCTGGAGAGTGTTAAAAGTGCGCTCAGAGCCTTCCTGGACAATGCCGCAGAGGATCTGGAGAAGACGATGGAGAATCTTAAGCAGGGCCAGTTCACCCACACCCGAAACCAACCCAAAGGTGTTACTCAGATTATCAATTATACCACGGTGGCACTGTTGCCAATGCTCTCATCATTATTTGAGCATATTGGCCAGCATCAATTCGGAGAAGATCTAATATGTATGTAAATCTATTAGAGTTTCATTATCTAAATAGTACAATCAGAAATTGTAACAGCCACATCAGAGAGATTACTCAAACACTGCTTACATTATTATTATTATTATTTTTTGGCAGAACACTTTAGGTTGACATTTGAGTTACAAAACCATTATTATAGAGGTAGATCATGAATTCACAGGAGGGACCAGTAAGGTAGTGGTTATGGATAGTCCCTCCCACACTGTTGACATACAAGTTCCAAATTTTACTCTTTCTATGTTGTCTTTTTCCATGGAAATTTCCTAATGCAGTTTCACCATAGGAAAGCATTAAGTGTTTTCAAATTATTTCTGAGTTGATGCAAATTGTTTTTGCAAGCTATCCCACCAATATGTGAAGACTGCTGAGACAAAGTCTGTGTCTAAATAATTGATCTACCAGGGTGGTTCAAATGTCTTTGGCTTATAGATTTCAGTCTGTTTTCATAGGGGATTTCATCTGCTGTTTTTGTCTGGAATTCTGTAGTTATTAAAAATAATCCACAGAATGCCGAAGCTTGAGTGGAAAGAGAGCCACATGACCTAAATTCCTTCCCCTTCTGCCTATATGAACATGAAGGAAGATAAAAGCCCGTCTCTAGCAGTCAAGTGGGTCTTGCCCACAGACCCACCCACTCAGACTCTCAAATGGTGTAGGTCTCCCAGGTAAAGTTCTGTGAAACCTTTGCGGTAATCAGAGAATGACACAAAGACTAGTTTCAAAATATTGACACTACTTGAACCAGTGGGAACATTGCTTCCCATCCCATATTGACACAGAAACAAGTATGGGAGAGGCGAATGATTTCTCCATTCATGATATGGTGTGTCCTCCAGAAGGTGGTAACAGAGTTGGCATTAGAAATCCAAGGTTCTTATATTTCTCTGCCTGTTGAACATGTTTATTGAATCAGAGATCATCTTAGAAGTTTTATTTTCTAGCCTTAGAAACTACAAGAGTAACTTTCTTATGCTTTGAATTCCAGGTTGTTTTAGAAATAAATGATACACCCCATTCTCCAGCATTCTCATTCTTGTTCATTTGAGAGTTAAAATAAAAGATACTGTCTTTATATACCTTTGAAACAGGAGTCAAAATGGACCTGTCCTCCCAGATATTCTTGTGCTTAGTTTTATTCTTGAAGAAATCCTTATTCTTATGCCTAAAGAAAAATGATAAATTGTTCCTGATAATATTCTGTCTGTATAATCAGAGCATGAGTCTTTAGAATGCTTTTAGCTCCTTCAAGAAAAGACTTTTATTTGAGAAAAAAGTTTTAAATGTAATTTAAATATAATTTTAAAATTTTGTATTTTAAAATATAATCATGATCTTAAATATAATTTTATATGTTCTTATATTTTGTCAAATATTAAAATATTAGTATGTCTTTGATATAGAGTTTTGTTTTTAGCCTTAACTTTCTCAGGACAGTGTGTTGATAACAAGTGTTTTAAATGAAATTCTCTTTTTCCTTAGTGGAAGATGTACAGGTGTCATGTTATAGAATTCTGACTAGCTTGTATGCTTTGGGAACCAGCAAGAGTATTTATGTGGAAAGGTAAGATTTTATGAGTCTAACATCTTACTAATAGTTTTATTAGATGTTATAATTATTCATTTCAAGGGTTTCACTTTATAACTTTTTCCTTAGTTATAAACTAAACAACCAGATTGATGTGTTGAATTCCTTGGGAGGAATTAGCCAGTCTTTAAGCTAAATGCTAAATTTGAATGATATGTTTATTGATATAATAAATGCCAATTTATGAATGAAAAATGTAAAGCAATAATGGTAAAGACCATATTTAATATAAAGTTTAAACTTTACAGCATTAATGAATCTTATAAAAGACTGAATATGGGTAGTTATTATACCAGTTTAATTTTTTCTTAGGTTCTTAAGTTCAAGAGGGGAAGATTTGCAGGGTCAGAGGATGTGGACAGATCAAGTAAGATAAGGTGTCCCCTGATAAGTCACTTCAGTCATGTCCCCACTAAACTAAAAAAAAGGGATCACTGGTAACTTTAGTGAAAAATTTCTATGGAAGAGAGAAGAAAAAGAAGACTTCTTTTTACCAGTTAAAATAAATAAAAAGATATGCTAATAAAGACCAATAAATGAAGTAAATAAGTCAAAGGTATTCTGAGAGAGGAATAT
>SJYT01039985.1:230957-268406 GCA_006410635.1 Cephalophus harveyi
AGATGAAGGAGCCTCCCAGCCTAGAATTTCTCCCAGGTTTCTAGCCTGGGTGACTCACCAGATAACGTTGTCCTCACCGAGATACTACTAGTACCTGTCTCTTATACACATCTAGATGTGTATAAGAGACAGGGTCATGAGAGTTTTGAACTTTTATATAATCAAATCTACCAATTACATCATATGTGTCTTCCTCTCATTTTCATGATTTTAAAAAGTTTATACTATACCTTAACAACTAGAAATTAAAATATTTGCTCTCCTAGGTTTTTCATGTTTTCATTTGTCTAGATTTACTTTTTTTGTTGTTTTAATTTTATTTTTACTTTATTTTACTTTACAATACTGTATTGGTTTTGCCATACATTGACATGAATCTGCCACGGGTGTATACGAGCTCCCAATCCTGAACCCCCCTCCCACCTCCCACCCCATATCATCTCTCTGGATCATCCCTGTGCACCAGCCCCAAGCATCCTGTATCCTGTACATAGACTGACGCTTCGTTTCTTACATGATAGTATACATGTTTCAATGCCATTCTCCTAAATTAGATTTACTTTTTAATTCTTTTGTTCATTCAGTAAATATTTATTAAATGTCAGATTCTGGGATACAACAGTGAACAGATAGATCCCTGCTCTCAAAGAGCTTATGTCAAGTGGAAGAAACAAAACAGAACAAGTAAGCTGATAAATGTTATAGTGGCAAGTTATTATGTGTGAGGAGCACACAATACAGAGAATTACATGGGGTCATCAGGAATGTGTTTTTTAAAACATGGTTCTTTGGACTCAAAACTTTCTTTACTCAATAGGAAACAAGTAGAAGCTAAGTCTAGGTTTGTGTCTAATAACTTTTGTTGTCTCAGTGAAGTATGATTGGAGTCTTTAGCCAAATCATGGTTGAAAACACACGCATGAGAAGCTTGAGGAAGGCAGAGAATGTCCGAAATCATTTGTTGTTCTTCAGTTGCTAAGTTGTGTCTCTTGGGGACCCCATGGACTGCAGCACACCAGGCTTCTCTGTCCTTCACTACCTCACAATTGTTTGCTCAAATTCACGTCCATTGAGTTGGTGATGGTGTCTAACCATCTAATCCTCTGTTGCCCTCTTCTGAAATGATTATCTCAGGCCTCAGAAGAGAATTTACTAGAAATGCATCTGAATTTCATGTTTCTGTTTGGCGTTTGTTATGTAGAATTTAAATTCAATTTTTAAATCATCCATCGTGTCTAATATAATGATTTATTAAATGTTTCTTTTATTCACTGATTTAAAATAAACTCAATCATACACTAAATATGATAGGTTATATTTCTAGAATGTGTTCTAGAATATGTATTTCTGGAATTCTGTTCTATTATTTGATTTTTTGAATGATAAGAACAGTACCATTTAGCCTAAATTATTAGTATTTTGTAATTTATTTTAATACGTGGTAGTCAAAATTCTCTTATACCTCAGCAGTTACTGTTTTTTGCTGTTCCTGCCTGGATATTTTTCTTGATAAAATTTGGATCATTCTGTTAGAGTCTAAAAAAATTTATATGTTCATTTTATTCAGTTAACTTCACAATTGTAAAGTGATTCTGGGAGAATATAAAAATAAAAATTTGAAGGTGAATAAAAGGTATTTTGAAAAAATGATGGTATACTAAAAAGTGTAGTTATTTTTATACAAATCATTTAAAAGAAACGTTGCTGTTTCCGGAAAACAACACAAATGATCAAAATTAATCTGAGAATTACTATTTGAATTGGTATTTTGAAGTGAATCATTAAATAATTCAGAAGAATTATTAATGAAATAGAAGGACTAGCTCAATATCCTGGTGGCTCAGATGGTAAAAAATCTGCTTGCAATATGGGAGACCAGTGTTCAATCCCTGGGTTGGGAAGATCCCTGGAGAAGGAAATGGCAACCCACTCCAGTATCCTTGCCTGGAGAATCCCGTGGACAGAGGAGCCTGGTGGACTACAGTCCATGGATGGGATCGCAAAGAGACACAACTGAACAACTACTGCTTTCACACTTTGAATCAGAGGTCAGGAAATAGATTACCTATGGAAACATTTTAGGCTATTAACTTCTTAAAGTATGTCTCATTATTTTAAAACATTTATTGAACCCATATTGTGTACCAGATATTTTACAATTCCGTCCTCGTTTTTAGGTAAGGAAAGAAAAACTTGAAAAGTACAAGTAGTTTTCCTACAGTGAGTGACACAGCGTTAGGAGTAAGATCAGGTCTTGGATCTGTATGAATAAAAGCCTGTGCTCTTTGTAATTTCTTGATGTCTTATTTTAATAATGCAGTGTTATTAAATGTTTAAACTGAAGTTTACCTTACTCAGTTTCTTTCCGTGAAGGGATATTTTCTCCTAGCAGAGTACATATTTAGTTGTTTTAATTAAAATATTAAATAGTCAAGCATTATTTATTATTTTTTAGTAAATTTAAAACTACCCAAGAGAATTATGTTATCTTGTCTTAACTCAATCCATTTTATTGACTTTTAAATTAAATATATATACAAAGTCATTTAAAGAGTTCATAACTGGCTGAACTCTTATATTATTCTATACTTAATAAACATATAAGGTTCCAGTAAAGCCTTGGATTAAGTAGAAAACTGGGGGAGAGAGAGAATTTAAATATATCAGTGGCTGGAGAATTCTTAAATAAATTGATCACAGTTTGGTTCGCAAGGCACCTCCTTCTCTTAAAAATGATAAATCAGTTTTAAGTATTATCAATAGTCTTTAGCATCTAGTGTATCTTACTATTTCATGACTGAGTAATAACCTGAAATTACTTATATAACCCTGAAATTAATTATATATGGCAAATTTTCAGAAAGTTATATGTGTGTTAGTATTAGTGCTTTATTTTTTAAAATTTTTTATCAAAATCCATTTATTCATATGGCGAGAATTGTTCCTTAGAGCACTGTGTTAAAAAAGAAAGAAAAGGAAACCAAATGAAATGTCCAAACTAGTGGAGGCATTTACAAGTGTGGTTGTTGTTGTTGTTGTTATTTTTGGCTGTACTGTTTTTAACTTCTCTTTAGCTGACAGGTAATTTAGCTTTTAAAAAATTGGTAGGGAACTTGCTATGGAAAGCATATGATATTTTACAATATAGAGGTTGGATCTGAGGGGTAATTTTTATCAGTAGCTCTTTGATTGTCCTTCTTTTAGGTTGACCTTGCCAATTTTAATATAAATTCTTCAGTTATTCACTTAGAAGACTTTAAAAATGTAAAGTTTCCATTTACAGGCAACGTTCTGCATTGGGAGAATGTCTGGCTGCTTTTGCTGGTGCCTTTCCTGTAGCATTTTTGGAAACTCACCTGGACAAGCACAATATTTACTCCATCTACAATACAAAGTCTTCGAGAGAGAGAGCAGGTAGCAAAGAAGCATGTGTGGTACTTGATATTTGAAGCTAAAAATGAATGACATTTGTAGTATTTTACAACCATGATTTTTTAATGGGCTATTTTAATTTATTATCTCCAATGCTATTTGTTCTTAAGTCTTATTATTTGGAAGTTTTTGGAGTGTTGTATACTATCTCCATTGTTTTTCTGAAAGAAAATTAGTTTCTTTTAAATTAATGAACCACAGACAAGTTAACCCTCTTAATAATAAGACAGAATAATCAGCAATATGGAAAAAGTAGGCCACTCTAATTCAGTTATCTCTTATAGGTAGTCAGCACATGTACAATATTCTTATTTGTTATGATTATGGATTCATTGGAGAAGGAAATGGCAACCCACTTCAATATTTTTGCCTGGAGAATCCTGTGGACAGAGGAGCCTTGTGGGCTGCTGTCCATGGGATCATACAGAGTCGGACACAACTGAAGCGGCTTAGCATGCATGCATGCATTGGAAAAGGAAGTGGCAACCCACTCCAGTGTTCTTGCCTGGAGAATCCCCAGGATGGAGGAGCCAGGTGGGCTGCCATCTATGGGGTCGTGCAAAGTTGGACATGACTGAGGTGACTTAGCAGCAGCAGCAGCAGCATGAATTCATACTTTGCTTTTTTCTCAGTTCACTTGATAGATCCATCTTATTGGGACAGTTTTATTCCATGTGTTTTTTTCTAATAGTATTGTTCTCTAAGTCTGATAAACTATATTTTATATTAGTTGTTTTCCAAAAGCCTTGCAATCAGTCACTTCAGTCACTCAGTCATGTCTGACTCTTTGCGACCCCATGGACTACAGCACACCAGGCCTCCCTGTCCATCACCAACTCCCAGAGCTTACTCAAACTCATGTCCATTGAGTCAGTGATGCCTTCCAACTATCTCATCCTGTGTCATCCCCTTCTCCTCCCACCTTCAATCTTTCCCAGCACCAGGGTCTTTTCAAATGAGTCAGTTCTTTACATCAGGTGGCCAAAGTATTGGAGTTTCAGCTTCAGCATCAATCCTTCCAATGAATGTTCTGGACTGATTTCCTTTAGGATGGACTGGTTGGATCTCTTTGCAGTCCAAGGGACTCCCAAGAATCTTCTCCAGTACCATGGTTCAAAAGCATCAATTCTTTGGCACTCAGCTTTCTTTACAGTCCACCTCTCACATCCATACATGACTACTGGAAAAACCAGTAGTAGAGAGACAGACCTTTGTTGGTAATATCTCTGCTTTTTAATAATGCTGTCTAGGTTGATCATAACTTTTGTTCCAAGGAACAAGCATCTTTTAATTTCATGGCTGCAGTCACCACCTGCAGTGATTTTGGAGCCTCCTAAAATAAAGTCGGTCACTGTTTCCACTGTTTCCCCATCTAGTTGCCACAAAGTGATGGGACCAGATACCATGATCTTAGTTTTCTCAATGTTGAGTTTTAAGCCAGCTATTTCCCTCTCCTCCTTCACCTTCATGAAGAGGCTTTTTAGTTCCTCTTCACTTTCTGCCATAAGGGTAGTGTCATCTGCAGATCTGAGGTTATTGATATTTCTCCCAGCAATCTTGATTCCAGCTTGTGTTTCCTCCAGCCCAGTGTTTCTCATGATGTACTCTGCATATAAGTTAAATAAGCAGGGTGACAATATTAAGCCTTGACATATCCCTGTCCCTATTTTGAACCAGTCTGTTGTTCCATGTCCAGTTCTAACTGTTGCTTCCTGACCTGCATACAGATTTCTCAAGAGGCAGGTCATGTGGTCTGGTATTCCCATCTTTCAGAATTTTCCACAGTTTGTTGTGATCCACACAGTCAAAGGCTTTGGCATAGTCAATTAAATAGAAGTAGGTGTTGCGTTCCCCAAACTTGGACAAGAATATTTGCTGTTCACAAATGCATACATCTCTGTTAATGAGATGTATGCATTTAATTAATGAGATCATTTTGTGTAATTCATGTTTGTATGGGAGTTACTGGTTACACTAACTTTATAGTGAATTTTTCAAGTAAGAATGCTTTTTAAACGTTAAATAATTATCATTTACTTTACCTAGTTTGTAATTCTAATTTCAGATCAGAGAGAGGAAGCTAAAGGAAAATATGTTGACTATAATTTAGCAATATTTTTCTAGATAGTTGCACAATATATTTGTAAACAGTGAAACAGTTAAATTTGTATTATTTTCTGTGTAAGAATGTCTTGTTGTCTTATTAAGGATTTTTGATCCTTTAATATTTTTGCAATGAATCAAGAATGAAGCAGAATGCTATTTCATTACAGATAAGCAAATACACAGAGCCAGTAATTTACCTGCTTATTTTTTATAATACATCATTTTCATAACAAAGCAAAAGAACTGCATTTAATGATTCTCCTTCATTCACTTTTTACTCATGCCATGCAACATATGATTGTTGGTAGGTGGAGGAGACAGAATACAAAGATGAATATGACTTGATTCTTTTCCTCTGGGAGGTTCTAGATGTATCGAGGAAGAGAAACTGATGAATATATGTGATAGAACTCACAATAAAGAGCACTGGGGGTGTGAAAAAGCAGTTTGAGCTAAGAGCACCTGGGAAGACTTAACAAAGTTGGTACAATATGAGCATTAAAATTAGGGACACTGCAATGCTGGTACTTAGGGGAAACTTTAAGTACTTTGAGGTGACGATAGCTTTCAGGAAAGAAAGAGAAAAGATGAGGTAAGTATTGGAAAACAAGAAGAGGTGAGGTAGGCTTTCCGGGTCAGGTAAGGAATGGGGACTGTACCAGTGCAATAGGACCCTTTCACTGGCTTTGAAAAGTGGAGTAACGTGAGTAGACTTGTATTGTAGAAGTCCATCATGATAGAAATAAGAGAGATGGAGTAGTGCATGTCACCAATTAGAAAATGATTGTGGTAATTCAGAAGAGATCTGATTGGATAAGGCCCCTTGGATGAAGTTTGTAGTGCAGAGGTTATGAGAAATCCTCAAGATAGAAGCATCTCCTATAGGAGATGAAGGAGCCTCCCAGCCTAGAATTTCTCCCAGGTTTCTAGCCTGGGTGACTCACCAGATAACGTTGTCCTCACCGAGATACTACTAGTACAGGCTGAAGAGGTAGATTGGAGAGGAAAGGTCAAGTTTAAATTTAGACTCATTTGCAGTTGGCTTTTTGACACATTCCTTATGAAGCACACACTCACACAAAGCTTTAGGAAATATGGGATTTAGAGTTAATTTGCCTGAACAGAATCTCATAGGAATGGCCAGAATTGCCTAGGCAAACATACAAGCTAAGAGAAGTGAGTTCAACACAAATCTCTAAAGAAAACCCACATATAAAAGTTCAGCAAAGTGAAAAGATTTAGTAAAAAGAGACTGGCAAAATTTAGAAAAGAGTCCAAGAAGAATGAATGCATTGAAGTTAAGGAAAGGGGGATTTTAGGAAAAGGGAATTTTGGTCACTGATGTGAAGTTTTACTTTAAATAAGGATTAGAAAAGTAAAATTGTTTAGTGGTAGAAAGCAGAGCATTCACATCTGTGGCTAGGAGAGCACCTGAAAAGTGAACAGTCTGGGAGAGACTTAAGCATATGTATAGGCTGCTAGGGAGGAGACAGTGGGGAAGGAGCTGAAAATGCAATCCTGAGCAAGGCATCTGCTGGAGTGTAGGCTTGACATTAGGTCACAGATGGAACAGTGAACCTCAGAACTCCTTCCTCTGAAAAGGGGAATAGAGGTGAATGTGAAACCAGAGGCATAAATCCTGGCCACATGAGAGCAGGCAGTTGGAGGGAGAGACATCTGCTCTGAAGTACAAGGGATGGTCATTTGCTGATCTTCAGGTGGTGGAGTCGGGACTTGGGGGCAAAGAAAGTTTGAAATAGCTGCCATGAGAAGAGGGGGTGGGATCCAGCTGAAGACATGCCAGGTCTGGCTGAGTTTTGAAGCTCAGCATGAAATGGTTGCTCATGCCTGTTATTAACAGTGGCCATGTGGCTGGCAGGTCACTTCTTTGACCAAACACATGTCATTTGTATGTGTGTTTCTCTAGCTCTTAATTTGCCTACTAACGTGGAAGATGTTTGTCCAAATATACCATCTTTGGAGAAGCTCATGGAAGAAATTGTGGACTTGGCTGAGTCCGGTATTCGCTACACACAGATGCCACACGTGATGGAAGTTATCCTGCCCATGCTTTGTAGCTACATGTCTCGTTGGTGGGAGCATGGACCTGAGAATAATCCGGGAAGGGCTGAGATGTGCTGTACGGCTCTGAACTCGGAGCACATGAACACACTGCTGGGAAATATCCTGAAAATCATATATAACAACTTGGGTATTGATGAGGGAGCCTGGATGAAGAGGTTAGCAGGTAAGACTGAGAAGGAATGTGCCATTTATGTTTTGTTTTCAGAAAGGTTCGAAGTGCAGAAGACTAGAATCTTCCTCTCTCAGTCTTGATTAATATTTGCTTCTGTACTCAAAAAATATTCTTGATTGTTTCTTTCATGCTGTTTGCTGTTCTTAAAAAAAAAAAAGACTAGATTTAATCAGACATTGTGTAACTTTCCATATAGTTAGTACATTTAAGTGAGAAAACATTTTCTTAATTTTGACCAATCTCGCAAAGATTAATCTTTCTAAGATTAATTATAACACAGCAATCAAAATTAATGATTCTGTAGACAGAGACAAAAATTTTGAACTCACTGGATTTTGAACTCACCCACTTTTAGCATTCTGTCTTTGCAGGAGTCATGGAGGATTGCACTATTTATATTGAGTAATTGGAAGCAATCTGAGTGACCAGGAAATAGAGAATGGTTAAATAGGTTGTGCATATCCATATTCCAGAATATTATGCTTTTTTTAAATGTTAAGATTTCAATATTTTATGACTTAGAGAATATTCAGAATATCACAGAGGATTAAAAGAAGAGTTTTAAAAACTTGAATTCAGAAGTATACATATGAAGTTGTTTATTGACAGAATTCCCCCCCACAAATATACCAATGTCTTATTAATTTGCCCCCCAAATATACCAATGTCTTATTAATTTGGATAGAGTGATTTTGGTCCATTTTTAACATTTTTCTTTTATACATTTCCCCAATGCATCTATATTACACTTACAGGAAAAAAATTCATTTTAAAAAAGGTTTAAAAAACAAACTTATGGTTACCAAATGGGAAAGGTTGCCAGGGTTGGGGGGAGTAGGAATAAATTAGGAGCTTGGGATTAATGTGTACATACTACCATATATAAAATAGACAGTCAATAAGTGCCTACTATATAGCAGAGGGAACTCAACAGTCTTCTGTAATAACCTATATAGGAAAGGAGTCTGATAAAGAATGGATGTATGTATATCTATAGCTGAAGCACTTTGCTGTACACTTGAAACTAATACAACATTGTAAATCAACTATACTCCAATATAAGATAAAAATTCAATTTTAAAAATGGTCTAATCAAGCTTACAACTGTTGTTAACAGCTTCAACTATTATTAAATAAAAAGGCAATATTATATGTAATCTAGCTCTTCCTTTGGAACAAAGATAAAGATAGTTAAAGTGTAATGGCATAGTGGTTATATAGTAGTAGGCATGTGGTCTCATAGGATTATTCAGTGTGTATCTCTTCTTTAAAAAAAAAAAAAAAAGAGGGGCCCAGGGGACTTTTTCCATTGGGGGACTTTTCTTCTTTGTGGGAAAGTAATTGATTTCCAAAGTGAATGAATGTCTTTTTTTTTTAATTCTCAGTTAGCTATCAATTTCTTTTTTGAAAACAAGGAAGCACATCAAATTCAATTCAGTAATCATTTTTGAGCAGCAGCTATGTAATTAGCTTTGGGACTAGAAAAGGGGCTGAGGCATGGGCTGAATTCTGAAGGAAGCCATGTGCTGGAGGAGAGGGAGGCTTAATTATGCTACAATTGTAATGACCATCTAATCCTCATTTAATGAATGTTTATGCAGAACAGCATATTAATGTCTTTCTTCAAACAGTGTTTTCCCAGCCTATTATAAATAAAGTGAAACCTCAGCTTTTGAAAACTCATTTCTTGCCATTAATGGAGAAGCTCAAGAAAAAGGCAGCGATGGTGGTATCAGAAGAGGACCATCTGAAATCTGAGGCCAGGGGAGATATGTCTGAAGCCGAACTTCTCATCCTAGATGAGTTCACCACACTGGCCAGAGATCTCTATGCCTTCTATCCACTCCTGATTAGATTTGTGGACTATAACAGGTAGACCAGCGGTCCCCAACCTTTTTGGCACCAGGGACTGGTTTCATAGGAAATAATTTTTCCATGGAACGGGGTTGGGTTGAGGGTGATGGTTTTGGGATGATACAAGCACATTACATTTATTGTGTACTTTATTTCTATTATTATTGCTTTGTGATATATAATGAAATAATTATGAAACTCACCATGATGCACAATCTCTGGGAGCCTTGAGTTTGTTTTTCTGCAAATAAGGGGTACTTCCCATGGTGAAGAATCTGCCTGCTAGGAGACATGGATTTGATCCCTGAGTTGGGAAGATCCCCTAGAAAAGGTAATGGCGATTCACTCTGGTATTCTTGCCTGGGAAATCCCATGGACAGACGATCCTGGTGGGCTATAGCCCATGGGGTCGCAAAAGAGTCAGACACAACTGAGTGACTAAACAACAACATAAAAGAACACAACATAGATCTCTCGAATGTGCAGTTTACAGTACAGTTCTAATGCCACTCGTGCTGTGACAGGAGGCAGAGCTCAGGCGATAAAGAGAGTGATGCGGAAGAGCTGTAAATACAGGTGAATCTTTGCTCGCTTGCCTGCAGCTCACCTCCTCCTTTGCAGCCTGGTTCCTAACAGGCCATGGACTGGTAACAGTCCATGGACTGGGGACCCCTGAGGTAGAATGTTCAAAAGTGATTTAATGTCTGTAATTCAGTCATAACTTTACTGGGTTCATATGTCCCAGTGGAATTGCTTCATTCACTACTTAGCAATGAGATTTTGCATGAGGATGATATTACCAGATATTTGTAGATAAGTGAATTTCACCAAGCAAAAATTACAGTTGGAGATTCCATTCTGGAGCAGTCCACATCTCACATGTGAAAGCTGGCAGGTTGCCAGTTACAATGTTTAAATTATTTTAAAGGTTACAACTGTACACTGAACAATTTATGAGCTCTGTGAGCAAGCACGATTGCCCTCAGTTTACTTGGTTTCGAACTTTGAAAGGTGACTTTTTTAAAAAATTAACTTCAAGAAGTAACTGAGGCACCACTTTATTATATGATCCAGGGCAAAGTGGCTGAAAGAGCCTAACCAAGAAGCAGAAGATCTTTTCCGCATGGTTGCTGAAGTGTTTATCTACTGGTCAAAATCCCATGTAAGTAGAAAAAATATTGACAATGCTTACTGTTTCGTATATGTTAAGGACTTACAAAATTTAATCAATCTTCCAATTCCCTTAGTTAATACCTATTACAGTTTCTCAAGCTTATCTCACAAGTATCATTAAACTGGTGAGGAGAGAGACAAGGTTTCCCTGGGGAGTTTGAGGCAGTATAAGCCTTCTGTTGACTTTTGTAACTTATCCTCAGTCACAGAGATTTTTAATTGCCCTGAGTTATCATACTGATTTATTATAATCAGTAGGTTTTTAGATGACTGCCCAATGATACTTTTAAGAATAAGAAAAAATCTGAATATGTGCTTTTGAATTTCATGAATATATTTAAATACAAATCTGTTCAGTTCAGTCGCTCAGTCGTGTCTGACTGTGACCCCATGAACTGCAGCACACCAGGCTTCCCTGTCCATCACCAACTCCCAGAGCTTACACAAACTCATGTCCATAGAGTCAGTGATGCCATCCAACCATCTCATCCTCTGTCGTCCCCTGCTCCTCCTGCCTTCAATCTTTCCCAGCATCAGGGTCTTTTCCAATGAGTCAGTTCTTTGCATCAGGTGGCCAAAGTATTGGAGTTTCAGCTTCAGCATCAGTCCTTCCAATGAATATTCAGGACTGATTTCCTTTGGATGGACTGGTTGGATCTCCTTGTAGTCCAAGGGACTCTCAAAAGTCTTCTCCAACACCACAGTTCAAAAGCATCAGTTCTTCGGCGCTCAGCTTTTTTTTATAGTCCAACTCTCACATCCATACATGACTACTGGAAAAACCATAGCTTGGACTAGATGGACCTTTGTTTGCAAAGTAATATCTCTGCTTTTTAATATGCTGTCTAGGTTGGTCAAAGTTTTTTTTTTTCCCCAAGGTACAAGCATCTTTTAATTTCATGGCTGCAGTCAACCTGCAGTGATTTTGGAGCTCCCCAAAATAAAGTCTCATTGTTTGTTTCCCCATATATATTATAACCCAGATTTTTAAAAGTGAAACTATATAAGTATCCATAAGATTAATAGTAAAATTAGAATATTAATGTGAGCTGTATGAAAATTGAGGCTTAATCTGTTCTCTGTCCTTGATAGAAATCTTTAATTACTTATCAATTATTAATATATGTAGATGCTTACTATGAAGTTGTTTTGTTCAGGTTATGCTTCTTTAAAAAAGAAGGACATACAGTTATATTGTTAGCCTCTCTTTTAAAACTCTGTGGTTTCTGCTTTTATTCTATATTTGCTTTAACTACTATCAGTGCTTAAACACTTGACTTTGCTGGTGTTTTTATGTTCCTAAATTTAAAGTGAATAAAATAATGTTAGGGTACATGAAAAAGTAGTTAAAATATCTGACAGAAAGTTGTGTTATAGTTGTGCATGCCCTTAGTAAATCTGTGTTTATTCCAAAAGCAGCACATATGCTTTTCATCAGATAGTGGGAGTTCGAGTATTCATTTTATCCCCTGGTAGCTGTGTGACTTGGTTACTTAAATTTCCTAAATCTTAGTTTTCCCATCTTTAAAGCATTCATATTTCTATCTTAGTTCCCAGAATTGTTGTTCCCAGCCAGGCACCCTCACTGGATATTCAACAACTATTTGTTTCCTTTCTTTATGTCTTATATATTAAATTACTACTTATCTTGGTAGAAACTTTGGGGTCCTGTGTAATCTCTAATTATTTGAACTTCTTATCTCTGTGGCTTTAATTGAAACTTCCTTTGGAACTTCTCAGAATTTCAAAAGGGAGGAGCAGAACTTTGTGGTGCAGAATGAAATCAACAATATGTCTTTCCTTATTATGGACACCAAGTCAAAGATGTCCAAGGTATGACTATAATCCGTTTTATGTTCTAGAAAATGTTTGAATATAATGTTCATTCATTGAATAGGTTGATAGTTTTTAGATCTTTTGAAGGTTTATACCTGGAATTTGATAGATTTGATAATATTGTTTACTGACTAAACACATACCCACACAGATTTAAGGATGCCTAGGACTTGTAATCAGGTGTGGTAAGATATATAGATATGGAAATGACTATCACGGAGGAAGATTTTATTCACAATTCCCTGGAGGCAGAAGGGTAAGTCATGAGGCAGAGGGAGGAAGGGGAGAATATGAACAGGAACCTTTATTATGGTTTCTGTGGGAAGGAGCAGGCAACGTAGGGTAAGAAGGTTTAGAATTGGATGGTTTGAATAATTTCAGCAGGCTCTGGGGTGTAGGGACTGTTCCTAGTTGTCTGGTGCCTGGTCCTTGGTAATGAGGGCGGGTGGACTGAGGTTCAGGTAAAGGAGGTGATTGGAGGACAAGGACTCTGGATTGACTGGTTTGTCTGTGAAAGATGTGCTTACAGACAAGTAATTTTGTATTTCTAGGAATTGACTAGCTCTGGGAGGAGCAATCAAAGATCAGCAAGGTCCAAGATGTTAAAGCATCAGAATAATAAGGCATGTTTAGTAGACATACACATTCATAAAATTGCCAATCAGTATGATGTACATATAATTAGTCAATGATATATATATAGAAGGCAGTGGCACCCCACTCCAACACTCTTGCCTGGAAAATCCCATGGATGGAGGAGCCTGGTGGGCTGCAGTCCATGGGGTCGCTAAGAGTTGGGCACGACTGAGCAACTTCACTTTTGCTTTTCACTTTCTTGCATTGGAGAAGGAAATGGCAACCCACTCCAGTATTTTTGCCTGGAGAATCCCAGAGACAGAGGAGCCTAGTAGGCTGCCGTCTGTGGGGTCACACAGAGTCAGACACGACTGAAGCGACTTAGCAGCAGCATATATTCATCAAGAGTAAATATATGTACATATATACACCTCAAAATAATTAGCTGCATTGTTTAAGAAAGAACCACATGGATAAATTCCAAATTCTCACACATGAAATGGAAATTTTTGCTTTCTCTATCTCTCAAGTTGGGGACTGGCATGTGTGCATAGTTGCTCAGTCATGTCCAGCTCTGCAGAGGACCTTTCAAAACACTGAAAAATATGTGCTTTTATTGTTTGTATTACCTCTAAATAAGTAGATGAATATATTACATGGGATAGCACACAAGGTATGCTAGTGAATGGTCAAAAATGCAAAATAGTATGGCACTCTAGCCAAGGATATCAATCTCCACCAACTCAACAAATTACTGAAGAGAGATGCCTTGGGAGAAGGGAGATGGTACCCCACTGAACCCCAAGAGTGCATCTAATTTGTTCCGTTGATGATCACTGGGAAAATAAAACAGCATCACCCAATACTCTAGTCTTATTTAGAGTTGTACATGCCATGTATTTGACACTGCTAGACATGAACTTAAAACTAATGCTAGCTGAAGCTTTGTATCCCTAGTTGTCTGACTGCTGTGGGTTATTATTTTGTGTGTCTATGTTATTGAAACTCTCAAAAACGATGATAAATTTTCTTTTCTCTGGGAAGACAATAAGCCTGAAGAGTGAGGAGTTGCTCCTTTGGAAGATGATGTACTAAGGGTATACATTTCACAGGGGTATTTTGAACTGAAAACTGTTAGTGAATCACTTTGCTTTGTCATTATGTTGTCAGTTTAGACCAGTGTTAACAGAGGCATAGAGAGAGCCCATAAGAGGTCAGGGATTCTTGAGTATTTGCAAATCAATCAATATGATACACCACATTAACAAATTGAAACATAAAAACCATATGATTATCTCAATAGATGCAGAGAAATCCTTTGACAAAACTCAACATCCATTTATGATAAAAACCCTCCAGAAAGCAGGCATAGAAGGAACATACCTTAACATAATAAAAGCCATATATGATAAACTCACAGCAAACATTATCCTCAATGGTGAAAAATTGAAAACATTTCCCCTAAAGTCAGGAACAAGACAATGATGCCCACTCTCACCACTACTATTCAAAATAGTTTTGGAAGTTTTAGCCACAGCAATCAGAGAAGAAAAAGAGATAAAAGGAATCCAGATTGGAAAAGAAGAAGTAAAACTCTCCCTGTTTGCAGATGACATGATCCTCTATATAGAAAACCCTAAACACCCCACCAGAAAATTACTAGAGCTAATCAATGAATATAGTAAAGTTGCGGGATATAAAATTAACACACAGAAATCTCTTGCATTCCTATACACTAGCAATGAGAAAACAAAGATAAGGAAACAATTCTATTCACCATTGCAATTAAAAGAATAAAATACTTAGGAATAAAGTGAAGTTGCTCAGTCATGTCCCGCTCTTTGCGACCCCATGGACTGTAGCCTACCAGGTTACACCATCCATGGGATTTTCCAGGCAGGAATACTGGAGTGGGTTGCCATTTCCTTCTCCAGGAGATCTTCCCTCCCCAGGGATTGAAGCCAGGTCTCCTGCATTGTAGGCAGATGCTTTACCATCTGAGCCACCAGGGGAGTCTCTATACTTAGGAATAAATCTACTAAAGAAACAGAAGCCCTATATATAGAAAACTATAAAACACTGATGAAAGAAACAAAAGATGACACAAATAGATGGTGAAATGTACCATGTTGATGGATCAGAAGAATCAATATAATGAAAATGAGTATACTATCCAAAGCAATCTATAGATTCAGTGCAATCCCTATCCAGCTACCGATGGTATTTTTCAGAGAACTAGAACAAAGAATTTCACAGTTTGTATGGAAATACAAAAAACCTCAGATAGCCAAAGCAGTTTTGAGAAAGAAGAATGGAACTGGAGGAATCAACCTGCGTGGCTTCAGGCTATACTACAAAGCAGCAATCATGAAGACAGTATGTACTGCCACAAAGAAAGAAACATAGATCAATGGAACAAAATAGAAAGCCCAGAGATAAATCCATGCACCTATGGACACCTTATCTTTGACAAAGGAGGCAAGAATATACAATGAAGAAAAGTCAATCTCTTTACAAAGTGGTGCTGGGAAAACTGGTCAACCACTTGTAAAAGAATGAAACTAGAACACTTTCTAACACCATACACAAAAATAAACTCAAATTGGATTAAAAATCTAAATGTAAGACCAGAAACTATAAAACTCCTAGAGGAAAACATAGGCAAAACACTCTGACGTAAATCATAGCAGGATTCTCTATGACCCACCTCCCAGAGTAATGGAAATAAAAGCAAAAATAAATGGGACCTAATTAAACTTAAAAGCTTTTGCACAACGAAGGAAACTACAAGCAGGGTGAAAAGACAGCCTTCAGAATGGGAGAAATAATAGCAAATGAAGCAACTGACAAAGAATTGATCTCAAAAATATACAAGCAACTCCTGCAGCTCAATTCCAGAAAAATAAGCAACCCAATCAAAAAATGGGCCAAAGAACTAAACAGACATTTCTCCAAAGAAGACATACAGATGGCTAACAAACACATGAAAAGATTCTCAACATCACTCATTATCAGAGAAATGCAAATCAAAACCACAATGAGGTACCATCTCACACTGGTCAGAATGGCTGCTATCAAAAAGTCTACAAACAATAAATGCTAGAGAGGGTGTGGGAAAAAAAGGAACCTTCTAACACTGTTGGTGGGAATGCAAAACTAGTATAGCTACTATGGAGAACAGAGTGGAGATTCCTTAAAAAACTGGAAATAGAACTGCCTTATGACCCAGCAATCTCACTGCTGGGCATACACACCAAGGAAACCAGAATTGAAAGAGACACGTGTACCCCAATGTTCATCGCAGCACTGTTTACAATAGCCAGGACATGGAAGCAACCTAGATGTCCATCAGCAGATGAATGGATAAGAAATCTGTGGTACATAGACACAATGGAATATTACTCAGCTATTAAAAAGAATGCATTTGAATCAGTTCTAATGAGGTGGATGAAACTGGAGCCTATTATACAGAGTGAAGTAAGTCAGAAAGAAAAACACCAATATTTATATTAATGCATATATATGGAATTTAGAAAGATGGTAATGATGACCTTATATGCAAGACAGCAAAAGAGATACAGAGATAAAGAACAGACTTTTGGACTCTGTGGGAGAAGGTGAGGGTGGGATGATTTGAGAGAAGAGCATTGAAACATGTATATTATCATATGTGAAATAGATTGTCAGGAACTCCTTCTGAACAGAGATTGAGACCAATACAAACACCAACCAAGAGACAGATTGTCACATATCAAGTCTTCAGCTAGTCCCTCAAGCAGGGATAATCACTATGTATATGGAGTACCATTTCTAAAATTAGAAGACTGTAAGTTGGCCAGCAGACCAATGTAGAGTAAGGTAATCTGGGATAGGGAAGCTCAGTTTGACCTAAAGCAAAATATCTGTAGCCTAGAGGGAGGCCAGTGTATAGATAATTGGCCATAATACTTGGGTAGTTCCAGTTTTCTTATTTTTTGAGGAACCTCCATGCAGTCCACAGTGGTTGAACCAATTTGCATTCCCACTAATAGTGCACAAGGGTTCCCTTTCTTCCACTTTGTCACCAAAACTTGTATCTTTTGTCTTTTTGAGGTATAGTGTCACTTTTATACTTCATATATCTAAAAATGTTTAAATCATCTATGATATTATTTGTGTCTACTTCGGGAGAGTTGTAGGCCATTTCATTGGGGGAATATTAGTAAATTCTTCCCTTTTTCTTGGTCCTCTATTAAATTTTACATCACTTTAGGTGAATTTGTTGGAGCTATATTTGTGGTGTGTGTGAGAGAAAGATAGAAATACACACACACACAGATTTATTTAAGATAGAGTTTGTTTGTCCTACTTTCCTCCTTAACTATGCTGTCAACAGAAATAATCAACAGTCTAGTAATAGGAATAAACAAGAGTTTTATCAGAGCCAAACAGAACTGTAACCTGGGAGACACAGATTCAAGAAGCACTCAGAGGTGTGTTCTGCCATACTGCAAAATGCAGGAGACTAATAAAAGCAAACACCGGAAAATTACCTAAGTTGTTTGTCAAGAATTATGATTGGAGCTGGCAAGAAGTAAATGTGCTTGTTTAGTAAGGATTGATTGGGGTCTGAAATAGTTGCATAGTTCCCAGAGGAGGTCTTGAGACTATAAGGTTATAGCTGGAAGCTGCTGGCAGATCTTGTTTTGAGGGTGGCTGGTGGTGTCCTTGAGTCTGAACCTTGAGTTCAGGTTCTCAGTAATGCAGGATCATGTCTCCAACCACATTCATAGTGGCCACTGAGCTCCATTTGGGATGCCTGAATGATTGTTACTCTATTTTAATTTTTTAAATGTATTATTTTCTTTAATGGTTAAAGCAGATGTGCAATGAGTGTTTAGCGGGTCACAAAACAAGCTGTTCTGGTTAGCGTAAAATTTCAGTTAAATTATGTATGACCTAAGAAGGACTTCCCCAGATCTCAATATCTGAAATTTTATTCCATCAGTACCTGCATATTGACCATGTTATTGTGTATTCATGTCTGATTCAAATGTTAGGTAATGGATTGAAAATAAAATATGCACATTCAGTAACTATAGCAGTTCTGTTCAAATTATTGAACAGTTCCTATGAGTCAGGCACAGTGCTTAGTTCTATATACAGAAAGGAAGAAAATAGGTTTGACCAGTTCCCTAATGGAGCTCCCAAGACTGGGGAGGAAATAGGCACTGAATAAGCAAAACCAACACATACAGATGTCCATGAGGATATTTGGTTTTGCATATATTTAATTTCTTCATACCAATAGTGGACTATTATCAGCCATAAATGTCCAAAGATATATTAACTATTCTTTTCAGTTTACAGATTTTCTGTGGTATAGAAGACAAGATTACATAATATTTTGAGCATAAGTGAATTAATTTTTCTAATATTTCTCAAAATTGAACAATGTACAGTTGCCTTTAGTGTTGATTTAAATTATTTTTATTATAAGGTAGGTCATCTAAATATTTATAAATATCAAACCAAGTTTAAGTTCCATTTACTTATGCAACCATAAAGCTAAAAGAGCTTTAGAAATTAAAATCAAAGAAAACTTCAACACCAATACAATGTAGGTTTTAATATATTAATATTTAGTAATATTGTTTTTCTAAGACCGAATTACCACTGTTGGGTTGAAATATGTTTGCATAATTTGTTTGCTTTTTAGGGTGGTGGTTCCTCAAATGGGTTGATTATTTTAATCACTGTGGCTATGTTTCCTTTTAGCAAAGAGCTCATTCAAAATCACTAATTTATTATTTTTATAGATTAATGAATTTAAGAGTACAAATAACTATTCATTGTACTTTTTTAATGAAACTTAATGAGAATAATCTCTTACAAATTGGTACAGATGAAAGTGGGATCTGTGCAATAAGTGGGCTTCCCAAGTGGCGTTAATTATAAAGAATCTGCCTGCCAATGCAAAAGACGTAAGAGACACAGGTTTGATCCCTGGACCAGAAAGATCCCTGGAGTAGGAAATGGCAACCCACTCTAGTATTCTTGCCTGGAGAATCCCCATGGACAGAGGAGCCTGGTGGGTTATAGTCTGTAGGGTCACAAAGAGTTGGACAGGACGAAGCTATAAGTACATCTCTTTGGAAAGTGAATGTGATTTTTATTACTATGGTTCAGATTTCATAGATTTGATATACTACTACTACTACTACTACTAAGTCACTTCAGTCGTGTCCGACTCTATGCGACACCATAGATGACAGCCCACCAGGCTCCCCGGTCCCTGGGATTCTCCAGGCAAGAACACGGGAGTGGGTTGCCATTTCCTTCTCCAATGCATGAAAGTGAAAAGTGAAAGTGAAGTCGCTCAGTCGTGTCTGACTCTTAGCGACCCCATGGACTGCAGCCCACCAGGCTCCTCCATCCATGGGATTTCCCAGGCAAGAGTACTGGAGTGGGGTGCCATTGCCTTCTCTGAGATTTGATATATATATATATCAATATATGCTATATATGTAATGATATAATACATTATATAATATATATGATATTATTAACATATCATCTACTGTCACTACATGATTTCAGTTGTTTCAAAACTTTCACTATGCAAAAAACTTCTTTCAGTATCATGTTGTGATATATTTTGCCTTCTNTTGATATATATATATATCAATATATGCTATATATGTAATGATATAATACATTATATAATATATATGATATTATTAACATATCATCTACTGTCACTACATGATTTCAGTTGTTTCAAAACTTTCACTATGCAAAAAACTTCTTTCAGTATCATGTTGTGATATATTTTGCCTTCTTTTGGGGAAGACTAGTCATTTGTATATTAAATTCTCTTCTGTTTTTTCTCAGCTCGAAACTATTACACCATATCATTATCATAAAAGTATCTTTAATGTTTGCTTTGTCGCTACAAAGAAATTTAACATATACGAACAAGGGTATATGGGACAGTTGTTTTAATTTTAGTCTTCGAATGTGCCCTCTAAATAGAAAAAAGGATCCTCACTACCCAGTGAAAATTAGACTCTATAATTTGAGGTAACCCTAGCACAGGCATGGTTTTCAACAGAATTACAAGGGAACTTAAGTATCATGGCTGGGCTCAGTTGTAAGCAAGTCATCCAGAGACAATCCTAAATATTTAAGTAACACTGATTAGTATATTATTAATATGTCTCTTTCTGTTAGATGGGAATTAAGGCCTCGGGGAGACAAGTGTTCAGCCTATATAAAAGGCAAATAAATGTTTGAGAGTTTTATATATGCTGTGTGTGTGAGAGAGAGACAAAGCAAGCACTTGTCAAAGCAAAAACCATTTATTCTTACATTTTTTTCCTCTTAAGCATTGATAATTATATAACACACAGTATCTGAAATTACCATGAATTTTTCATACATCCATATGCCTCTCTAAAATTACAATGTGCAATTTCTTTCTGAAATTATATAGACGAATCCCCTGTTGGTCCAGTGGTTAGGACTCCACGCTTCCACTGACTGGGGCTTAGGTTCAGTCTCTGACCAGGGAACTAATATTCTTCAAGCCACATGGTGTGGCCATGCTAAAAACAAAAACAAACTCAACAAAATAATAACCCTTTTTTTTTTTCTTAAAAAATATAGAAATGCCTATGGGGGAATTAAAGTGACTTGGGAATCTGAGAAGTAGGACTTAAAATGAGCAAGAGATGCTGAAAAGAAAGAGAAGAGGTATTCTCAGTAGGATTTTCAAAAACAGGGACCAGCAGAAAATGAGGAAGATGAAAACCACAGTCAGTTAGAAAAGGCTCATGAATCCTGAGACAAGAAATTGTTGCAGATTCCAATGTTTATCTTTGTTCCATAGGCGGCTGTTTCTGATCAGGAAAGGAAGAAAATGAAGCGCAAAGGGGACCGATATTCCATGCAGACATCTCTTATTGTGGCTGCTCTGAAGCGGTTACTGCCCATTGGGTTGAACATCTGTGCCCCTGGGGACCAGGAGCTCATTGCTCTGGCCAAAAATCGCTTTGGTCTGGTAAGGCTCCTGTTCCTCCCGTTGGGAAAGATCATTTGACCTCCAGCTCCTCAGGTGTTTGGATTCCTTTGTCTCCCTGTTCCGTGTCAATGTTCTTTTCATTGAAGTCTTTATTAACCAGTTTTTCTATACAGGCCCTAGGACTCAGACACAGAGATGGCCTAATATTTTTTGGGGGGGCTGTTTTTATTTCTAAATTGTGTTAATCACCTCAAGGGTATATTCACACACCAAATGGAAAGATGGCAACAAGTCACTAGTAGTGGGGTAAAAAATGGATTTCATATGAACTCCTATATCAAATTTGTGATGAGAGGTATCTGCAGATTTATGATGGGTATTTTTTCATAAATGCATAATGTGTTAGGTTATATGCAAAATGCGTTATGCTGATCGTGGGTGGATAAGATGTTGACTTTTAAATCAGTTTTTCTCCTTAGTGAGCATCAAGATTGAAGTTCTCAAGATTTCTTTATGGCCTTCAACTTTCCTCTATGGTTATACAGAGAGAATGCAGTTTTTTGAAAATAGGCATGCTGTGTTATATACATGTAAAATAAACGGTATATTCTCCCTCCCACACTGAGGAACCTCTCTGTATATCCACAGTTTGAGGCCCTACTGTGAGCAAGTTGAGGGGAGGTTGGGGCCAAGAGGGCTACAGGGATGCAGGCCCGCTGGCTGTTGTTTAATATTTGCTTCTCAGGGTATGCTCTTCATGATTACTGGATATTTGTAGATATTATTGGCTAAAATGACTTCATGGAGATTTTAGAGAATACTGGAGACCTCCTTATGTTTGAACCTAAAGGAATATGCCTCTGTTCTACTTCTTGTGACCTGGAAATTCAGTTGCATTAAATCTAGTGAACTTTCAGTGAAGTTGTTAGGCGATTGTCTTGTTTCAAATCCCAGCAATATCAAAGAATTAACTGAGCGATAATCCCCCAGATTTATGGCATGTATTAAATCCTAGAAAGATGTTTGTTCAGACAGACTATTTCAAAAGAAGTTGGAATTATTTCTATTCACTTGTGACCCTGGATGCACTATAAGACTTCTTTTAGGTAACTTTTATTTCTTGACAGAAAGACACTGAGGATGAAGTTCGAGATATAATCCGCAGTAATATTCATTTACAAGGCAAGGTAAGCCCAATATTATTCAAAAGGATACTTAGCACCTATAAACTATATAGTTAATCTCTCTTTAGAAGAAATATTACAAATAATGTTACTTTAACAAGTAAGGTAGTGAAAATAGATCATTTTAATAATTCGTTATTCTGCTTGCAAATCCTTATGAATTAATGACTCTCAAGATAACAGATGACATATTTCTAAAATAGATCACCAAAGACTGTCAAACTTTGTAAAAAAAAAAAAAAAAGATGGTACCAGTTGAAATAAAGGTTGGGAATTTCCTTCATACAGCTGAATTTCATGAGGACTTTTGTGACATGGAGACAGTTGTCTATGAAAATTTGATATTTTACACCTAGTTCTCAGAAATGAAATAAGTTTAAGGATCATTAGCACATAGGAGATAGTAAGAATTACTATAATAGGAAAGCCAGTGTACATTTAGAAGGGAAACATGAATGAAAACCATTATAACATCTATTTTTTAACTGTGGATAAAATGTTTGCTGTAAGTAGTTTTTGTAGTTGAAGTATTTACCATTATTTGGAAATGCTTTCATAGTAGTGGATGAACTATTCATTTGTTTACTGGACCAGTTATTTAATATGAAAAGTCTTGCAGTTAATTATTTTGACTCAACTATTTGCTTCTATTCAGATGTCCCTCCTGAGGATTTTTTAAATTATGAAAATGTCCAGATGTCAAAAAGGATTGATTATAGTATAATGTATCCCTTTCTGGGTATTAAAATGTTTATTTCCAAAGATCCAAACCATATTCATTTTTTTTTAACACTTCAGAATATAATGTGATAAAGGTGGGACATGCTTTTGCAATATTTGCAATGCACCGAAATTATTTAGGACAGATTTCATGTGCACTTGTTTATGAAGTCCATCATTCATTTAATTTTAACTTTAACAGAGTAGGAGGATAATTCCCATATGAGCATGATGTCTTTGCAGATAAAATCAAAAAGATTTTGAACATTATTCAAAATATTCATAAAGCGTCCTGCTTAACCTCAAGTTTTATACATGGGTATTTGAGGAGATCATGTGTCCCTGCAAGGATCTCAAGATTTCTAGGAAATTTGGGCCCATGCTTTGACAACCATGGTCCCAAATAGAGACAGGAAATATTCAGTACCTCTTATATAGGTGTTGTACCACTCTCAGGAAACACCAAATAAAAAGGTATGTCTTGAATAAGCAGGAGGAAATCCTTCCATTGTATTCTAGCGGTTCAGTTCAGTTCAGTTGAGTCGCTCAGTCATGTCCGACTCTTTGTGACCCCATGAATTGCAGCACGCCAGGCCTCCCTGTTCATCACCATCTCTCGGAGTTCACTCAGACTCACGTCCATCGAGTCCGTGATGCCATCCAGCCATCTCATTCTCTGTCGTCCCCTTCTCCTCCTGCCCCCAATCCCTCCCAGCATCAGAGTCTTTTCCAATGAGTCAACTCTTCGCATGAGGTGGCCAAAGTACTGGAGTTTCAGCTTTAGCATCATTCCTTCCAAAGAAATCCCAGGGCCGATCTCCTTCAGAATGGACTGGTTGGATCTCCTTGCAGTCTAATGGACTCTCAAGAGGTTACTTATAGGAATACTTTGGACAATGTATGCTGTATATTGTGGTATCAGGAAGAAAGAGAAGAGCTGAGAAAGGATGACCATGTATAATCAGTATTTCATCTCCCAATGAATGAAACCTGAAAGTAAAGACATAATGAATACTTATTCTTTGTGACATTTCATTATATACTTTTTATACTAAGGGTTGGGCCCCCATATATATGGACTTAAAAACAATGAGTTCTTTTGTTCTCAGCTCCTTCTTGAACACATTGTCCTAAAATTGTAGGACTGGTAATCCTGGGACAAGAGGGGGTAATTTTATATTAAAAGAATAAAATCTGTAAGTCCAATAGTCCTCACATGAAAAGAGTATATGAAGAAAAAGCATTTTGTTTTATCAGAGGACAAATAGGTGTTGGCAAGTCATTCAGTGTACGAAATTCTGTCTCCAACTAGATAAAAGTTTATTTTTTTGAAGCATTCAGGCTCTGCTTTCTCTGACTAGGAGTTGTAAAGCTTTGGATGTTGTTGATCTAATTCTGCTTCATTATTTTCCATCTCTCATGTTGAAAGGAAATATTTAATGGGAGGAGAAACATAAAAGTATTGCTTTGCCTGTTTTTAATGACATAGTTATTTTAAATTATTTCTTTGAAGTGATCTATCCCTGGAAAGATGCTTGTATTTGTCCATTTCTATGGTTTAAAATAATCTTTCTTAAAAACTTACAGAATTCCATTGTATCTTTAACTCAAGAAATTTGACAGTATTAAAAAGTAGAGTCCATAGATTATCAGAATATGATTCGATATGCCTTCATTGATTTATATTCATTGGTACCTTAGTTTCAGTGAGTCTAGGCTCTTTTGTTGAGTCCTTTTATTTATAGGACTCTTATATTTATAGGATCACATTAAATGTGATCCTATGTCATTGCCTCTAAAGTAAATCTTCACTGATTTGAGTGAAAGGAAAAGAAAAAAAATAGCTTTTGCCTATTTTCTTTCCCTGATGATCTTCAGTTCATCCTTAAATCCTAGTTGAAACTTCACTTGTTTAGAGAAATCTTCCCAACCACAACAGATTAGGTTAAGTCCCCAAGGTACCTTATACTTCTTCCTAGCAGCCCTGTGCCATTGTAAACATTTATTTGATGTCTGTCTGTCTCACCAGATGACAAGTCTCATGAGTACAAGGTACTTCTGTCTTGATCTCTGTGTCATGTTTTCACCACGTGCCTGTGCTCTATACGTAGCTATAGATTGACTCTTCAGAAGTGGGTCACAAGTTAGCACACGATAGAAAGTTAGCACAAGATAGCACAAGATAGAAAAGAAGTGGGTGTTCCTCTCTTTCCTCTGTATGTTTTGAACGGTTTTCTTTTTTCTACAGTTGGAGGATCCTGCTATTAGATGGCAAATGGCTCTTTACAAAGACTTACCCAATAGGACAGAAGACACTTCAGATCCTGAGAAGACAGTGGAAAGGGTCTTGGATATAGCAAATGTACTTTTTCATCTTGAGCAGGTTAGCTTTTGTGTTGATTCACAGTTACATTAACCTTGTAAGAATGTTTTTTTTAAAGGACGTGTGCTAACTTGTGAACCAAAAAGCATACGTGTTCAGCATGTTCGTTAAAAATAATCTGTGTCTCGGGTGCTTAGTATCTAATCAACATTATTTCCAAGCTTATAATTTTTGTAACCATCGATAGATAATGTATTGAGGGAGATCAAGGCCTCTGTTTTATTGTCTTTTCCAAAATATTTCTAAAATTAAACAGATAATTAAGATTATATACTAAATTTTAAACCATTCTAACAAAAATTTCAGGAGTTACTCCTGACTTCAAATGTCTTTTACCTGTATTTTTCATTACTGCTGAAAGCAACATATTTGAGATACTGTCTTTCCCTGGTCTCATATTTGAATTTAAGGTCATTTGTTTAACCCTTCATTTTAATATTTTTGAGCTGATTTTTCTCAGGATCAGCAATACATTACATCAATGACAACCCACTCCAGTACTCTTGCCTGGGAAATCCCATGGACAGAGGAGCCTAGAGGGCTGCAGTCCATGGGGTCGCTGAGGGTCAGACCGACTGAGCGACTTCACTTTCACTTTTCACTTTCATGCATTGGAGAAGGAAATGGCAACCCACTCCAGTGTTCTTGCCTGGAGAATCCCAGGAATGCGGGAGCCTGGTGGGCTGCCGTCTATGGGATCACACAGAGTCGAACGCGACTGAAGTGACTTAGCAGTAGAGAAGAGCAAAAAGGAAAATCCCATGGACGGAGGAGCCTGGTTGGCTGCAGACCATGGGGTCGCTAAGAGTCGGACACGACTGAGCAACTTCACTTTCACTTTTCACTTTCATGCATTGGAGAAGGAAATGGCAACCCACTCCAGTGTTCTTGCCTGGAGAATCCCAGGGACGGTGGAGCCTGGTGAGCTGCCGAATCTGGGGTCTCACAGAGTTGGACACGACTGAAGCGACGCAGCAGCAGCAGCAGCAATGCATTGATATTAAAACCACGTGAGAATAATGTTTTATATCTTTTTTCAGTTGTTTTCTATTTTAAACTATAAAGCTTACTGTGTGTCTTATTTTCTTATTTATTACCTTTGCTCAAGAATTCCCAAACCAATAATATCTGAAATGTTATCAGTTGGTGGATTGGGTTTTTGTGTAAGGAATCTTCTAGCTTACTTAAAATATCTGCAACACAGAGACTTTCTCTGTTTCTCATGAGACCCATTCAACCAGCTAACACTGAAGGTGCTTAGTGCAAACTCAAAAGTGTACTGTCACTGGGTCTCCATGACAGTAACTGCCTGACATGGAGGGACAGTTATTTTACATTAAACATAAAATAATAAAATGCCCTGTATCATCTCAGGATATTGTTATCTGAACGTTTTGTAGAACACACTGCTGCTGCTGCTGCTGCTGCTAAGTCACTTCAGTCGTGTCCGACTTTGTGCGACCCCATAGATGGCAGCCCACCAGGCTCCCCCGTCCCTGCAATAATAAATGTATTTTTTTGATTCCTATTTTATCTCATGATCTCCTATCTCTGCCCAGTTAAATAACTAAAGATATCATCTAATGCAGTATCTGTTAATTTCCTTCTTGTTACTGAAATGCAAATAACTTCTCAAAAGCCATGCAATTTATCACTATACCTGATGAAATTAAGCTAGGATACTCTTATGCCATATGACTATCAATATGTATTCACATTGTGTAACATTGTAGTATTAATAATATAATATTATGTAGACAACTTTATTATTTAGTTATTAATATTAAATATTATTTAATATTATTTAGAGAATGTTTCCCTAAATATTTTCATGAAATATTAAATAAATAAAATAATCATATATCAGCAGATGACAAGATTGAGGTAATGAAATGTTAAGTGATATTTAAGGTCATAGAGGATTCCCTGGTGGTCCAGTGGTTGAGACACTGTACTTCCATTTGAGGGGGCACAGATTCTGTTCCTGGTTAGGGAACCAGGATCCCACATGCCATGCAGCTTGACCAAAAATTTTTAAAAATAGAAAAGTTAAAAGAAAGTCATAGAATTGCATATCTGAAATGATATACATATTAAAGAAGATTGTGCTACATATGCTTGTGCATGCTAAGTCGCTTCAGTTTTGTCTGACTCTTTGTGACCCTATGGACTATAGCCTGCGAGGCTTCTCTGTCCTTGGGATTCTCCAGGCAAGAATACTGGAGTGGGTAGCCATTCCCTTCTCCAGGGGATCTTCCTGACCCAGGGATCGAACCTGCATCTCCTATCTCTCCTGCATTGGCAGGCAGGTTCTTTACCGCTAGCATCACCAATTAAATGGCATTCCTCTCTCATGAGGTTTTAAGTCTTCCTGGTTTTCTTGCACATATCTGTTTGCTTGAATGACTTTTAGATACATTAAATGAAGTTTATTGAACTCTAACTATGTTTTATTATAGTCATATGTTATATATTCATAAACACATGTGGCATAATGAATGACATCATTTGCACAGTAATGAGATTCACTTTACTGAGCAACTATCTATCCATGAATATTTATTGTGTGCACCACAGTGTGACAGCATTGTACGCTGCAGGTCCTGGGGGTTGACTTCTGTCGCTCAACTCAAATGGCTGGTGCTCTAGGAGCGGATACAGACACATAGATAACTAAGTAATGATTTAGATGTGCTAGGATACAGAATGTACTGAAGAGAGAGTAAAAGGAACCCCGACTTTCTCTAGCTGTGATGAGGGTGATCCCTGTGTAAATCTTTAAGATGTGTGAATATCTAGGAAAAGGTAAGCAGGTCAGATTTTAATGGCCAAGTATTCTTCAAAATGTTAAGAATATGAATAAAAGAACTCATGAATTATCAAAAAACAGAAAAGAGTGGGAAATACCTGTGTGCAGAATTCATTCCTTTCATCTCTCTGTTCTTATGTTAATTTGTGAGTCATAGAATAGTTTGCTAAGAATATTTTCACTTGCTAAACAATATTTTCACTTGCAAAAGCAGTGGATGCACAGGAAAGACTTAATTTATCTCAAATGCCAGTGACCTATGCAAGTGACTTTTTGTGCTGTACGTCTGGTCATCTTTCTCAGAAGAGTGAGCTGTCTCCTTGGGATTTTCTAGTACTCAAACACCAGACAAGCTAACGCATCAGCACAGCCAGACATTCAAGCAGTTGCAAGACACAACTTGATGTTCACTTTTGGATCACAGATCTTATCAACATCTATTACTTCATTTATAGGAAAATTCACTATTTAAGGTCTTTCCTTTGGGTATTAAAATGCTCTGCCAAATGGCAGCCTTCATGACAGCGGAGACCTTTTCTAACATGTTCATCAGTGCTTAGATACTTAATTATGTTTGTTGAGTGTTTCCCATGTTGACCACAGTGCCTTATTCTCGGTGAATAGCATTATCCTTGATTCTGTTTTTACCTACACTGTCTTAACAATGTTTTGTTTTCCTTAACATAACCGAGAAGAAAACTGAACTAACTGGATAGTTATGAGAAAGTGTTTCTTGATTTTATAGAGGAAAGAGGATGACAGAAATAAGTGCTTTAAAATTACACAAATTGCTTTGTTAAAATTTCCAAACCACTGTTATCCAAACATTCTAAATGTTTTCTTCAGGCCTTAGTATTACATTCATATTTTGACTCTTTACTGCAAAGGATAATACCTTTAGTTTTACTTTTTTTTAGCTAACATAACATTTTTATTTCTTCCAGAAATCTACATGTATGCGCCGGAGATATTACAATCTGGGAAGTACAGTGTTCAATTGCCTAGAAATTACTAATGAATGTAGAATTCCATGTTGGGATTTTTTTCTCTCTAATACTTATGATTAATCTCTTCCTTGAAATTCCAAATGCCATTAGCTAAACACATAGCTTGCTTGCATCATTTACTGCAACTTATAAATTCTCATTTGTCCCTATCTAACAAAATAATTATATAGTTTAACATTTTTGCAAAATTAAATTCTTTTACTCACTTCTACTAATGTGTTCACGAAGACTTGTCATCTTCTCTCCATGTTATTAAATATATTAAGAAACAGTAGACTTCGTTAGAATTTTCTTTAACTGCCTCTATTTATATTTACTGTTGTAGCTCTTAGGATAAAATTAGTGAAAATGCATAAGCCAGGATAGGTTAATTTTTCTTTACTTATGTTTTGGCACCAAAACTGAATTTTAAAAAGGATGCAAAATTATTTCATATAGGAGGGCTTCATATTACTTTGGTTTTTAAAAATGATATAGCTTTTAAAGTACACATTGTTGGGAAAATATGATGTTTTTTCTAAGGAAAATACATAACATCTGAAGCTATTTCAAATGTAGCATTGGGTAACTTGAAGATATTTTCATAATAACTGTAGGATCCTTTTGGAAAATTGAAAATCTAAAAATTTTTAGCTAAAAGGTACAGCTGTTTAGTACTATGTTCCTGAAGATGTTTGGGGGGTTAAATACGTATGTCTCTGTCTTTCTACCTCAGGTTGAGCATCCTCAGAGATCGAAAAAGGCCGTGTGGCACAAACTGCTCTCTAAGCAGAGGAAACGTGCCGTGGTTGCTTGCTTCCGGATGGCTCCTTTATATAATCTGCCCAGGTCAGAATTTCTTTAATGTTGGTAATAGATTAAAATTACTCTTCCTCTAAGAAGTGATAGGAGGCTAGCATATATATACCTTGACATGGATATAGTAGTCCAAGGAAGGATGAAGGAGATCCATTGCCTCTTCTGTGTAATGCTTAACTTCATTTTTCCTTTTTGGTTATTCTCATTGGCCTGTAATGTCATTATTGAATAGAGTTTACTTTTTTGTTGAAGTATAGTTGTGCTTTAGATGTACAGTAAAATGATTTATACAGTTATCTTTTCTTTTTCAGATTTTTTTCCTGTACAGGTTATGAGAGTATTGAGTAGATAGATGCTGTGCTATACAGTAGGTCCTTGCTGGTTATCTGTTTTCTATATAATAGCATATATGTGTTGATTTCAGACTCCTAACTTATCCCTCCCCACCCTTTCCCCTTTGGTAACTATAAGTTTGTTATCTGTTACTTTTACATAATTAGGAGGATCTGCTCACATATTTGAGGCAGGATAGAGAAATCAGCTTCCCTAATAGCTCAGTTGGTAAAGAAGCTGCCTGCAATGCAGGAGACCCTGGTTCGGTTCCTGGGTTGGGAAGTTCCTCTGGAGAAGGGATGGGCTATCCACTCCAGTATTCCTGGGCTTCCCTTGTGGCTCAGCTGGTAAAGAATCTACCTGCAATGCAGGAGACCTAGGTTCCATCCCTGGGTTGAGAAGATCCCCTGGAGAAGAGAAAGGCTACCCACTCCAGTATTCTGGCCTGGAGAATTCCATGGACGGTCTAGTCCATGGGGTCACAAAGAATTGGACCCAACTAAGTGACTTTCACTTTCAGAATAATCAGGAACCAGTCTTTGGGGTCAGACTGCCTTGATTTGAATCCTGACCTCACAGCTTATGAGTGCATGATTTTGGTCAAGGTTCTTTCCTGACTTTGTTGTAGTTTTCTCAACTGTACCATGAGGTTTGCCTCATAGAGTTGTTTAGGTTATTTAATGGGTCGAGGTAGACAGAATGCTTAGAACTGAACATAACACAATGTTAATCGTTGTTTGTTACTTTTGTGATTATTTCATTTTTGGGGAAAAGAATTGATAGGGAAATAACTTATGGGAATAATGCAAATGCATTACCCTTCATGGTACCTCTTCAGCTCCCTTTATTGACTCAACATCCAGTTCCATCAGCTAGCAGATTACAAGTTAGTTTCTACAATACAAGTCTGCTATTCCACTTTCTCGGATATAACCCTATTCACAATTGCATTCTTTATTCCTGTGGTTCTCAGACCTGGTGCTTTAAGGAAATACACTCAGATTCACTTGAGGAATATCCAAGCCTCAACCTGTTGAATCAGAATATCTGAGGGCTTAGCATGTGTACTGTGTAAAGCTTCCCAGGGGATTCTGATGTACCAGTAGAGTTGAGCTTCTCTCTTGTATAAGAATTGATGGTGAGTTCTGGCCATTCCAGGTGCCTGGTCAGTTCTTCTCCCTGGATTTCAAGGCCCTTCATAAACAGAAGTGTATGTCTCACGATTCCTTAGTCTACCTTTGATACTGTTAATGTTGTAGCATTCCACTCTTCAATGGCACCATCTCATTTTAACATGTCTGATATGCTCTTATGTTCCCTTATTGATGTGACTTTCTTAGAGTGGAACCTTAGCCACATATTGCATCAATTTCAAGATGAGTGTACTTATTCTTTTAGTCTTTACTGGTCTTCTTTATTTCATAGGCAACTATTTTCATCAGTATTCTAGGATTTAATCTTTGGATATATACTCCCATAAAGTTCCCTTAATACGTTTAGTTTTGTAATCCTCAGAGGCTGTATCTGATGTTAACAGGAAGACCGAATAATTCCTCTCTTGATGCTCCCAACTGTTTATCCAGAGCCACTTTATGTCATAAGAGCTACCATGTAATGAGCATCTATCCAACATGTTTTATGTTCTTTATCTCAGTTTGAGTCTCACAAAACTGAAGCATAGATGGGGTTATCCTAGTTTTATAAATGAGAGAAGTTGACAAAGTTGGATAACTTGACCAATGTTACAAAACTTAGAAATAACTGAATCCAGGCCAGTGTGTGATCTGAGAAAGCTTTCTCTATCCACTGCAATGTCTTGCCTCTCCAGTCGAGATTGGAAAGTTTATTTCTATTTATTCTTTTAGTGCACAGATAATCCAGTGATTAAGTGCTACTGAGTGCCTTTTCAATTTATTTTTTAAAAAGCTCTTGAAATTGTGCTTACCTTTTAGGCACCGAGCTGTCAATCTCTTTCTTCAGGGATATGAAAAGTCTTGGATTGAGACAGAAGAACATTACTTTGAAGATAAATTGATAGAAGACTTAGCGGTATGTTTTTACTGGGTTAGAAGATGAAAGAAGGTCTGGGCTTGGTGGAATAACGTTGGTGTGAACCATTTATTTTATAACATTGAAGAGGAAACATTATTGCAGCCTATGGGGCTTAGGAAACTTTATTCTGGATTGTTACTGCATGCAATGTTTAGGGAAAATTTGCTCTTCTTATTTCAAAGAGATCTCATCAACAGCTAGTAATTCAGAATTTAAGTAAATTTTGACTCTATTGTTCTTGTAAATTATTCCTCAGAGGAACTTCAAACACTTCAGAACCAGGATAGAACTATAAAAGCTGAACAATAATGATTCACCAAAAATAAGTTCAAGCTTAACAAAAGCCAATGAAAAGTGGCTGGTTGTTAAACATATGCAGGGCAGAGAATGATAGATTGGATGCAGGAAGAGCAGAAATTCACAGTAGATATAGAATAAACGGAGAAGTAGAATTTTTCATCCAACCATGCTGATAAGGAGGCTTGTGTTACTGAGAATGCTTCACTCAAGGGAGCCATTGTCTCAATTTTTTATAAGCTGTGGATCTACTTAAATATTTGATCAAGAACCACCTTCTCAGGAAAATTTACAAGCATATAATTCCACTGCATTTTGTAGAGAGGCTCCATAATTCCAAAGTTAAAACTTTGGTCTAAAGTTTTTTTTGAAAAAACACACAAATAATCAGGGAATGTAATGGACACACTAATTCATAAAACCTTAACCCTGATTATTCCCATATATTTTATTTAGGTATTATTTTTATTGGGGTATAGTTGATTTACACTATTGTGTTAGTTTTTGCTGTACAATGATCCTATATATTTTAAGTGAGTTTCATTTTTCTTTAGAATCAAACCATTAGAATATTAGAATATTTTAACCTTGCAGATTTACCATGCTAGCTGCAACGTTAAGCCTTAAATCCAAGAAAGAACATCACTTACATAGAAAGAATATCAATTTGAATGCATAAGTCTAATAGAGATACAAAATTCATTAGTCATTCAACAGGATTAATTCATTCTCGAGTCAGTAAAAAATGCTTAATAATTTTCTTTATGGTAAATGTTCAATAAATTACTTTTTTTAATTTTAAAAGTGAAAATGATAATAACATGTAAGTGGTTCAAATATTAACTCATTCAGCATTTTTCACCTATCTCTGTCTATGTAGGCAACAAAAATGTTCCATTTGATAAAACAGTTTGCCTTGCTAGGCGCACTAAATTTTTATACGTGGAGTGACAGCATTTTATTGCAATTTTTTGTATTTGAGATCTCCCTAGAGCTGCTGAAATCCATGTAGCAGTTCACTTTTCAGTTAGTTATGATGCTGCTTATGAGAATAATATTCAGAATTTTTAAATGGTGTAAATCATCCTTGCCCACAGTGTTTTTTTGGTCCCATTATTCAACAACTTTTTAAATTAAAATTTAATTTATTTTTGTTTTATTTGGCTGTGCTGTGTGGCGTGTGAGATCTTAGTTCCCTAACCGGGGATCAAACTCGTGTCCCCTCTATTGGGAGTGCAGAGCCTTAAACACTGGACTACTGTAGACGTCCCAACTTTCCTCTTTAAAACTGTATACTTTTGCTCTGATAATATAATACACTCGTCCAGGTACAATGCATATAACATAGACACAGACATGCACCACAATAGGAAGAAAAAGGCTTTCTTTTTATTTGCTATTCCAAGCCTTCATAGTGCTCCTGGGTTTGAGTGAACATTTCACCTTAATGTGAATTTTATGAATTTGACTTTTTTATAGAAACCTGGAGCAGAACCTCCAGAAGAAGATGAAGGAACTAAGAGGGTTGATCCTCTTCATCAGCTGATCCTTCTGTTTAGTCGAACAGCTTTAACGGAGAAATGGTATGGTTGGGGAGTTCACAGGAAACATAGGAGGAACAAACAGAAACCCATGTCTGAGTGTTCTGTTCGTCACATGTTCATGTTTCAATTTCATCTTCTTCTTGAGAGAAGAGAAAATTGTTCAAAGTTGGTTGGGAAGATCCCCTGGAGAAGGAAACGGCTACCTACTCCAGTATTCTGGCCTGCAGAATTCCATGGACTGCAGTCCATGGGGTTGCAAAGAGTTGGACATGATTGAACGAGTTTCATTTTACTTCACTTCACAGGACCAGTCTGGTATACATGTGTGAACCGACACTCGTTCAACTTCAGACTTTAATATTTACCTATCAAATATTAATATTTACCTAGCTCTAATTCTTTTAACAATATGGTAATTAGCTGGTTGAGTTGATTCTGAATCTTCTTATAATCTTCTCTTTATCACAAATGTCCTTTAGAAATTAAAACAAAAGAGCCCAAAGTAAATTTCAATACCAAAAGTGTTGGAGACCACCAGTGACCCCAAATTTCCTGGATAGATTATCTCCATTGTACAGTGAGTGTTAGGAAACTTGAGGAGGTGGCTAAGCCATCCCCTGAATGCGAAGTTTCTTTGAGATCTGTTTTAAAGGCCTTCTCCATTTTTCTTGGTTCTTGTTCTTTTGAATTCATTGAAACCACAGAGGGCAAAACTTCTATGAAATTAAATAAGGAAAGCATTCATAGGCTTGATAATTAAAGTGTGCCAGCACCTGCCCATTATAGGGGCACGGCGGAGTCATTCCGTAGATGAGACTTGCAGAGGTTTCAAAACCTTCATCAGCTTCCCTATCTTGGGAAAGAAAGCCAGCTTTGCCCTAGGCAAAGCAGGAAAAGAATTTAATTATCAGTCCCTATTCACATGAGTCTTGATGAGTTCATCTGACCTCTGTGCATGTCATAATAATGTACATTTCTCCCTCTTAGCTAATGTGATCCATCTTTCTCTCACTATTTCTCTCTCTCTCTCTCTTATTATTTCCTAACTAACAAAATCATCTCATCCCTAAGCATAGAGCAGCTCCCTGTCTGGCATTGTCAGGTAATGAGGTATTTCTCATAAGTGGACTTTTCTGATGGCTGTAAGTTTAAAACTGCTAAGATAATTTTGCAAACATCAGGACTCTTTTGATGGAAGTCTTTCTTCAGTGAATTAGTGATTTTCATGCTTTTTCAAAAAAGATAAATAGATTTTAACCTGTGTTAATTTTTAAGAATCTTTATGACCATAATATTTTTTTTTACTATGTAATCATATAATAATTTGGGGAGTCTTTCAAACAAATGTCAGATATCACTTCTGCTGTCAAGATACCTGACATCATGTAAATTTTCATGTTTCAATGTTTGTATATTTAAGAAAATATTAATGTTACTACATTTGTGTGTAAATCAGTAAATTGTTTATTTACACACAAACATTTATTATATGAGACTGTAAGGTAAGATGGGGCCAACCCTTGAGGAAGTCTAATATCTTTGTTTTCTGATTCTATAATATTTTTGAATGATTGCTCTAAGTTTTGTGTTTGTTTCATTTAAAAAAAGACACACTTGTTGAAAGAAGGTTTTTTATATAGTGATGGTAGTTTTTTGAGTAACTAACCTACTTAAAAACTGTTGTTTTTTTCTTATTTTTCATAGCAAACTGGAGGAAGATTTTTTATATATGGCTTATGCAGATATTATGGCAAAGGTAAATAAATGTCTTTATTTTAATGGTAAAATATAAAAATCTACATATTTCTCAATTAAAATAAAATATTGTTAAATTTTAGAAAACTTAAGGGCTTTAATTTCAACTTTTCACTTGTTGCTTGAATATCTGTTCCAACTTTTTTGACAGACAATCATTGTTTCTTCATTTAACATTTTATTTATGGGAATCTCACTAATATTCCAAACATTCATTCATTCAACAAATATTCACTGGGCGTCAAGATACTGGAGATAACATGGTGAATCAGAGAGAAATACACACATCCTGTCTTCTTAGAGTTCATCATCTGATGGAAAGGGCAAACTTTGAACAAATGATTACCCAAAAGATGCTGACAAGTTTAATGGTAGAGGAACAATTAGGAGTATATGGAGTAGGTTGCATAGCACTGAGTTTTAAGGAAGTCCTTGACTGTTGAGTGATGAGTTGACCGTGCAAAACTAGTAATAGCTAAGTATTTACTGGGGGCTTATTTCATTTAATCTTAGAACAAGGAGATGAATGAGGTGATGAGTATAAAAAAGGAGTCAGGTTTCTCTGAGGCTTCTGACTTGGGCATCTGAGTTGACAGCAGTACCATGTGCTAAGGTGGGGAGCACCAGAATCAATGCAGGCCTAGAGTGAAGAGGCAAGATGGCAAATTAAATTTTCTACATGTTCATTAAAGAAGCCTGTGAGACATCTAAGTGGAAATGTCCAGTGTGTGGTAAGATAGTCATTTCTGACATTCTGTATCTCATGGAAGGCTTATAAATAGAGCTTTGTTATTTGTCAGCATTAGAAGGAAAAAAGCAAAATGGCTGTCTGGGGAGGCCTTACAAATAGCTGTGAAAAGAAGAGAAGCTAAAAGCAAAGGAGAAAAGGAAAGATATAAGCACCTGAATGCAGAATTCCAAAAAATAGCAAGAAGAGATAAGAAAGCCTTCTTCAGCGATCAATGCAAAGAAATAGAGGAAAACAACAGAATGGGAAAGACTAGAGATCTCTTCAAGAAAATTAGAGATACCAAGGGAACATTTCATGCAAGGATGGGCTCGATAAAGGACAGAAATGGTATGGACCTAACAGAAGCAGAAGATATTAAGAAGAGGTGGCAAGAATACACAGAAGAACTGTACAAAAAAGATCTTCACGACCCAGATAATCATGATGATGTGATCACTCATCTAGAGCCAGACATCTTGGAATGTGAAGTCAAGTGGGCCTTAGAAAGCATCACTACGAACAAAGCTAGTGGAGGTGATGGAATTCCAGTTGAGCTGTTTCAAATCCTGAAAGATGATGCTGTGAAAGTGCTGCACTCAAT